>CM045460.1:29908578-30161880 GCA_024666655.1 Dascyllus trimaculatus
GAAGCTTCATCTCCTCCAGACCTGAGACAACAAAACGACTCGACAGGTTCTCCAGATCTTCATCGGGACGTCTGCAAACCAGAGACGGAGGAAGGTGAGCTCCAGAAGACGGGATGGAGGCTCACCGAGGAGGAAGAAGAAGCGAAGCCGAACTCGGGGAATCCGTTCCTGGATGATCCGGTTGTTGTTGAGACTCCCTCAGACAAGATCTCAGACCTTCCGTCGACAGCGAACACCTCGACTCAGACCGAGAACTTCTTCACCGCCGAACTCTCGTCTTACCTCAGGTTCTGTCAGAGAATCACAGCGACGGACCTGAAACCTTTGGATCTGAGTCTGCCGAAGAGGAAACGCCTGAGCAGCTGTTTGTCGGTGATCGAGATTAAAGATGAGGAAGAGGAAGAAGAGCAGAAAACACCTGGAGAAGGTAAAGATGGCCGAGGTGTTCCTCTGTCTGGTTCCTCACAACAGAAAAGCTTAAAAGTAAAGAAGAGACCTTCAGGTGGAGATGAAACCACTTCCAGACGGCAGTCGGAGGTCAAATCCACCGATACGACGTCATCCAGCGAAGACAGCGAACCACCGGGACGCAAACTGGACCTAACCCAGGTGAGACCATCAGAACCACCATTTATTGATTTGTTTAACAGTCAAAGAAACTTCAGATTAACACCAACATCTAGACCCCTATGAACACCAACATCTAGACCCCTATGAACACCAACATCTAGACCCTATGAACACCAACATCTAGACCCTATGAACACCAACATCTAGACCCTATGAACACCAACATCTAGACCCTATGAACACCAACCTAACATCTAGACCCCTATGAACACCAATATCTAGACCCCTATGAACACCAATATCTAGACCCCTATGGATACCAACATCTAGACCCCTATGGATACCAACATCTAGACCCCTATGGACACCAACATCTAGACCCCTATGGATACCAACATCTAGACCCCTATGGACACCAACATCTAGACCCTATGAACACCAACATCTAGACCCCTATGGACACCAACATCTAGACCCCTATGGACACCAACATCTTGACCCTATGAACACCAACATCTAGACCCCTATGGATACCAACATCTAGACCCTATGAACACCAATATCTAGACCCCTATGGATACCAAAATCTAGACCCTATGAACACCAACATCTAGACCCCTATGAACACCAACATCTAGACCCCTATGGACACCAACATCTAGACCCCTATGAACACCAACATCTAAACCCCTATGAACACCAACATCTAGACCCCTATGAACACCAACATCTAGACCCTATGAACACCAACATCTAGAACACCAACATCTAGACCCTATGAACACCAACATCTAGACCCCTAAGGACACCAACATCTAGACCCCTATGAACACCAACATCTAGACCCTATGAACACCAACATCTAGACCCTTATGAACACCAACATCTAGACCCCTATGAACACCAACATCTAGACCCTATGAACACCAACATCTAGACCCTATGAACACCAACATGTAGACCTCTATGAACACCAACATCTAGACCCTTATGAACACCAACATCTAGACCCCTATGAACACCAACATCTAGACCCCTAAGGACACCAACATCTAGACCCCTATGAACACCAACATCTAGACCCCTATGAACACCAACATCTAGACCCCTATGAACACCAACATCTAGACCCCTATGAACACCAACATCTAGACCCTATGAACACCAACACCTAGACCCCTATGAACACCAACATCTAGACCCCTATGAACACCAACATCTAGACCCCTATGAACACCAACATCTAGACCCTATGAACACCAACATCTAGACCCTATGAACACCAACATCTAGACCCTATGAACACCAACATCTAGACCCCTATGAACACCAACATCTAGACCCTATGAACACCAACATCTAGACCCTATGAACACCAACATCTAGACCCTATGAACACCAACATCTAGACCCTATGAACACCAACATCTACACCCTATGAACACCAACATCAGACCTATGAACACCAACATCTAGACCCCTATGACACCAACATCTAGACCCACCAACATCTAGACCCTATGAACACCAACATCTAGACCCTATGGACACCAACATCTAGACCCCTATGAACACCAACATCTAGACCACTATGAACACCAACATCTAGACCCTATGGACACCAACATCTAGACCCCTATGAACACCAACATCTAGACCCTATGAACACCAACATCTATACCCTATAAACACCAACATCTAGACCCCTATGAACACCAACATCTAGACCCCTATGAACACCAACATCTAGACCCCTATGGACACCAACATCTAGACCCTGAACACCAACATAGAACACCAACATCTAGACCCTATGAACACCAACATCTAGACCCCTATGAACACCAACATCTAGACCCCTATGGACCCTATGAACACCAACATCTAGACCCCTATGAACACCAACATCTAGACCCCTATGAACACCAACATCTAGACCCTATGAACACCAACATCTAGACCCCTATGAACACCAACATCTAGACCCCTATGAACACCAACATCTAGACCCTATGAACACCAACATCTAGACCCCTATGGACACCAACATCTAGACCCTATGGACACCAACATCTAGACCCCTATGAACACCAACATCTAGACCCTTATGAACACCAACATCTAGACCCCTATGAACACCAACATCTAGACCCCTATGAACACCAACATCTAGACCCCTATGGACAC
This sequence comes from Dascyllus trimaculatus, assembly GCA_024666655.1. Taxonomy (NCBI): domain Eukaryota; kingdom Metazoa; phylum Chordata; class Actinopteri; family Pomacentridae; genus Dascyllus; species Dascyllus trimaculatus. The sequence continues at coordinate 29,911,336 of CM045460.1, forward strand.
CAACATCTAGACCCCTATGGACACCAACATCTAGACCCCTATGAACACCAACATCTAGACCCCTATGAACACCAACATCTAGACCCCTATGAACACCAAAATCTAGACCCCTATGAACACCAACATCTAGACCCCTATGAACACCAGGTTTTGTTTCCTACCAATGAGTCCACATCAAAACACAGACACAGAATTTCCACCATCTGGGTTAGTTTTCAGTTTGATGGAGGTGACACATAATGAGACACACAAACCACTGGTTAATACACACTGACTGTCATCTACTGTGTGTGTGTGTGTGTGTGTGTGTGTGTGTGTGTGTGTCGGTGCTAAACGTCCATCATTTTTTCCGATAAATCATTGATGCTCTGAGCTGCTGCAGGCTGTTATCAGGATCCTATAGCGGACTAATTATGAGCGCGCTCAGATGGATTTGGGTGTTAAAGGTGAATCTATCGTCTGATTGGCCGGCAGCTCCACCGCAGGTCGAGGTCAGAGGTCAGCGCCTCTGACAGCGGCTGCATGATGGATGACGGTGATGGATCGGTGATGGACAGGTGGTCATGTGACATCTGGATGATATTAGTACACACATTTTGTTTCAGAAATATACCTTCAGCACACAGGTTTGAAACCTCAGTGGTTCAGATTTTGAAGTTAAAATCACAGATCACTAAATACGTCTGCTTTCTTATTTTGTCACTGTACTTTATTGTTAGCTCAAACACAACGTTAAAAATGGTAAGGAATCATTTAAACTGTGTGTTTGACGGCTCTAATATTAGCTATTATTTTAGCATGTCTGGCTAACTAGCTTACTAGTTATAGTAGCAACGTAGCATTACTTCCATAACAACATTTGGAATATTATTAACTAACTACATTATTTGGTATCATAGAAAAGGTTGTGTTCATGATTAGCACATCCACCAACATATTATTATGTCACTGCAATGTCTTGACCTGTGTGACTGTGTGTAATGTTAGCAGCTCTATCTGTCAATGTTACAGTGAAGCTAATGTTAGCAGCTCTATCTGCCAGTGTTACTATGAGGCTAATGTTAGCAGCTCTATCTGCCAATTTTACAGTTAGGCCAACATTAGTGGCTTTATCTGCTTATGCTACAGTTAGCCTATTATCAGTGACATTGTCTGCTCATGTTACAGTTAGGGTAACATTAGCCTAACTGTAACTAGACATTAGCCTAACTGCCTAAATTGCAGTTTGGCTAATGTCAGTGTCTCTATCTGCTAATGTTAGTGTTAAGTTTAGGCTAGTGTCTGCTAATGCTACAGTTAACCTAGCATCAATGACACTGTCTGCTAGTGTTACAGTTAGGCTAACATTAGTGGCTCAGACTGCTAATGTTATTGTTAGGCTAACGTCAGCAGCTTTATTTGCTAATGTTACTGTTAGGCTAACGTCAGCAGCTTTATCTGCTAATGTTACTGTTAGGCTAACGTTAGCAGCTTTATTTGCTAATGTTACTGTTAGGCTAACGTTAGCAGCTTTATTTGCTAATGTTCCTGTTAGGCTAGCATTAGCAGCTTTATTTGCTAATGTTACTGTTAGGTTAATGTTAGCAGCTTTATTTGCTAATGTTCCTGTTAGGCTAGCATTAGCAGCTTTATTTGCTAATGTTACTGTTAGGCTAACGTTAGCAGCTTTATTTTCTAATGTTACTGTTAGGCTAACGTTAGCAGCTTTATTTGCTAATGTTCCTGTTAGGTTAACGTTAGCAGCTTTATTTGCTAATGTTACTGTTAGGCTAAAGTTAGTAGCTTTATTTGCTAATGTTACTGTTAGGTTAATGTTAGCAGCTTTATTTGCTAATGTTACTGTTAGGCTAACGTTAGCAGCTTTATTTTCTAATGTTACTGTTAGGCTAATGTTAGCAGCTTTATTTGCTAATGTTCCTGTTAGGTTAACGTTAGCAGCTTTATTTGCTAATGTTACTGTTAGGCTAAAGTTAGTAGCTTTATTTGCTAATGTTACTGTTAGGTTAATGTTAGCAGCTTTATTTGCTAATGTTACTGTTAGGCTAAAGTTAGTAGCATTATTTGCTAATGTTACTGTTAGGCTAACGTTAGCAGCTTTATTTGCTAATGTTCCTGTTAGGCTAGCATTAGCAGCTTTATTTGCTAATGTTACTGTTAGGTTAATGTTAGCAGCTTTATTTGCTAATGTTCCTGTTAGGCTAGCATTAGCAGCTTTATTTGCTAATGTTACTGTTAGGCTAACGTTAGCAGCTTTATTTTCTAATGTTACTGTTAGGCTAACATTAGCAGCTTTATTTGCTAATGTTCCTGTTAGGTTAACGTTAGCAGCTTTATTTGCTAATGTTACTGTTAGGCTAACGTCAGCAGCTTTATTTGCTAATGTTACTGTTAGGCTAACGTTAGCAGCTTTATTTGCTAATGTTACTGTTAGGCTAACGTTAGCAGCTTTATTTGCTAATGTTCCTGTTAGGCTAGCATTAGCAGCTTTATTTGCTAATGTTACTGTTAGGTTAATGTTAGCAGCTTTATTTGCTAATGTTCCTGTTAGGTTAATGTTAGCAGCTTTATTTGCTAATGTTACTGTTAGGTTAATGTTAGCAGCTTTATTTGCTAATGTTCCTGTTAGGTTAATGTTAGCAGCTTTATTTGCTAATGTTCCTGTTAGGCTAGCATTAGCAGCTTTATTTGCTAATGTTACTGTTAGGCTAACGTTAGCAGCTTTATTTTCTAATGTTACTGTTAGGCTAACGTTAGCAGCTTTATTTGCTAATGTTCCTGTTAGGTTAACGTTAGCAGCTTTATTTGCTAATGTTACTGTTATGCTAAAGTTAGTAGCTTTATTTGCTAATGTTACTGTTAGGTTAATGTTAGCAGCTTTATTTGCTAATGTTACTGTTAGGCTAACGTTAGCAGCTTTATTTTCTAATGTTACTGTTAGGCTAATGTTAGCAGCTTTATTTGCTAATGTTACTGTTAGACTAATGTTAGCAGCTTTATTTGCTAATGTTACAGTTAGGCTAACGTTAGCAGCTTTATTTGCTAATGTTGCTGTTAGGCTAACGTTAGGAGTTTTGTATGTGATGCTGCAGTTAAATCCAGCTGACGGAGTGACTAGAAATAACAAATGTGTGGCTGCTCTGATTGAAATCCACGGTACGTTCATAAATTAATATTAATTTTGGTGATGACATTTAATCAAATGACATTTCTGTTACCGACCAGATCCTGTAATTTCACTGGCTTTAAAATCCACCATGAGTCACAGCAGCAGAAACCACAGACGACGTTGCTGCTTCTTACTGAGGTGTTCTGTAGATTTTATTCTGTGAAATTATCTTTTCTTCATTCACTTTGTAAGTAGCTCGGTACGTTGAGCCAGAAGAAGCCCTCATAGAAAGACCCTCCAGTAGAACACAGAGGTCAGAACCTTTGAGTCCTCGCTGGGAGACGAGGCCTTTCAAGCCTTCAGGCAGAATTCATCTGGAGACGCTCCTGAAGTGAAGAGTCGGCTGCTGTTTAAATGTTCTCAGTGTGGAAGGCTGGAGTCTGGAGCAGCTCATGATGTGGGTCGGTTACAGATTAATAATGAATGTGTCTGACTGTAAAGTAAGAAAGGCTTTTATTCAGCGTTAGCAGGTGATTTTAAAGGGAAACTGATGGAACTGATTCCTACAGAGACAGAAGAACAAGAACACCGAGTTCCACATTATTATGCAAGTGACATTTCAGTCAAACAAACACTACGTTGGCAGCGCTCCACTGACTGTTTCCTGGTTGGAGTTCTAACATCCTTTATAGCTGCTCAGCCTCAGACAGGAGGGTTGGTTTTCTAGGTGATTCTAGTCAATGACAAAGACCACTAGAACCCCATGGAGGATGATTACCAGAACCCCGTCTGGACAACTAGAACAGTAGAGCCTGACTTTAGAGCTTATAAAGGATCTGTGGATCTTCACAAAGGATCTTTAGAACCTCCTATAAGACTTATTTTTGAACCGGTAACTATAATTTAATAAGGGACCTCTGGAACCCCTTGAAGGACATCTTGACCCAGTTTGATATCTAGAGCATCTTCAGGAACCACTGGAACCTCCTAAAGAATATTTTTCCAACAGTGAACAACTTAAAGAACCTTTAGAATGTCATACATGACCTCTAGAACCCCCTCAGTGATATCTAGAACATACACAGTGACCACAGGAACCTACTTAAAATGCTTCCTTTTCAAGAGTGAACTATTTAAAGGACCTGTGGAACTTCAGCCTAGACCTCTAGAACCCTGCAAAGGACCTCACTCAACCCCTAAAGGGAAATCTAGAACCCCTTCAGTGACCAGCAGAACCCCTTAAAAGATACCTGGAACCACTTCAGATACATTTTTTAAAAAGTGATCAATTCAAAGGACCAATAGACCTTCATCCAAGACCTCTAGAACCCCATAAAGAACCACATTTACCACGTACCACCTTAAAGGACATCTAGAGCCTCTTTAAAGACCACAAGAACCCTTTAAAGTATGTCTAGAACATCTTCAGTGACCACTAGAACCTCCTAAATGGTGTCTTCATGAACAGTAAACAACCTTTTAAAAAATTAATTTTACACACAACCTTTAGAACGTCTTAAATGATGTCTAGAACATCTTCATTGACCAGTGGAACCACTTCAGATACGTTTTTTAAAGAAGTGATCAATTCAGAGGACCAATAAACCTTCAACCTAGACCTCAAGAACCCCACAAAGGACTGCATTTACCACTTACCACCTTAAAGGACATCTAGATCTTCTTGAATGACCACAAGAACCCTTTAAAGTACGTCTAGAACATCTTCATTGACCAGTGGAACCACTTCAGATACATTTTTTAAAGTGATCCATTCAAAGGACCAATAGACCTTCACCCAAGACCTCTAGAACCCCATAAAGGATCTAAGTTGCCCCCTTAAATGATATAAAACATCTTCAGTGACCACCAGAACCTCCTAAATGGCTTCTTCTTGAGCAGTGAACAACTTAACAAGCCTTAACAGCTTCATACAGGACCTCTAGAACACCTTAGATGGAGCACAGCACTGACAGGTAGAACCTCCTTTGCTCTAGTTACCTTAACGTGACGGTAGGATGTCAGATGTAGTGAGTGTTTTAGAGGAAGCTGTGAGGCTCCAATGTGTCAGAACGTCGCTGCACTACTTGGTTTTCAGGCCGGTTCCCTGAGCTTCCTGCTTCCATGTTTGCCATATTTAAACCTTCCTGTTTGGTCGCCCTGCCTCCTGCGTCGAATCCTCTCAGAGCTGAACTCGTTAAACATGCTGAAGACAAACCAGACGACACTAACCCAGAGAGAAGCCGCCCGACTGGAGGAGAACGTAGCTCAGCAGCAGCTCTTCCACAGTAAACAATGACGCAGTGACTGTAAACTGTAACGGTGTGAAGACTGTCACGGATGATGAAGCACAAACAGCGAGCTGCCAACAGAACCTCAGGGAGGAAGCTCTTCATACAGATGATGTGACAATAACAAATATTTATGTAGCTGTAGAAAGCATCTGGTTCTCCTGAGAACTGCATGTTTAGAACCGATCCGTCATTTAACAAACCAAACGCTGGTCTGAACTGCTGCTGTCGGCTTCTGGAAGCAGGTCGGGTCTCTGCAGAAAACAATGTAGATAAATAACCTTTATTATACCGTTCCACACATGTTTCATCCCCAAGGACATGTCTGGCCTCTGTAATGACCCCTAGAACCTCCTCAGTGACCACTAGAACCTCCTCAGTGACCACTAGAACCTTCTCAGTGACCACTAGAACCTCCTCAGTGACCCCTAGAACCTCCTCAGTGACCACTAGAACCTCCTCAGTGACCCCTAGAACCTCCTCAGTGACCACTAGAACCTCCTCAGTGACCACTAGAACCTCCTCAGTGACCCCTAGAACCTTCTCAGTGACCACTAGAACCTCCTCAGTGACCCCTAGAACCTCCTCAGTGACCACTAGAACCTTCTCAGTGACCACTAGAACCTCCTCAGTGACCCCTAGAACCTTCTCAGTGACCACTAGAACCTCCTCAGTGACCCCTAGAACCTCCTCAGTGACCACTAGAACCTCCTCAGTGACCAGTAGAACCTCCTCAGTGACCCCTAGAACCTCCTCAGTGACCACTAGAACCTCCTCAGTGACCACTAGAACCTCCTCAGTGACCCCTAGAACCTCCTCAGTGACCACTAGAACCTCCTCAGTGACCCCTAGAACCTCCTCAGTGACCCCTAGAACCTCCTCAGTGACCCCTAGAACCTCCTCAGTGACCACTAGAACCTCCTCAGGGACCCCTAGAACCACCTCAGTGACCACTAGAACCTCCTCAGTGACCCCTAGAACCTCCTCAGTGACCCCTAGAACCTCCTCAGTGACCCCTAGAACCTCCTCAGTGACCCCTAGAACCTCCTCAGTGACCCCTAGAACCTCCTCAGTGACCACTAGAACCTCCTCAGTGACCACTAGAACCTCCTCAGTGACCACTAGAACCTCCTCAGTGACCCCTAGAACCTCCTCAGTGACCACTAGAACCTCCTCAGTGACCACTAGAACCTCCTCAGTGACCCCTAGAACCTCCTCAGTGACCACTAGAACCTCCTCAGTGACCCCTAGAACCTCCTCAGTGACCACTAGAACCTCCTCAGTGACCACTAGAACCTCCTCAGTGACCCCTAGAACCTCCTCAGTGACCCCTAGAACCTCCTCAGTGACCACTAGAACCTCCTCAGTGACCCCTAGAACCTCCTCAGTGACCACTAGAACCACACTGAGCACCAAACACCTTCAGAAAATGATCTGAAACCGTTTCAGTCACAAACAAAGGTGAAATGACTTCTGTTTTTGGACGTCTTATGGGACGGTCAACGTCATATTGGACTCTGAAACCCCTCACTGACCACTAGAACCTCCTAAAGGACATCTAGAACCTCCTCAGTGACCAGTGGAACCTTGGAAATGACTACCTGAATACCTTGAACAAGTCTGGGACCTTCCCAATGCCCCAGTTATCACTAGAACCTTTAGAACCCCTACAGCCTCCTCATTGAAAAACCACCTCTCTTCAGCGACCACTAGAACCCACTAGAACCCACTTGAAGACAGTAACGCCTTTACTTTAAGCAGGAAACCTCTCAAGGAACTGTAGAACATCCATCCAGAACCTCCTAAATGGTTCCACTAGACCACTACTACCACTAGAACCTGACAACAGGGGAAAAGACATAGACAAGAAAAAACACAATAAACAGCCTCTAAAACTTACTATGGACCTTAGAACCCAGTAGAGGACCTAAAACCTGGGACCCACCTCTTTTATGGAAAGTAGAACGTCCTTCATGACCAATAGCTCCTCATCATAGAGCACTAGAACCTCCCAGAGATGGCAGTCTGGAGGTCCTAGTATAAGATGTTTAAGAGGTTCTATCTTGTGAAGTTCTACAGGTCGTATAAAACACTTTTAGACCATTGTAGAGGTGATTTAGGAGGTCTAGATGCCCTTTGGAGGACTCTTATGAAGTTGTACACGTTCTTCAGAATGATTCTGTTGGTCACTGAGGAAGTTGTAAGTCCGTTTCAAGAACTCATACATGGTTCAGACGTTTAATTTTGACTTCCTTGGTGACCAATAGAACATCAATCATTCTGAAGAACGTGTAGAACTTCATAAGAGTCCTCTAAAGGGCATCTAGACCCCCTAAATCACCTCTACAATGGTCTAAAAGTGTTTTATACGACCTGTAGAACTTCACAAGATAGAACCTCTTAAACAACTTACACCAGGACCTCCAGACTCCTCAAGAACATCCTAACAAACATCTAGAACATATTAATTGACCCAAAATGTCCTCAGATACCACTAAAGGACTGAATCACCACTGAAACCCCCCAAAGACAAGTAGAGCCTTTGTTTAGAACATTAAACATCTTAAAGAACCCTTTGCTTAAGGACCTTTAGGACTCACTAAAGGACCTAGAACCTGGACCAGTAGAACCTCCTTATTACTAGCAGCCCCTCCAGTCAGCAGAGCCTGTGTTTACAAAACTAAAAGTCTGAATCATGTATAAGTTCTTGAAATGGACTTAAGATTTCCTCAGTGACGAATAGAATCATTCTGAAGAACGTGTACAACTTCATAAGAGTCCTCTAAAGGGCATCTAGACCTCCTGAATCGCCTCTACAACTGTCTAAAAGTGTTTCATACGACCTGTGGAACTTCACAAGGTAGAACCTCTTAAACAACTTACACCAGGACCTCCAGACTCCTCAAGAACATCCTAACAAACATCTAGAACCTACTAGTCGACCAGGACACTCCTCAAATACCACTAAATCACTACTGAAACCCCCCAAAGACAAGTAGAGCCTTTGTTTAGAACATTAAACATCTTAAAGACCCCTTTGCTTAAGGACCTTTAGGACTCACTAAAGGACCTAGAACCTGGACCAGTAGAACCTCCTTATTACTAGCAGCCCCTCCACAGTCAGCAGAGCCTGTGTTTACAACCATAGATGTGTTAAAGGACTTGTAGAAATCCAGGAACGACCGAGAACCTCCTCAGTGACCAACAGAACATCTCCAGAACCGACGTTTAAGCTGTTCTTTATAATGACACGCATGACTTCGCTGTTGTTCTGGATCTGGACATACGTAGCCGTCGCTCTAAAGCAGGTCACATCAGGAGGAAGACGTTCTCACCACGAGGGAACTAAATTAGTTTCCTGTTCCTTGCGAACATTTAATGTGAACCAGAGAAAGTGTGCGACTAAAGGGCCTGCAGAGTTCAGGCTTCACTTCAGCTGAGGGTTGTGATGTAGCCAGAAGCCTGCTGAGCCTCACATGTGACAAATGAATTTTAAAGATTCAGCCTAAAATAACTGGGAGCAGGAGGCAGCACGGCGTTGGTTGGATGCCTTATTTTAGCAGGTTGAGGCTGAAGGAGAATAATGCTTCTACTTGCTCCTGTCTGGGGTTTTAATTAGTTATGAGTCAGACATTAGCCTAATAAATTTAGTCCTGTCAGTCCTGGTTGATCCACCTGATCAGAGACCTTCAGGCTGAGAACCAGAATAAAACCCCAAATATAAAACAGCTAATGAGGCGACTAATGCAGGAGAACTTGAACTAAATCAGAGTAATTTGTCACGCTGGCAGCAACCTCCAGGGCTACATGCTCCCAGCCATGATGCTAACATGCTAACATGTCCTGCATGTATAATGGCACCGTCTTAGTTCAGTGTGTTAGCATTCGTTTAGTTCGGCTTTACTCTGTGATAAACAACAGATAAGGGTCACGCTGCTCCACATAAACAACCATCAGTGACCCCAACAACCTTCAAACACACCAGAACCTCATCAGACCTCTTCAGTGAGTCATGAAACCTGCTGAAGGGACTCAGAACCTCATCAGTGACCAGTAAAACCCCCTAAATGACCACTATAGCATCCTCAGTGAACACAAAAACCTCTAGTGTCACCAAACAAACATAGAACCTCCTCAATTAGCTGTAGAACCTCTTAAAAGACCTTGAAACCTCATCCATGACCCCTACAACCTTCAAAGGCATCTAGAACCTCTTCAGACCTCTTCCATGAGCACCAACCCCCCTGAAGGACCTCTACAGCCTCTAAAGACTTAGAAGACTTAGAACCCTCCTTAATTACCCCTAAACTGACCTTGAACCTTTTCAGACCTCTTCAGTGACCACTAAGACTCCCTGTAGAACATTCTCAGTAACCATTAGAACCCATAGCGTCCCCCAGAACCACCTCAGTAACAATTAGAACCTCATAAAAACACCTAGCGGACCAGGATCCTGCAGTTAGACCTGCAGAACCTTCTCGGTGACTGCTAGAACCTATAGAATCACCCAGAACCTCAACAGTGACCAGTAGAACATCCTAAAAGATGTAAGCAACCAGGGACATGCTTAATGACTCCTGAGAACCTCTTGAAGGCACCTCCAGAAGTTCCTCAATGGCTCGTGAAATCTCAGAAAACATCTAGAGCCTTCCTCAGTGACCCCCAGAACCTCCTGAAGGAGAACTAGAACTTCCCAGACTTAGAACCCTTTTCAACAATCCCTAGAACCTCCAAAGGGACCTGGAACCTTGTCAAAGACCTCTACAACCTTTACGTGCACCTTTAGCATCTTTTCAAGGAGCACTAAGACCCCTGGAACTCCTAGAGCCTCCTAAAAGACTTAGAACCCTTCTCAATAACCTCTAGAACTTCAGACAGAACTAGGACTGGCTAAGATAACTCCTTGGTATCCACAAAAGAACAGTCTTCAATGACCCCTTGAACCCTCATCAATGATCCCTGCAATCTTTATACGTACCTAGAACCTTTGTAGACCTCTTTAGGGAGCACTAAACCCCCTGAAGGACCCTTTAGAACCCTTAAATGGCCACTGTAACATCAACAAAAACCTCTAGAGTCACCTCAAAAACTTAGAACTTTCCTCAGTGGGCTGTAGAACCTCTTAAAAGAACTTGAACCCTCGTCAATGTCCTCTACAACCTTTATACGTACCTAGAACTTTTTCAGACCTCTTCAGGGAGCATTAACCTACTAAGGACCTCTAGATCATCCCAAAGAACCTAGAACCCCCTACAATAACTTCTAGAACATCTTAAAAGACCTTGAACCCCTATCAATGTCCTCTACAACCTTTATACGTACCTAGAACTTTTCAGACCTCTTCAGGGATCATTAACCCCCCACCTGAAGGACCTTTAGATCATCCCAAAGAACCTAGAACCCCCTACAATAACTTCTAGAACCTTGTAAAGACCTTGAACTGCCCTGACTCTAAAATACTCACTGAAAACAGTCGTTGTTCGGTCCTTGAACATCCGACAACTGTTTCAATCTTAAATCCAGTCCCTGCGGTGCGTTTTTGTACCCGTTAACCAGATTCAGATGTTCCCTCAGAGCAGTCTGGTGGCAGCAGCTGTGAACATTAGCATCCAGATCTGTCGGTGTCGGAGGTAAAAGACCCCGAACCGAGAGCAGAGATGTGGGCGGGATGACGGTGAGAGTGAGGCTCAGCTGAATGGACCCGACAGAACACAGCTGGTTCTGAGAGACAGGAGATAAAGACATCATTACTGGGGGGGTTCAGTCTCTGCTCTTTGTCACTTTAAAACACTTCTGTTAATGTGATCACTCCTTTGATCGACGCCTGCAGAGTCCTCATGTTGGGCGGCTTCGGGGCAACCTGGCCAGGTGAGCTGCAGAGTCTCACCTGATTGGTCCGAATCACTGGAAGACATTAACCAGATGAACTGAACCACACAGAGTTTCCTGCTGCGTCGACACACAGGAGGTAATGATTTTATTCAGCTACCATAATAAATAATAAATAGTAAAAATGAAAACTGGATATAAGTTAAATAAAAATCAAACCATAAAAATACAAAAAATAAGAAATAAAATTACATTAATAAGCAAAAAATAAAAAATTGATAAATTTTGATTTAAAAACAAATAATAAAATTAGAAAAAACTAGATGAAAAATAAAACAAAGCAAAATAATAAAAATAGATAAATTTTAATTATTTAAAAAGCATTAAAATAACATTTATAAACATAAAATAAAATAATAAAAATAAATCTATTTTGATTCTTAAAAAAACATAAAATACCTTAAAATAACAATTAACATTAAATTTAAAAATACAATAAAACTGTAAAAACAGATTAAATTTGGTGGAAATGAAAATGCATATAAATACAATAAAATGATTAAACAACTGAATGAAATTAGGTTTAAAAATCAAAAACATAAGATTAAAACAATAAAAATAAATATATTTTGATTATTTTTTTTAAAAAGCATAAAATAACAAAAAATACATCAAATTAAAATAAAATGAAAAAGCAAAAAAAAATGCAATAAAACTGTAAAAACTAGATAAAACTTGTGAAAATAAAATAAAAAATAATAGAAAATTAAATCTAACTAGATTTAAATAAAAAAAATATACATAAAATACATTAAAACTATTTTACAAAACAAATCACAAAAAATACATTAAAATTAACTTAAATATTAAATCAGATTTTAAAAACTTGACAATCCAATAAAATAACAATAAGAACATGGAAACACTGAAGTCTAATAATACGATTAACTAGACTTGGATGAACCTCCAGTCTTCCAGCAGGAGGCGCTGTGGTTCCATCAGATGCTGAAGCTGAAGCTGCTCTGAGGACCAGGATGAGACTAAAACCATAAACCTGTGAGTTACTGAGACCTGGATCCTGGACCAGCTGAAACGCTGCCAGGTGCATTCTGGGTAACGACGCTGCTGAAGGTGTTTAGAGCCTCGGAGATCTGAGCTGCTGTTTACTGAACATCCAGACTGATGGTGGCAGAAGAAGAAGAAGAAGAAGAAGAAGAAGAAGAAGAAGGAAACTAGACGTAGCTCAGTAGAAGCAGCTTTAACGTGTCAGGTGAGACTCTCCAGGTGGTCGCTGAGCTGCTGTGTTGTTCTGTTTGTGTGTTTTTGGACTTAGTGTGGTTGTTTTGTGTGTTTTGGGCGTCTTCATGGTCGTGTTGTGTTTGTCCTCCATGCATCCATCAGTCCTCTCCATCACCGTCGCTCTAAACCACAATCTGCTCCACCTGATGGAGGCTCCAGGAAACACCTGAGACCTCAGAGACTCCGCCTCCTCTGCCTCCTCCACGTTCACCCCAACACCCTCTTCATCATCATCCTCTTCATCATCCTCTTCATCACTGTGCTCACATGAAGAGAACAGAGACTCTCATCGTCACACCGAGTCCAGCTCAGTGATGAGATTACCTGGAAGATGTGTGTGTGTGTGTGTGTGTGTGTGTGTTCATGCCCACACACACACACACACACACACCAGGTAAAGAGCATCATCTGTGTTTGTAGCGTGACGTAAACACACTGTCAGCAGGGCTCCTATGTGTTGGAACGTGTGTGTCTCAGTGTGTGTGTCTGTGTGTGTGTGTTGTGTTGAACCTGTGCTGATGCTCTGCTGCCCCCTGCTGGACGACACCTGCCACGGCTCAGGTTTAACGTCGGAACGTTTAAACTCACAACATGAAATAAATGAAGACCTGAGAGCCTGATAAAGGTCAGAACCACGACCAGAGATCAGACCTGAGATTAGAAGTAAAGGTCAAGTTATGAGAAGAAAAGATACAAAAAGAACATTTTGAAAATTGTAGTTTTGAGATAAAAAGTCAGAATTATGAGATTAAAGTAAATATAGAAAGAATTAAGACTTAATTTATGGATTTATGTGATGAAAAGTCAAAATTAAGAGTTAAAATTATGAGGTGAAGCTTTTAAATGAGAACTATTGGACAAACATAGCAGTTGTTGAATAAAAAACCTCAAAATGATGAAATAAAAAATCTAAATCACGAGATAAAAAGTTAGAAATCTGAACTAGGAGTTAAAAGAAAAAACATTAGACAAGATGATTTAAGTTATGAGGCAGAATAAGAGATTATAAATAAATACTGTAGACCAGTGGTTCTCAACTGGTCCAGCCTCAGGATCCACTACATCTCTATTAATAACAGTCACGACCCAAATTATTGAAGTTTGCTGTTCCTGTTAACAAATTAAGGTTTATTTGGGTGTAGCTTCAACACATTTTGATACAACTTAAGAAAATTTTGGCTTATTTTTTTGCTCATTTTGCTATAATTGGACGTTTTTGCCAAGTTTTGGGCATATTTTGACCCATTTTGACAGATTCTGAGCACATTTTGGTTCATTTTTGGGACGTTTTAGCATAAATTTCTCCAGTAAGCTGGCAGAGACAGATCTAGAGGTTAATAGTGGGCAACTACTGGTGTCACCACCACTAAATATCCTGCTATTAAAAGCAAACTGTGTCATAAGAGACACTTCCTTCAAAATAAAAGACTTTAGCTTCTCCGACCCTCTAAATATGGCTTCGCGACCCTCCTCTGGGTCCCGACCCACCAGTTGAGAACCACTGCTGTAGAAGAAAACACCAGAATAATAAATTACAAACATTAAACTGGATAAGAGGTTTTATTTACGACACTCTGATTATAAACTACATCATGATCAAAACTGAACAACAGAAATCAACAACAGTGATGGGATACAGCCGAAATATCACCATGACGACCGGACAACAAACACTTCCTGTTGAAATGATCACAGAAGTGAAGTAGACATGTGATTGATCAGTGATCAGGACCAGTGGGGGTCCAACAGGTGAAGCCCCTGGCTACTGATTAGAAGGTCAGAGGATCAAACCCCCACTGTGGGCCCCTGATGGAGGCCCCTGACCCCTGACTGCTCCTAGTGTGTAGAGTTAAGACTCACTATGAACAAGACGGGTCAGAGGCAGAGAAGGAAGTAAGTTTAGATTATTGTTGTTATTATTGATCAGGGACATGTTCTTCTGTCTCTACATATCTTATATAATATTTTCTATGTAAGACTTTAAAGCAGTTGAATGATGAGCTGTGTTTTATTCAGTCTTTCCATCAGAGTCTCCATGATGCAGCTTCGGTCTGACGCAACTTTAAAACCAGCAGAGCAACATTCAGGAGTCAACAGGAGGTCAGAGGTGATGGAAACACAGAGACACACACACACACACACACACACACACACACACACACACACACACACACACACACACACACACACACACACACACACACACACACACACACACAGGGGCGACAGTAAAATCCAGTTCACAGAGGAAACTGACAAACTGTTGCATCATGGAAGACGAGACACACGACGACTGGAGACATAAAACGACCACAAGGTGAAGCAAAATGACCAAAGAGACGACAAACTGACTTTATCGACACACAACATGAACACAAAGAGACATAAAACCACTAAAGAGACATTAGAAACATTAGAAATTAGTGCAATGAAACAACATGGTAGAAAAAGTGACACAAAACAACCACAAACGTTATTTAGAAGACAAACAAGAGACGCAAAAACACAAATGAACACAACAGTGACAGGAAGTGACCTCAGTGATGTCGAGCAGCTTCCTGTTGTGAAGAATGAAACCTCCCAGAGTGAAGGTTGAACAGAACCTCCAGAACCTTCAGAACCTCCAGCAGCAGGATGATGTTCCTCAGATCAGTGGTGCTCTGCTGCCCTCTAGTGTCCACAGCAGGAAGTGCAGCTCTGCTCCACCTGGACAACAAACAGCGTCGGTTCAGTTTTTAACAGACAAACTTTATTTAAACCGTCTCTAATTAACGTTCTGATTCCCTCGACTCATTTTGTGTTTCTCTGTAGTTGTTTTTTAGTCGTTTCCTTTCACTGTCACGTCTCTTTAGGGAGGTTTTGAAACATTTGTCACATGAAGGGCTGCAAAAATATCAACAACAACAACAATAACAACAACAACAATAATAATAATAACAGTCACCGTCATTGAAATAGTTTATTTAAACACAGCTGTGTTGTGTTGTCTTTTACCTCATTGTGTAAAGTTGTATTAAGTTGTGTTGTTTTATGTGGTGTTGCATTGTATTGTGTTGTGCTGTATTAACTTGTATTAAGTTGTATTGTGATATCTTGGGCTGTTTTTTGTTGTGTAGTATTGTGTTGTGTTAGCTCTACAACAGGACCTCCAGAGCTCTACAACAGGACCTCCAGAGCTCTTCAACATGACCTCCAGAGCTCTACAACACGACCTCCAGAGCTCTACAACACGACCTCCAGAGCTTTACAACACGACCTCCAGAGCTCTACAACATGACCTCCAGAGCTCTACAACACGACCTCCAGAGCTCTACAACACAACCTCCAGAGCTCTACAACACAACCTCCAGAGCTCTACAACATGCCCTCCAGAGCTCTTCAACATGCCCTCCAGAGCTCTACAACATGCCCTCCAGAGCTCTTCAACACGACCTCCAGAGCTTTACAACATGACCTCCAGAGCTCTACAACATGACCTCCAGAGCTCTACAACACAACCTCCAGAGCTCTACAACATGACCTCCAGAGCTCTACAACATGCCCTCCAGAGCTCTACAACATGCCCTCCAGAGCTCTTCAACATGCCCTCCAGAGCTCTTCAACACGACCTCCAGAGCTTTACAACATGACCTCCAGAGCTCTACAACATGACCTCCAGAGCTCTTCAACACGACCTCCAGAGCTTTACAACATGACCTCCAGAGCTCTACAACATGACCTCCAGAGCTCTACAACACGACCTCCAGAGCTCTACAACACAACCTCCAGAGCTCTACAACATGCCCTCCAGAGCTCTACAACATGACCTCCAGAGCTCTACAACATGACCTCCAGAGCTCTACAACATGACCTCCAGAGCTCTACAACATGACCTCCAGAGCTCTTCAACATGACCTCCAGAGCTCTTCAACATGACCTCCAGAGCTCTACAACATGACCTCCAGAGCTCTACAACATGACCTCCAGAGCTCTACAACATGACCTCCAGAGCTCTACAACATGACCTCCAAAGCTCTACAACATGACCTCCAGAGCTCTACAACATGACCTCCAGAGCTCTACAACACGACCTCCAGAGCTCTACAACACAACCTCCAGAGCTCTACAACATGCCCTCCAGAGCTCTACAACACGACCTCCAGAGCTCTTCAACATGACCTCCAGAGCTCTACAACATGCCCTCCAGAGCTCTTCAACATGCCCTCCAGAGCTCTTCAACATGACCTCCAGAGCTCTACAACATGACCTCCAGAGCTCTACGACATGACCTCCAGAGCTCCACAACACGACCTCCAGAGCTCTACAACATGACCTCCAGAGCTCTACAACATGCCCTCCAGAGCTCTACAACATGCCCTCCAGAGCTCTTCAACATGACCTCCAGAGCTCCACAAAATGACCTCCAGAGCTCCACAATATGACCTCCAGAGCTCTACAACAGGACCTCCAGAGCTCTACAACATGACCTCCAGAGCTCTACAACATGACCTCCAGAGCTCTACAACACGACCTCCAGAGCTCTACAACATGACCTCCAGAGCTCTACAACATGACCTCCAGAGCTCTTCAACACGACCTCCAGAGCTCTACAACATGACCTCCAGAGCTCTACAACAGGACCTCCAGAGCTCTACAACATGACCTCCAGAGCTCTACAACACGACCTCCAGAGCTCTACAACATGACCTCCAGAGCTCTACAACACAACCTCCAGAGCTCTACAACATGACCTCCAGAGCTCTACAACATGCCCTCCAGAGCTCTACAACATGCCCTCCAGAGCTCTTCAACATGCCCTCCAGAGCTCTTCAACACGACCTCCAGAGCTTTACAACATGACCTCCAGAGCTCTACAACATGACCTCCAGAGCTCTTCAACACGACCTCCAGAGCTCTACAACATGACCTCCAGAGCTCTACAACATGACCTCCAGAGCTCTACAACACAACCTCCAGAGCTCTACAACATGCCCTCCAGAGCTCTTCAACATGCCCTCCAGAGCTCTACAACATGCCCTCCAGAGCTCTTCAACATGCCCTCCAGAGCTCTTCAACACGACCTCCAGAGCTTTACAACATGACCTCCAGAGCTCTACAACATGACCTCCAGAGCTCTACAACACAACCTCCAGAGCTCTACAACATGACCTCCAGAGCTCTACAACATGCCCTCCAGAGCTCTACAACATGCCCTCCAGAGCTCTTCAACATGCCCTCCAGAGCTCTTCAACACGACCTCCAGAGCTTTACAACATGACCTCCAGAGCTCTACAACATGACCTCCAGAGCTCTTCAACACGACCTCCAGAGCTTTACAACATGACCTCCAGAGCTCTACAACATGACCTCCAGAGCTCTACGACATGACCTCCAGAGCTCTTCAACACGACCTCCAGAGCTCTACAACATGACCTCCAGAGCTCCACAACATGACCTCCAGAGCTCTACAACATGACCTCCAGAGCTCTACAACATGACCTCCAGAGCTCTACAACATGACCTCCAGAGCTCTACAACATGACCTTCAGAGGGCTGCTAGTCCATGGTTCTGACCAACCTGATAGAAACAGACTCCAAGAGGGCGGCAAGAAGACCTCATGTCCTCTAGTGGATCAATGAGCTTGGTAGGCATGGTTCCTCCTGGTTCCTCTTGGTTCCTCCTGGTTCTTCTTGTTTCCTCCTGGTTCCTCTTGGTTCCTCCTGGTTCTTCTTGTTTCTTCCTGGTTCCTCCTGGTTCCTCTTGGTTCCTCTCGGTCCCTCCTGGGTTCCTCTTGGTTCCTCCTGGTTCAGGACAACGTCTAGCCTCATGTGGCCACAGTGTGTTGGTACTTTCTGGATGATAAAGGTGTTGATGCCATTGATGGCCTTCAATGGATCCTCTGGACCATCTGAGAACCTCTGGGACATTTTTGATGCACTAAACGCCATCAAATACCACCACAGACTGTCCAGGAGATCTCCCAGGATCCCATCTTCCACCTCATCAGGATGATCAGACGTTATCGGGATGGTTCAGACATGAGGGCTGTAGACTCCACCGACCACATGATGATCAGGTATCGTGGTGGAACTCATGTTGGATCAGCTGATGGTTCAAATGTTCCACTGTGACCTCTGGTTTAAGTTTTAGTTCACCCTCAGTGGGTTAAAACTCTGGTCCCCTCTGCTCTCATGACATTTGTTCTCAATCAACTACTCAGTTTATGAAATAAGAATGTTTTTAAACAGTGTAGTTGTACAGTGTTGTGTGGTGTAGTCTATTGTTGTGTTCAGCTATGGTGTATATGGCTGTATGTATTGGTGTTGTCATGTATGTAGTTGTGTTGTATAAAGTTGTGTGTTGTTGTCCAGTACATTGTTGTTGTGTTGTGTGTTGTTGTGTGTTGTTGTCCAGTACATTGTTGTTGTGTTGTGTGTTGTTGTGTTGTATATAGTTGTTGTGTTGTTGTCCAGTACATTGTTGTTGTGTTGTGTATAGTTGTGTGTTGTTGTCCAGTACATTGTTGTTGTCCCTCCAGTCCTCTGCTGTCCTCCCAGCGGCCTCCAGTGGGGGCGCTGTTGCCTCCTCCATCCATAAGCGGGGGAGTGAGAGGTGCATGAAATGGAGAAAAATGGCGGATCATGTGCAGGTAAGCGGAGGTTTCATGTTTTTGTAACCGACACTTCATCCCGGAGCCCGGCGGAGGGGCTGAACGCGGATTCTGGTGCTCTGTTCCGGGCAGGGAGCCGGCGTGTGGCCGCTGGGTGCAGGCGGCGGCCGTGTGGCAGCTGTCGGCGGTAAAAGAAAGGATGTGGCCGCCTGTGTTGACTTGTGGCCTGCTGTCATTGCTCGGCTCTGGGCTGCAGTTAGCGGCGTTAGCTGCCCGGAGCTTCAGGCTCCAAAACAAAGCCGGTGAACCGGGGGTCTGAGCCGGTGTGGTTCCCGGTGTGGGTGCGGGCTGGAGGCTCATCACCGCCGGGATAACGGCGGGTTTATTCGGTGTGTTCTGGGGAAGTAAACAATAAAACACAAATGGTGTCCGTGGACCGATAGCTGTCAGGCTAACTGTCAGTTGGCGCCAGGCTGCCCCGCATCCAGCGGGAGATCCAGCCGGTGACCGAGAACCGGAATCATCCTCCGGAGCTTTTTGTGCTCACAGGCTGAATTTGTTGTCTGCTGCCCCGCTGAGCTCCACGGAGCCGCCGCTGTTAGCAGGCTAGGCTAACGTTAGCCTCAGCCAGACTTCTCCCGCCCGAGTCCGTTTGAAAACATGACCGGGTCTGTTTAACTGTTTGTCGGTGAAATGGGCTCCATGCCCACCGCGGCGAGCTGCACGCTGCACACCGGGAGCACCGGAGCGGGAACACCGGGGATTTTAACACCTGTGTCGGTGATGCGCGGAGCCGAGCAGCGCTGTTTTGTTTAGCTAGCTGCTGCTGTTAGCTTAGCCGCTTCGTGATGTGGTCCGGACACATGTTTGGATCCACACAGAGGACGGGGTTCGGCTGAGGCTGCCGGGTTCTGCTTGAGTTCCTCCGCCGGTCCCCCATCATGCTCTGAGGAGGACCAGGCGGGTTTCAGAAGCGGTACCGGGCTGCAGCAGCCCCGGAGCCGCTGTTGTTGTGTAGCTTTACTGCGGCAGCTAGCAGGAAGCTAGCAGTGACTTCATTCTAGCAGCATCCACAGCAGTGCAGATACAGCGTGTCTTCACTGGGCTGGAGTGTTTGTCTCTGCTCCTGAACACGTTTTTGGCGTTTTACCAGTAAAAATGACAAATATTCAGCAGTTGAAGCTTCTCAGAATGAAAGATTTACTACTTTTAATGATTAGTTTAATTATATAAACTGAATATTTTTAAATTACTTCTCTAAATGTTGCTCAGATGTGCTGTAACTGGCTGTAGTTCTGCTCTGTGAGGCTCTGTCAGACCATTCTGCAGTTTATTTTATTTATGAAACATACAGAACACATTAATAATTCATTTCCTCTATGTGGGACCTGTAAGACCAGTGACTTTATTCTGAATGCCACAGCAGATACCAGCATGTTTTATTGGTTAGTTGTGTTTTCCTCTGGTTCTAAACACGTTTTTAGCTTATTTAGGTTAAAAATGACAAATATTCTGCAGCTGCATCGTCTCACAATTAAAGATTCCTTGCTTTGTAATAAAATTGATTGCATATTTGTAAAATATTACTAAAAAATACTCCAAATATATACTGTAAGACTGGTTTTAGTTCTGCTCTAGTCATGATTTCAACCACTTTCAAGACCAGTAACTTTATTCTAGCGTTCCTTTTAAAAGTTTTAATAATTTATTTTTGGTCCCGAACACATTTTCAGTCTTTATCAAGTGAAAATGTCAAATATTGTGGAGTTGAAGCTTCTCAGTTTTGAGGGTTTCCTGATTTATTTAGTCGTTTAAATGGAATTTTTTTTTCGACATTTTAATGGACAAAACTAGGCTTTTAGAGTATATTTTCTCATAACAGATGTATAGATATCAGCAAATATGTGCTCATATGAAAATAGAACATAATAGAGTTTGTCCGTTGTTTACAGCACATGTAGCTGAGCAGACGGTGGTGCGGAGTCGAATGGTGTCCTCACTAGTAAACCGCTCACCAGCTTGTGGAATAAATTCCTTTAAAGTTAATTAAGTTGATCTGAAAGTTGTTCGTAGTTCTCGGACAGTTGAAATACTCTCAGCGCTGCCTGCAGCACATGTAGCAGAGCAGAGGGTGGTGGGAGTCCAGCGGTGTCAGTCGCTTTCACTGTTTTTCTCATAGTTAATGAGTGTCTGGGTCAAAGTTTCACCTTTTAATCTTCTCTTAGTGGGTTTTTGGGTTACATTCTGCTAATAAATACCAACTATTCTCCAGGTGCAGCTTCTCAGATGTGAAGTTTTCCTGTGTGAAGTGAATATTTTTGGGTTTTGGAGGTTTTAATGGTCGAAACAAGATGTGTAAAGGCGTCATGGTGGACTTTGGGAGGCTTTTTCTGACAGATGAGGCTATCCGTTAACAGGACCTGGCTGATTAGTCGCCTTAAATTTAACATTTTAAGCTCTGACATCTTGATTTTGACTCTTTAGATTTAACCGACTCCTCTTTATCTCTAAATGGATGAAAGTCTCTGGAACAAGTTGATCAAGTGAAAGGTTCTAGTTTTGTCCTGTTTTACTGGTTTGTTGGGTTTTTGAAAGTTGCAGCTCGAAGTTTTCCAGCTTTTAAAAACATCTATTTAATCCTTGAATTGAATAATTTCTGGTTTTGGACTGTTTGAGCTGAACAAGACGTTTAAAGGCGTCGTGTTGGAGAGGTTAGTTTAAGTGTCGACATCCTAGTTTTGACTCTTCAGGTTTAACTCTGGCTTCTCTTTACCTTCATGAGTCTCTGCAGGGAAAAGTTTTCTATCTGATGTGTTATAAACCGGCCTGCAGCTCTTTGAGGGTCGGAATAATAAATAATCCTAAAACGATCAGTCGGTGCGTTGATCCTAGAAAATAATTCTGATTATTGTGAATATTTTCAGGTTCCAGCCTCATTAATGTGAAGATTTTGGCCTCAGAGACGAATAAAATCACTGCAGGAACCCGTCTTTGTCTTTCAGGTGTAAAATAAGTAGAAACCTTTCCTTCTTCCTTGACGCATAAACTTCTCTTCTACCTTTTCCTCGTGTCCTGCTGGGTTGAGGTGTGTTTCTCTGTGTTTCCTGGATGCTAGCAGGTTAGCCTGGATGCTAGCAGCAGCACTGACATTGAGTTTCTCTGGAGCTCGTCCAAACAGGCCTCATCATATCGCTCGGTTCGACGCTCTGCAAAGAAAGAGTCGTGATCTGATTGGGAAACGCTCTCTCTCCAGTGATGGTCAGCTTTAGAGCATCGCTCAGCGGAGGACGTCTGGAGCTCAGAGATGTTCGGCTTACGGAGAAGCTGACACCAGCACGTGTTCGTTAGTTTAGCTTGAAAAGTAACTTAAACTGTTAATAAATGATCAGGTAACGTCTCTGTTAATCAACTAATCAATTAATTGACAGGTTCTGATCAACTTTTCATTAGTTTTGGCTTTTCTAAAATGACTCAACCTCACATGATGATGGACTATGATTGATCTGTCACATTTAGAGCTGCAGTCAATGATGATATTTTCATCTATTAATACGCTAATTATCATTTATATTAGCTGATTAATTATAAGGAGTGGAAATTATGTTTATTCTCTGCATTCAGAGCCTCCAGAAACTCAATTTACAGCCATAAAGGACAGAAAAAGTGAGCTGATCTTCACGTCAGAAGGTAAAACCAACATGTTTATTATTTTAGCTTGAAGAGAAAATTAAACAGTCAGTTATCAGAAACGGTTATAGATACGTTATAAGAAGCTTCTGCGTAGGTTTATATAAAATGACTGAACTCACATCACATGAAAGACGACAGTAACTGTTCCCTCATGTTAAACGCTGCAGTTAATTATTATGTTTTTACCTGTTAATACGTTAATTGTTCTATCAGCTAATTAATTATTAACTATAGCTACTAAGTCAAAGATGTTCAGTTCACGGTCAAAAATGAGAAACAGAATCAACAAATTCTCATATTTAAGAAGCTGCAGTTAAATTAAACACTAGACACTTGGTCTCCAAAATAAAGGATCTATCCTCCATGAAGGACCTAGGATCCCTAATCTGTCTCTATACCTACCAGTAGCAGTGATTCCTAACACGTCTCTGGGGGTCATCAGGTGGAAACCTCCCTTCAACGCTGTTTCTCCTACTTAGTCCCACGACTCCTCCAGGAGGCTAGGAGGTGAACTCTGGAGTCCCAGAGTCACCCCCCTAGTGCCAGTTCACACTGCTGCTACACAATCCAACCAGCACTGCCACGTTCAGCTGACCCAGGCCTGTTTAGGAGATGCTCCAGGTAGTGACCAGTGCTGATGTTACCATTTAGCTAGCTGCTGAATGCTAATGCTAACTGCTAATTCAAACAGCACTGCCACATTCAACTGACCCAGGCCTGTTTAGGAGATGCTCCAGGTAGTGACCAGTGCTGATGCTACCATTTAGCTAGCTGCTGAATGCTAATGCTAACTGCTAATTCAAACAGCACTGCCACATTCAACTGACCCAGGCCTGTTTAGGAGATGCTCCAGGTACTGACCAGTGCCGATACCACCATTTAGCTAGCTGCTAAATGCTAATGCTAACTGCTAATCCAGCTCGCACTGCCACGCTCAGCTAAAGAAGGCCCGCTTAGGAGATGCTCCAGGTAGTGAACAGTGCTGATACTACCATTTAGCTAAATGTTAAATGCTAATGCTAACTGCTAATTGAAACAGCACTGCCACATTCAACTGACCCAGGCCTGTTTAGGAGATGCTCCAGGTAGTGAACAGTGCTGATGCTACCATTTGGCTAAATGCTAATGCTAACTGCTAATTCAACCAGCACTGCCACGTTCAGCTGACCCAGGTCTGGTTAGGAGTGACCAGTGGCACTGCTACCATTTAGCTAGCTGTTAAATGCTAATGCTAACTGCTATTTCAGCTCGCACTGCCACGCTCAGCTGACCCAGGTCTGGTTAGGAGATGCTCCAGGTAGTGACCAATGCCGATGCTACCATTTAGCTAACTGTTAAATGCTAACTGCTAAATCAAACAGCACTGCCACATTCAACTGACCTAGACTCGCTTAGGAGATGCTCCAAGTAGTGACCAATGCCGATGCTACCATTTAGCTAGCTGCAAAATGCTACATGCTAATGTTAACTGCTAAAATACTTCAATACTGCTAACAAGCTCACCACCCACAAGGAGGCTATACACCTGGATTTGCCTATAGTGCTAATGCTAACTGCTAAATGCTAATGCTAACTGCTAAGATACTGCCATACTACTACAGCTTTAGCTGTTGTTAAATGCTACGATGCTACAACAGGCCTAGATGCCACACAGAACTGCTATGTGCTAAGTGATGCAAAAATAACAGAACAAGTGTAGAAACACAAAATGTTCAATTTCATTTATTTTTTTTCCATTTTAATACAAACTTCTTGAGCAGTTTTCCATCAGAATTGATTAATCCATTATCCATTCTGATTAATTGAGTAGTTCAGGTAAAATTAAAACATCTGTGTGTCCTCTCTGATTAAAATGGAGGTGGTTGGATGTAAAATTAGACTCCAGCTGCCTCGGGTCGTCTCAGGACTCCAGGATGTAAACATCTTCCAAGTCTGAGCGGCGGCTCGGCGAACAAACGTAGGTTTTACCGCCTTCAGCGAGTTCACAGAGCGTGGATTTAATCCTGAGCAGCTCCACGTTCTGTTCTGCTGCCATGCTGTAATCTGCTGAGTGTTTCTGCTATAAAGCACCAAATGTTTGAGATTCAGGAAACAGTAAAGACCATCAGAGTCCCTGAAGGTGGCGTCCACAGAAGTCCAGTCCAGGTAACCTCGTGGTTTCAGTCGTAGCGTCTGGACTTGGTTGAGTTTATCGAAGACGTTTCACCTCTCGTCCAAGATGAAGGTACCACATAAAGACATAAATCACCACAAAAGAGATGCAAAATCACAGCAAAAATGCAAAACTACCACAGACAGAGGCGGAATTGCTGCAAAATGATGAATAATCACAACAAAAACACACAAAACCATTATAAAGATGAAGAAATTGGAACAAAAAGATCCAAAACCACCATAAAAAGATGCAAAATGTCAATAAAAACACACAAAATCACCTCAAAGAGCAGAAAAATTTCCACAAAAAGATGAATGACACAACAAAAACACACAGAATCACTAAAAGAGAAGCTAAATATGCTGAAGTTACTGTAGATGAAGAACCAGATGATCTGAGGAGGTTTGTTTTGTTTTCTATGAACTAACTCAGCTACTGTCAGACATCATGATGTTGTTGTTTTACACAGGTTTCCTTCCATTAGTCCAACATTCTGCCAACAGAGACTCCAGGATTCTCTCAAACCGACTGTGTTAATGTGGCTTCATGACACATTTAGGATGGACTCTAAAATCCTTCTAATAATAAAACACGTTTTTATGTCCCATTACTTTTCCATCATTTCTGAGCCTCAGAACTTCATCAGTACAACTGGAAATTAGCGCATAAAGACATAAATCACGTTATTTTGGGGTTTATTTTTTGTTCTGCTGTCTTGATCACAGCCACAGGCCTGCAGCTGTAGATGCTAACTGTTAGCATGCTGTAGCTAACAGCAGGTGCTTCTGATAAAAGGTTCTGGGTGGAACCAGAAGTTTCTGTCCAGCAGACGTGAGGACAAACACCGTCGTTTATGACCGTTTCACTCCTGTACTGCTTCTGCATGACGACCGTCTGGGTGTAAATGAGGGAGTCGCAGCAGCTCCTCTGCACAGTGAACTCCCATGATGCACTGCTGGGTCATACCTGCTGCTTGGCTCGCTGACAGGTGTGAGCCGTGAACACAGCCGGAGTTGCAGTGACCTCGCGGCTCCACCATTTTGAATTTGGGCGTCTCACTGTGACTGTGCATGACTCAGCAGTTGTGCTGCTGAATCATGAATGAAGCTGATATCGTTGGAGTGCGTCCTCCTGTCAGACGGTGGGAGTCCGTCCGTCTGCTCTGAACGTGTCACTCTGTGATGATAAACACAGAGATCATGTTTAATTCAGAGCCCGGCGCTGCTGGACTCCTCTTCCTCTGGTGGGGTTAGGAGTTGTGCTGATTGCTGTGTAGATAGCGTGTTGCGTGTCGTGTGCGTGCCCTGCTGGCTGCTGATAAGCCTCCGTGTTGTGTGTTATCTAGGGCCTTGCCCAGCTGGAGATCCTGTGTAAGCAGCTGTATGAGACCACCGACACCGCCGTCCGACACCAGGCCGAGAAAGCTCTGGTGGAGTTCACCAACAGCCCCGACTGCCTCAGCAAGTGTCAGCTGCTGCTGGAGAGAGGCAGCGTGAGTACACACCTGGATATACACACCTGTAGCACACACCTGTAGTACACACCTGTAGTACAACACCTGGAGATACACACCTGTAGTACAACACCTGGAGATACACACCTGTAGTACACACCTGGAGTTACACACCTGTAGCACACACCTGTAGTACACACCTGGAGATACACACCTGGAGATACACACCTGTAGTACAACACCTGTAGTACAACACCTGGAGATACACACCTGGAGATACACACCTGTAGCACACACCTGGAGATACACACCTGGAGATACACACCTGGAGATACACACCTGTAGTACACACCTGGAGATACACTCCTTCAGTACAACACCTGGAGATACACACCTGGAGATACACACCTGTAGTACACACCTGTAGCACACACCTGGAGATACACCTGTAGCACACACCTGTAGTACACACCTGGAGATACACACCTGGAGATACACTTTCAGTACACACCTGGAGATACACACCTGGAGATACACTTTCAGTACACACCTGGAGATACACACCTGTGGGTACACACCTGGAGATACACACCTGTAGTACAGTACCTGGAGATACACACCTCCAGTACCACACCTGGAGACACACCTTCAGTACACACCTGGAGATACACTTTCAGTACACACCTGGAGATACACACCTGTAGCGCAGCACCTGGAGATACACTTTTAGTACAACACTTGTAGATACACCTGTACTACAACACCTCTAAACACACCTCCAGTTTACAGTAGTTGCCAAAAATGATTCAGATAGTGTCCAAATGACTTGAAACAAACACAAAAAAAAGATTTTGTCCTGTTTTTGTTGTTTCATGTTTCTTCGGGACGTTTTGTCGCCTTCCTGTCAGTTTATTTCTAATTTTCCTTTCCTGTCGTTTTATGTTTCGTGTTGTTTTGAGTCTTGCTGACATGTTTCGTGTCTCTTTTTTGTCACTTTTCCTCTTTTGTGTCTTATTTTTGTCATTTTTGTCTAGTTTTTGTAGTTTTGTGTCTCATTTTTGTAGTTCTCTCATTTTTGTAGTTTAATGACTCATTGTTGTAGTTCTGTCACATTTTTGTAGTTTTATGACTCATTTTTGTAGTTTTGTGTCTCATTTTTCTAGTTTTATGTCTCATTTTTGTAGTTTTGTCTCATTTTTGTATTTTTATGTGTCATTTTTGTAGTTTTATGACTCATTTTTGTAGTTCTGTCTCATTTTTGTAGTTTTGTCTCTTTTGCAGTTTCGTTTAGTTTTTGTAGTTATGTTTCGTTTTTGTAGTTCTATATCTCTTGTAGTTCTCCCATTTTGTAGTTTTGTCTCTCATTTTTGTTGTTTTCTGTCTCATTTTTGTCATTTTGTCTCATTTTTGTAGTTTTATGTTTTGTTTTTGTAGTTTTGTCTCTTTCGTAGTTTCGTTTAGTTTTTGTAGTTATGTTTCGTTTTTGTAGTTTTATATCTCTTGCAGTTCTCCCATTTTGTAGTTTTGTCTCTCATTTTTGTAGTTTTATGTTTCGTTTTTGTAGTTCTGTGTCTCATTTTTGTCGTTTTCTGTCTCGATATTGTAGTTTGTCTCATTTTTGTAGTTTTATGTTTCGTTTTTGTAGTTTTGTCTCATTTTTGTAGTTTTATGTGTACTTCTGGTCTTTTTGTGTCTCGTTTCCTTGTTGTTTTGTATCTTTTTCATGTTTTGTGTCTTTTTGGTACAGTTTTGTCTTCTTTTGATTTTTATAATGAGACATGTAGAATAAAGTGATGTTTTTAAGGACATCATGATTTCAGACTTAGATTTGGTAAATTTTTACAGTCACTGATGAATTCTGTCATTTTGGAGATTTAATTATTATTTTTTATGCCTTTCAAGCCTATTGGAGAGTTTTGGGGTTCAGAGGGTTAAACAGCGTTTAACGTCTCCAGCTGATAAATAAAGTACATTTATTTTTACCAAACGGGCTGAAAACCTTCATCACAGACTTTTCTTTAAGAATGAAGTTTGTTTGACTGTTTGTCTTTCCCTGTTTGTTGTCCAGAGGAAACGTGTAACTGATAACCGCTAATTTAGTTTATTCTCTCTCCTGACAGTCCTCGTATTCTCAGCTGCTTGCAGCCACTTGTTTATCTAAACTGGTTTCTCGGACCAGCAACCCTCTACCCCTGGAGCAGCGCATCGACATCCGTGAGTAGATCTGATTCATGGGGAATTAAAAATGAGCCACGTGTCTGAGGAAAGCCACCGCTTCTGTCTTTAGGTTGTTTAATTTGAGGTTTTAAGGCTCAAATCTGCACAAAACCAGGCGACTTTAACGGCTCTGATCAATCTGAGGGGCTTAAAACAATAAAACATCTTATTTTGAAAGTGTTTGCTCGTGAACTCTGTCGTTGATTTACGTTATTTTTTATTTTTCAGGGAACTATGTGCTGAACTATTTGGCGACGCGGCCGAAGTTGGCGGCGTTCGTGACGCAGGCTCTGATCCAGCTGTACGCCAGGATCACCAAGCTGGGCTGGTTCGACTGTCAGAAAGACGACTACGTGTTCAGAAATGTCATCGCAGACGTGACGAGATTCCTGCAGGTGAGTTCAAAACACCCACAAACACCAGGATCTAAAGGTGAGGCATCTACAGTCAGGGCTCTGTGGGCCTTATCTGTGGCTGCCGACTCATGGAACCAGATTTAAATGGTGGAAACAAACGTATTAAACAGTAAACTAAATAAAGACCTGAGACATGTCCTGTTTAGTGAAGATGAACATCTGATCAGTCAGACAGAAGCAGGAGATCTATGGACAAAAGGACATAATCAGAAAAGAAAACACCGTCTGGACTGTTTTCACTTCAGCCAGTTTTCCTCTTCTTCTGACACTAAGTTAGATTTTTGGTTGATTTTATAGCCACAGATCAGATTCCACATGTTGGAAAAACTTGTCCCAAAGTTCTCAACTCATCTGGAGTGTTCAGGAACGTGTCCAAGATTCCAAACTTGTCCAAAAATGATTCAGAATTTGTCTGAAATCAACCAAATTAGTCCTTAATGGTTCGAAATGTGTCTGAAATGTTTTGATGTTTGTTATACTAGTCCAATATTACCTCAGATTAGTCCAAGTTAGTTCCAGTTGTCTCCAAACCTGGCCAAAATTATCCAAAATTACTCTAGAATCATCCAAAATGAGTCTAGAATTACCGTATTTTCTGCACCAGATTATAAGACCCAGTCTCTATTATGGGTCTATTTCTGTACTTAAGCCATACATAAGGTGCACCGGGTTCAAAGGCGCATGCTAAAATAAGGAAACGGAAGTAAAACAGTGAGTTTGTTGAACTTTATTCTACTACGTACCGTATTTACAAATACACTCACATTATTTTCTGATCAATCTTCTGTCACGAACCCTTCAAAGTCTTCATCTTCTGTATCTGAATTGAACAGCTGGGCAGTTTCTCCATCCATCATGCCGGGTTCCCTCTCGTCATTGTCGGAGTCGGTCTCGTTGCCGGGTGGCTGTTCAGCAACGATGCCGGCTTTCAAGAAAGATCGTACAACAGTCAGAGCAGATACCTTAGTCAGATACCTTGGTTTATGGCTGCCAGCGTACTTAGTGTACGTACTTTACGTAGCTATGTCGGCAGGAAATGGTCTGACAGTCAATGAAGCAGGGCGCTTGGATGAGACACAAAACTACAAAAATGAGACGTAAAACTACAAAAATGACAAAACTACAAAAACGAGACATAAGACTACAAAAATGAGACGCAAAACTACAAAATGAGACGCACAACTACAAAAATGAGACGTAAAACTACAAAAACGAGACGTAAAACTACAAAAATGAGACACAAAACTACAAAATGAGACATAAAATACAAAAATGAGACGTAAAACTACAAAAATGAGACAAAACTACAAAAATGAGACAAAACTACAAAATGAGACGCAAAACTAAAAAAATGAGACACAAAACTACAAAATGAGACATAAAATACAAAAATGAGACGTAAAACTACAAAAACAAGACAAAACTACAAAAATGACACAAAACTACATAAACGAGACATAAAACTACGAAAAGGAGACAGAACTACAAAATGAGACGTAAAACTACAAAAATGAGACATAAAACTACAAAAACGAGACAGAACTACAAAAACGAGACACAAAACTACCAAAATGAGACACAAAACTACAAAAACGAGACGTAAAACTACAAAAATGAAACAAAAAACTACACAAAACAGACGTAAAACTACAAAATGAGACAAAACTACAAAAACGACATAAAACTACAAAAATGAGACAAAACTACAAAAATGAGACAAAACTACAAAAATGAGACACAAAACTACAAAAACGAGACACAAAACTACAAAAACGAGACATAAAACTACAAGATAACTCTTGAATTATCCTAAATGACCAAAATGACTCTAGAATTATCTAAAATGTAATAAAACTTCTCCAGACTGAGTGAAAACTTTTCCAGATTGACTCCAGACTGGTCTGAAGTGATTCCAGACCTGCCGAAGTGTAAACTGTAACCTGGTTACCTGGTTAGACTGAACCTTCAGTCTGTGGAGACGCTGAGGGATGATTGGAGCAGAGTGAAGGAGGCTGAAGGAATCTAGAACCGTTCTGTTCCATCAGATCAACGTTCCAGTCTGGAACATTTAACTCTCACCTCCCTCACTGTTGTGTCTGTTGTGTCTCCAGGACAGCGTTGAGCACTGCATCATAGGAGTCACCATCCTGTCCCAGCTGACCAATGAGATCAACCAGGTGAGTCACCTGACCTCTACCTGCAGGCCTGGTTCATACAGAAGGCCTGAACTTAGTGTGTTAATATCCAGATTATTGTACATGTGCGTTCTTGTACACTGTATTTAGATGACTGTAGACGTTTTGGACAACTTTATGCATTAATATCCAGGTTATTTTACACTTCATTGTAATTATTATCCTTTTTTTACACTCTGTTGCATTGATACTTAAGGTTTTGGCATTTTATTTGCATTAAAATCCAGGTTTTTAACACTTTGATGGTCTCAAGTTTGATCTCAGGTGACCAGTGATGATGTAAATAATACTAATGATAGTAAAACATGATGACGAAGCATCAGTCTGAGCTATTTCTGAACTACATCACAGCAACAAACGTGACTCAGCAGCGTTTTCACACCTTTGAGGAATAAACTGAGCTGCTGCTTTCTCTAAATATACAGCGGATGAATGAGCCTCAGAATGCTGCTGTCGTTAGCGCCGACTTAATGAAGGTAAACTGGTTGTAGAGCAGATTCATCAGGACGTGATGCCTTCAGGTGCTGCGGGGATTTAAACACCTGAAGGACACACTGGTTTACAGAACAGGGTTAGTTCAGTCTCCCAGCACCCTGGTGTTATTCCACAGACTTTTGAAACACAATTTTGAGGCCCTAAACATTCCCAAAAACACATATAACTTGGCACGCCCATCAGACCTGGAAAAAAAATTAATATTTGGGGGTATTACTCATGTGAATGGGAAAATGACTCAATAGCGCCCCCTTGAAAATTAAAAAATAGAGTTTATATTCAGTTAGTTTCACCTAGAGCTGCGAAATTCTGTACACATATGTATCACGACAAGACGCACAAAAAAGCCTCAAGGACCCATACCCACAATGCAACAGGAAGTCTGCCATTTTGAATTTGCCGTCAGATTTTTGGCCATTTTGGCGAAAATGTTCAACTTTTCTAGAGCGAACTCGTCCTAGGGGGTAACTCCGAGAGATCTCTAATTTGGCCAGGATATCCTCCAGGTGGTGGTGAGCAAAAGTTAATAATATGTTCCTCTAAAGTATGAGGGCGTGGCCGTGGCGGCCTGTGGTGTTTTGGCATTTCACCATGACAGAAACAGGAAGTGCTGTGTAGCTAGCCTGTACCTGCTCCAAATGACCTAAAACTTCCCAGGTGTGATCAGAGTCCAGGCCTCATCACAGTCACATGACCATATAAGGATAGCTCAGTCACATGACCATATAAGGATAGCTCAGTCACATGACCATATAAGGATAGCTCAGTCACATGACCATATAAGGACAGCTCAGTCACATGACCATATAAGGATAGCTCAGTCACATGACCATATAAGGATAGCTCAGTCACAGGCCTATTCTGATGCTGACATCACGTCATGAAACAGGAAGTGATGTCTAACTAGCCTGGACGTGCTCCGATCAGCCTGAAACTTCACATGCATGATCAAAGCCTGGCCCTGATGACATCCATATGGTTATATCTAGTCTCAGTTGCTGACCAGCATGAAGCGAGGACCTGTCTAATGCTGCTCCACCTTTAATCTTAAATTAATGTTCCAGGTTTTTGACATTCTTTGCATTAATGTCCAGGTGTTTGACACTTAAAATGTGTTACTATGCAGGTTTCTAATCAGGAAACTTAAATGAAGCCTGTCTTCTCTTTGGTGTTGTGCTGAAAGTGTTTAACATCTCTTTTTGTTTTTTAAATCTCTCCAGGCCGACACAACGCATCCCCTGACCAAACATAGGAAGATAGCCTCATCATTCAGAGATTCCTCCCTCTTCGACATTTTCACGCTTTCCTGCAACCTCCTCAAACAGGTTGGTTCCAGAAGATCACTGCAGGTTGTCGGTTTGTGCATCAGAACTGTTCAGCTGGACACCCAGAAACACTCAGTCCTGAACTTTAAAGACTTCTTTTGTTGCTCACTTTTACTGAATTTACCACAACAAAGACAGAAGTTCTATCTTTCTATCTGTCGGTATGAAGTGTAAATCAAGCTTCAGTCTACAGAGTTCTGTCTGCTACACCAACTCTAGAGTTCTCCCACCTCACATTCTCTCTTTTAATTTGAAATTCAAATTATTGCTGTTGTGGTTTTAGTATTCAAATTCTGAATATTGAAACCATGGTCCTGATGATAAACACCTCAAGTACATCAATCACTGCAATGAAAACAACCAGGTGCTATAGCTGGTCTACAGGCATGCACGACCTTCTTCTCTTTCATCGGTTAGTACATTTTAATTCAAGTAAAGTATTAAGGACTACTACTACTACTGTTTAATACTGTAGCAACCAGAGGAGGCTTCCTTTTGTTGCTACAGTATTAAACAGTAAGAAAACAACCAGATACTGCATGCGATCTACAGGCGTGCACGACCTTTTTCTCTTTCATCGGTTACTAAATTTGAATTTGAGTAAAATATTAGGAACTAGATGTTATTCAATATATTGATAGAACTATTTTAAACCACAAACGTGACAATTTCCTGGTTACGTTATCTAATCAGCTAAGTCTGGAGACATGAGCTCTGGTTGGAGGTCATTAACCGTCACATTAGTCTTTGTCATGGTGCCCGTTGCTAGCTAAACTCCCACAATGCTCTCTGCTTACCTTCTGGTTGCTACAGTTACTCCAGCTGGTCTACAGGCGTGCACGACCTTCTTCTCTTTCATCGGTTAATACGTTTTAATTCGGGGAAAGTATTACGAGCTAGTCATAATTCAGTATATTGATAGAACTATTTTTAACCATAAACGTGACAGTTTCCTAGTTATGTTATCCAATCAATTAAGTCTGGAGACATGAGTTCTGGTTGGAGGTCATTAACCGTCCCAGAAGTCTTTGTCATGGTGCCCGTTGCTAGCTAAACTCCCACAATGCTCTCTGCTTCCAACATGAACTGTAGTCTGAGTGACGCCTCCTCTGGTCTCTACAGTATTAAACAGTACGAAAACAACTAGATACTGCAGCTGATCTACAGGCATGCATGACCTTCTTCTCTTTCATCGGTTACTGCACTTAAATTTCGATAAAGTATTACAAACTACTGCTACTGTTTAATACTGTAGCAACCAGAGAAGCCCCCCTCTGGCTGCTACAGTGTTAAACAGTAGGAAAAAAACAGGTACTACAGCTGATCTACAGGCGTGCATGACCTTCTTCTCTTTCATCGGTTAATACATTCTAATTCGGGTAAAGTATTAGGGACTAGTATTGCACTGAGCTGCTTTCATTTTCATTTTTTAAGGGTTTATTTGTCATGACAGCAAAGGCTTTATGAAATCATCTGTGGACAGAACATGTTTAAATGTTTTAATGAAGCTGAGGACGGCGTTGCATCACCTGTCGGGTGTCTTCCTGCTTTGCTTCCAGGCTTCGGGGAAGAACCTGAACCTGAACGATGAATCGCAGCACGGCCTCCTCATGCAGCTCCTCAAACTCAGCTACAATTGCCTCAACTACGACTTTATAGGAACTTCCACAGACGAGTCGTCGGACGACCTCTGCACCGTACAGATCCCAACGTCATGGAGATCAGGTACACAGGGAGACCATTATTCACATCTATAGGTTAGAATGGAACGACCTGGAGAACGTCGTGTGTCTGTCTGCTGTACTGGTGAATGATAGAAAAGGTCCATTAAAAAGTGCTAAATGTGGAACCACCTCTATGGACCTGAAGGAAATATTCATAGTGTGAAGGTAGAACTAAACTAAATATAATAAAAATGCTGTAAATAAAGAACCAGCTGATTGTGAGGCGGTTAGATGTTAATGTTTCTGTCACAGAGGAGGACGTAACCTGGAAATATTCACATTTCAGAAGCTCCTCTCGGTTTCATTGGCGTTAATGTTCAGGATCATCTTATCTCTCAGCCCTGATGTGGACTCATCTTCCTGGAGCTCAGTTCTGTATCAGAAACACAGCAGAGCGTCTTCAGATTCAGCTCAGTCAGCTGTCTTTTATCTCCCCGGTATAGAAAGTGAAGTACGAGCCTCTGCAGAGCTTTAACTCTTTCTTCTCTCTCCTGCAGCGTTTCTTGATTCCTCCACCCTGCAGCTGTTTTTCAATCTATACCATTCCATCCCTCCGTCCCTTTCCCCGTTGGTGAGTCACAGTGAATAAATGATCAGATATAAAGAACAGAATATGAATGATGGCCTGTGAATGTGAGTCTGAGCTGCTTGCGTACCTGTGCAGGTGTTGTCGTGTCTAGTCCAGATCGCCTCCGTCAGAAGATCTCTGTTCAACAACGCAGAGCGAGCAAAGTTCCTGTCGCACCTGGTGGACGGAGTCAAGAGGATATTAGCGAACCCACAGGTGACCCGTTTATAACCGACAGCTTCTCCTGATCACCTCTGATTTACCTGAAACCTTTAGAGCATAAACTATGGATATATTTATGCAGATAGTTGTGACGTTGTAGCTGAATATATGGATTTTCTTCAAGGTAATGTTTTAAATTTGCCCGTCGACCCTCATTCAGCAGGTTTTTATCACATTAAATCTGAGTCTGTTTGAACAACAACATCTGAGGAACTATTAAAGATAAAAACCTGAAATGTTCTGGATTATCTCTCATCATGTCGCTGATTCAGGATCTGGAATATCAGACAGGTAGATCAATAATCTGATTATGTGGGAGCTGAGATAAAAGTAATTAAAGCCTTTGTGAAAAGTTCAATCTTTGAGCTCAAATTATCAAAAAAAAAAAATACAGAAGTAAACGAGTGATATAACATCTGCATCCCCACGTCATGATGCTGCCACCACCGTGCTTCACGTCATGATGCTGCCACCACCGTGCTTCACGTCATGATGCTGCCACCACCGTGCTTCACATCATGATGCCGCCACCACCGTGCTTCACATCATGATGCTGCCACCACCGTGCTTCACATCATGATGCTGCCACCACCGTGCTTCACATCATGATGCTGCCACCACCGTGCTTCACATCATGATGCTGCCACCACCGTGCTTCACATCATGATGCTGCCACCACCGTGCTTCCATGATGCTGCCCACCTTTCTTCACGTCATGATGCTGCCACCACCGTGCTTCACGTCATGATGCTGCCACCACCGTGCTTCACGTCATGATGCTGCCACCACCGTGCTTCACGTCATGATGCTGCCACCACCGTGCTTCACATCATGATGCTGCCACCACCGTGCTTCACGTCATGATGCTGCCACCACCATGCTTCACATCATGATGCTGCCACCACCGTGCTTCACATCATGATGCTGCCACCATTGTGCTTCACATCATGATGCTGCCACCACCATGCTTCACAGTGGAGATGGTGTTTTTGTGATGATGTTCAGTGTTTGGCGTCCAGTCTGATGGTCAAAAAGCTAAATTTTGGTATCATCAGACCAAAGACGTTTCTTCTTTCAGTTAATATAAATAATAAAGTTTCTGATAAAAATGTTTCAGGTAAATCAGAGATGATCGAGCAGAAGGGCCCTGATGATTTTACATTCAATACCACACCTGACCTTCACATCACCTGTATTCCTGCTGCTGCGTTCGTGTCTCACCTTGTGTGTCGTGTCTTCCAGTGTTTGCCGGATCCCAATAACTACCATGAGTTCTGCCGCCTGCTGGCGAGGCTGAAGAGTAACTACCAGCTGGGGGAGCTGGTCAAAGTAGAAAACTACCCCGAGGTCATTCGTCTCATAGCAAACTTCACCGTCACCAGTCTGCAGGTAGGTGGCGCCGGGTTACACCATATATTATTATTACTATCATCATTATTATTATTATTGTTGTTCCCTGTCTGAAGATGTTCCCGTAGTAAAACGTTGGTCCTGTGTTGCAGCACTGGGAGTTTGCCCCCAACAGTGTTCACTACCTGCTGAGTTTGTGGCAGCGTCTGGCAGCTTCGGTTCCTTATGTTAAAGCCACCGAGCCTCACCTGCTGGAGACCTACACACCTGAGGTCACCAAGGCCTACATCACGTCACGGCTCGAGTCGGTGCACGTCATCCTCAGGTGAGACCCGCCGGGCCTCGAAACACAGCAGTGATTCAGCCCGAGCTACCAGGCCGCTGCCAGCTGTTTGTTGTGTTTTTGGGGACTAGTTTCAGCGGCGGATGAATCGGCGTTTGCAGTAGTGAGTGTTAGCGATCGACTGATTATTGGGTTGATATTAAGCTTTTTATTGTTAATACTGTGAACCAATTACTGCTTAATAAATTAAATGTTCTACTTCGGCTCAGATCCTCTCTGTCTGCAGTCACTCTAATGTTAGCAATGTCCCGCCCACAACTCTCTCTGATTGGCTACATGTCACCAGTAACAGCCAATCAACACTGGGAGCTGTTGTTTACACAGAGAGACAGACGAGCACATTGTCAGACTGTAGCCGCTCTGCTGAAGCTGTAAGAAACACCTCAGTCTTCAGCAAACATGCTCAGTTCAGCCTGAATTATTCACCTGTTGTTGCAGCTGGATCTGATCCTGCTGACGATGCTAGGCTAATGCTAACACCGAGAGGTTAGCTGTGCCTCTTAGCCAGCAGCTAAGTCAGATTAACTTTAACACTCAGACTCGTCTCTCTGCAGAAACTGATCAAGAGGCTCAATCATCTCCACAAATCAGGGCATTAGCTGCCTTTACAGCGGCTAATGCTATGCTAACAGCTAAGCTAGGACGTATCCAGTGTCCTCTTGATAATCCGATGTCGTTTTCTCCACAGAGACGGGTTGGAAGACCCTCTGGACGATGCTGGCCTCGTGCAGCAGCAGCTGGACCAGCTGTCCACCATCGGCAGGTGTGAATACGAGAAGACCTGCGCTCTGCTGGTGCAGCTGTTCGACCAGGCGGCTCAGACCTACCAGGAGCTGCTGCAGTCCACCAACTCCAGCGCCGCCGACATCACGGTGCAGGAAGGTACGAACCACGCCGACCACGAAATCGCTCAGTGCTTCAGACTGTAGAGGTCTAACCGCTGCTCTGCCTGCAGGTCGGCTAACGTGGCTGGTTTATATCATCGGAGCTGTGATCGGTGGACGGGTGTCGTTCGCGAGCACAGACGAGCAGGACGCCATGGACGGAGAGTTAGTCTGTCGGTAAGAGCTGCAGGTTTAAATGAAGCTATCAGGGCCTTCTGCTCCACCATCCTAAAACTCTCTACATCATAAAGTTTGGATGTTGGTATCTAGTAATAGTACCTGGGAGATTTTATCCCTTTGAAAACCTGTTCAGGAAGTGTTTGATGCGTCAGACTGAAGGTTATAAAAGTTCAAATCAGAGCAGAGATGATATGATGATCAGATGATGATGATGATGATGATGATGAGTGATGCTGCAGGGTTTTTCAGTCACATCCTCATGCTGTCGTTAACATCCTGGCTCCTGCTGTTTGTTTGTTTGTTTTTGTTTACCAGGGTGCTCCAGCTGATGAACCTCACCGACTCTCGGCTCGCTCAGGCCGGTAACGAGAGGCTGGAGCTCGCCATGCTCAGCTTCTTCGAGCAGTTCAGGAAGATCTACATCGGAGACCAGGTGCAGAAATCATCAAAGGTGAGCTTCACACCTGGAGAGACCAGCAACCCCAGTAACCTGCAACTGACTGGGACCAGCAGCGGGTTACTGGTCTGTCTTTACCTCCCAGTAACCTGCTGCTGGTTACTGGTCCGTCTTTACCTCCCAGTAACCTGCTGACGCCTCCAGCCTCCATTCTTCTGCTCGGTGCTGCTTCATGCTGACGTTGTTGTCTTTGTTCAGAACTACAGACTGTGTGCGTCCTGATAAGTGGGGAGTAGAAACGCTGCTGCTGCTCTTTAGTTCCTCCTTCGTCTTTAATCACAGCCTTTACATCCAGGAAGCTGGTTTAGAATCAGGAAACATCCCAGTAACCGTTCTACTGGTCAGCATGACGTCTAAAGTCAAACACTGGAGTCAGAGATTTAAACCTCAACAGTTGTTCAACCCTCTGGACTCCAACCAGGTCCTTCCTACTGGTTCATTTTCCTTCACTGTGCCTCGTTTTTCAGAACGTTCTGCTTCACATCTCGACGGTTTCATGTCCTCTTACGGTTGTTTGGCATCACCTTGTAGTCTTGCTGCATCTTTCTGGGGCTGTTCTGAGCCACGGTTTTGTCCTTTTAGGTCTTTTTGTGGTTGTTTTATCACATTTTAGTTGTTTTGAACTTTGGTTTTATTGTTTTGTGCTGATTTTAGTTCTCATTGTGAATGTTTTAGGTCTGTTTGTAGTCGTTTTGGGCCTTTTTTCACAAAACCTAGCACAATTTTTGGAGTTTTTTTTCAATGAAAGCTGCAGATAAAGTGATTTTTATTAATTTAGGTTTAGATTTGGTTGTTTTCTTCTCATATGATACGTCCAGAAACTGTCACTAAGATGAAAACCTGCTGCTTCTTTCTGCCGTTACAGATAAACGGTGTTATTCTGGACGTTTTCTGTTTAAGTTTTAAATCCCTTTCGAACCCGGCAGCAGGTTTTGGGGTTCAGAGGGTTGAAAAGGTCGAATGAGCTTCAAACACGAGGCAGTGCCGACGCCGAACGTGGAGCTCGTTATTATCACAGGGACACAATGAGCTGCTGGGCGTTTAGCTGGACGGGCCTCGGCGCTGTTAATTTAACCCTTTGTTCCCGGTAGACGGAGGCCTCAGCACATCTCCTCTCGCTTCACCTCCTCCTGTAGAGCTGCTGGTTGTGTGTCGACCCTGAACGCTGCATCCTGTCCATCAGATGCTCCATAAAACTGATTTAACCGCCGACTAGAAAAGCTGGAGGTGGATTCATGGGTTCTGCTGCAGACTCATGACCTCCTGACAGCAGACGGTTTAGCCGTTTGGTTTGTCGTCCTCTGAGGAAGTTCTTTGTTTTTGTCGGATAAATTCAACTACATGAGCGAAAACGTCACAAATCCAAGCAAGAGTTTAAAACAAAGAGCTCCAGAGCAACAACCAAACTAATAAAATGCGCTTTATAACTTCCTGACTTCCTGGCGGAGTCTGCAGGGTGTTTTATTTTGAAAGATGACCATATCGTCTTCCTGCCGCTTCCCTCTGCGCTCGTTTCCCGCCAAATTAAAACCGAACGTCTCTGGAGAGCTTCTTAGAAAAGAAGTACGGACTCTGAGAAGTAAATACAGGTGGTCCTCGGTTTATTAATGAGATCCGAGTCGTTCGTAACCATGAAACGTTGAAACAAGAGACCCTAATAATACTGTAGTATTTAGGGGGAATTACACACGCCTCAGCAGCGCCCTCTAGAAAATTAAAAAGGGGTTCGTATTCAGTAAGTTTCACCCAGAGCTACGAAATTCGGTACACTTATGTATCACAAGACGCACAAAAAAGCCTCAAGAACCCAGACCCACAATGCAACAGGAAGTCGGCCATTTTGAATTTGTCGTCAGATTTTTGGTGATTTTGGTGAAAATTTTCTAGAGTGAACTCGTCCCAGGGGGTAACTCCAAGAGATCTCTAATGTAGCCGGGATATCCAACAGGCATTAGTTAGCAAAAGTTATTAAAATATTCCACTAAAGTATGAGGGCGTGGCCGTGGCAGAATGAGGGCGTGGCCATGGCAGCTGATTCACCATGAAAGAAACAGGAAGTGCTGTCTAACTAGCCTGTATGTGCTCCAATCAGCCTCAAACTTCACATGCATGATCAGAGTCCAGGCCTCATAACAACCACGTCACCATATAAGGATAACTCAGTCACATGACCATATAAGGATAGCTCAGTCACATGACCATATAAGGACAGCTCAGTCACATGACCATATAAGGATAGCTCAGTCACATGACCATATAAGGACAGCTCAGTCACATGACCATATAAGGATAGCTCAGTCACATGACCATATAAGGACAGCTCAGTCACAGGCCTATTCTGATGCTGACATCACACCATGAAACAGGAAGTGATGTCAAACTGGCCTGGACGTGCTCCGATCGGCCTCAAACTTCACATCATGATCAAAGTCCGGCCCTGATGACATCCATATGTTGATATCTAGTCTCAGTCACTGACCAGCTGAAGCGAGGACCCGTCCAACGCTGCTCACAGCTTTATCTTGATTTAAATTCTACTTTTTTGCACTTTAAACCCCAAACAAACCCCTAAATGAGCGGCACACAGCTCCGTCGTCCTCTGAGAAGCTTTGACTTTTAAATCGATGGACAGGTGATGCAGTCAGAATCCAGGTGTGCAGCATCTGTAGGTTAAAGTCCTGCTGTGTGTTGATGTGTGTGTCTGTTTCAGCTTTATCGACGACTATCAGAAGTCCTGGGTTTGAACGACGAGACGATGGTACTGAGCGTCTTCATAGGGAAAATGTGAGTAAACGAACTGTGACTCCTTCATTACAGGAGATATTTAAAATATTACTGCTGTTTGTGTGTTTGGATTCCTTATCAGTGAATATAGAGGACAGTTTTACCCAGAATGTTAATTATAAGGGAAATTAACTGTTGTCATGATAATCAGTAAATAATTAAGGATTGATTGATGCTGAAATCCTGAAAATAGAAATAAAAAGTTGTCCTGCAGATTTAATTCATTTAATTCTGTCATTTTGGAAAGTTTTGGAGTCTTTTTTTGACAAATTTTGAATAATTTTGAGGAAGTTAGGAGTCATGTTGGGCTGGTTTCTGCTATTTATAAAAGTTTTAAGAATTTCTGAGTCTTTGTGGATTAGTTTGGTCTCATTTTAGACCAATTTGGAAAGTGGAAAAAACTTTTTTCTGGAATTATTAATATATTTTTATATGATATATTTTTCTTTTTTGAATTTAATGCATTTTTTTAAATTAACATTTTTTTAAAATAATTAAAATTTTAAAATTAGTATTTGTTTATTTGTATTTATTTGTTTGAAATATAATATTTACTATATTTAATTTAATATTTAATCCTGTATTCGGTGTTTCCATGTGGCTTTTACTTGCCTGATTTTTTGGGGGCTTTCGGTCACGTCTCTGGTCTTCATCAGTGGGTGGAGTTTGCCGTCGCCATGGAGACGCCTCGGTCACAGGAACCAGTGGGGAACTTGTTGCCCATATTTGGCAAAATTTAAAGTTCCTCGCTCGGGTCATGTGATGTGCTCCGTCTCCATGGTGACAGAGCGGACTCCGCCTGCTGATGAAGCCTGTGAGACGCTGCTGAAAGCTCCAGAAACACAGTCAACTGTTGTTTAATGAACAAAGGGGACATCTCAGGTGAATTCAGGTGAAATCTGATTGAATAAATGTCCTCAGACGGTTGATGCAGATCAGCGCTGAAGCTCTTGAGCGCCACCGTGTGTCGGCCTGAATCGTCTCTTCTCTGTTTCAGCATCACAAACTTGAAGTACTGGGGCCAGTGTGAACCAATCACCTCCAAGACACTCCAGCTGCTCAACGACCTCTCGCTAGGATATCCTTCACCTCACAGCTGCTTACTGAACACTCAGTGGATTTTTATCTGAAACGTTCCAGTTTGTAGCTCAGATTTTTAGAGAAGAAACAGGAAGTCACAGCTGATGAGTTCAAGGACCGTCTGAAAGCTGAAAATCTGACGTGTTTTTCTGTTTTTAGTTTGTAGCTGTAACACATGGAGTCATTCTGACGTCTTTTTAACGATAAAACACCTTTTAAACTAGTGTTCTGGGGTTTAGAGGGTTCACCGAGCTGCTTTAAAGCTACTTTAACAGCAAACAGAGGCTCTAATCTCAGGGTCTGAGGGTCTGAGGGTCTGATGGTCTGATGGTCTGAGGGTCTGAGGGTCTGAGGGTCTGAGGGTCTGATGGTCCGAGGGTCTGATGGTCTGATGGTCTGAGGGTCTGAGGGTCTGAGGGTCTGAGGGGTCCGAGGGTCTGAGGGTCTGAGGGTCTGATGGTCTGAGGGTCTGATGGTCTGATGGTCTGAGGGTCTGAGGGTCTGAGGGTCTGAGGGGTCCGAGGGTCTGAGGGTCTGAGGGTCTGAGGGTCTGATGGTCCGAGGGTCTGACGGTCTGAGGGTCTGAGGATCTGAGGGTCTGAGGGTCTGAGGGTCTGAGGGTCCGAGGGTCCGAGGGTCCGAGGGTCCGAGGGTCTGAGGGTCTGAGGGTCCGAGGGTCCGAGGGTCCGAGGGTCCGACGGTCCGAGGGTCCGAGGGTCTGAGGGTCTGACGGTCTGAGGGTCTGAGGGTCTGACGGTCTGAGGGTCTGATGGTCTGAAGGTCTGAGGGTCTGACGGTCTGAGGGTCTGATGGTCTGAAGGTCTGAGCAGGTCTGAGGGTCTGAGGGTCTGATGGTCCGAGGGTCCGAGGGTCTGAGGGTCTGAGGGTCTGAGGGTCTGACGGTCTGAGGGTCTGATGGTCTGAAGGTCTGAGGGTCTGACGGTCTGAGGGTCTGAGGGTCTGAGGGTCTGAGGTCTGAGGGTCTGAGGGTCTGATGGTCCGAGGGTCCGAGGGTCTGAGGGTCCGAGGGTCTGAGGGTCTGACGGTCTGAGGGTCTGAGGGTCTGAGGGTCTGAGGGTCTGACGGCGGTTCTAAACAGTTTAATTCTCCTTGACTTCTCGTCTGCTCACGTACAGCAGTGTGAGGAAGCTGGTGAAGCTCAGCGCTGTTCAGTTCATGCTGAACAACCACACAGTGAGTATTTTACATCCTCGGAGTTTCAGTCGCAGCGTCTGGAACGTCTTCGAGGAAGCCCAGCTAGTCCAGACGCTACGACTGAAACCACGAGGACCACCATGACCTGGATGTAAAGTCTAGTTTGTGTTAGATCTGGTTTTAAATGATGTGAGTCTGTTGTGAGTCTTCGTGCTGCTGTTCCTGCCACAGAGTGAACATTTCTCCTTCCTGGGCGTCAACAACCAGTCGAACCTGAGCGACATGAGGTGTCGGACCACCTTCTACACGGCTCTGGGACGCCTCCTCATGGTGGATCTGGGTAAGTCCCTCAGGTTCTGCCGGTTCTCCGCTGGGTTCTGCTGGGTTCTAACGAGCGCTCTGTGTGCAGGTGAAGACGAGGACCAGTTTGAACAGTTCATGCTGCCGCTGACGGCGGCGTTTGAGGCTGTAGCTCAGATGTTGAGTACGAACACCTTCAACGAACAGGAGGCAAAGGTGAGACATGAACATGAACAGCCTCATGATGCACATATCGGTCGTTCAGATGTTTGTCAAACGTTTTCTCTGGATGTTTTCTAACATC
Organism: Dascyllus trimaculatus; assembly: GCA_024666655.1. NCBI lineage: Eukaryota > Metazoa > Chordata > Actinopteri > Pomacentridae > Dascyllus > Dascyllus trimaculatus. Next base: position 29,955,745 of record CM045460.1, read on the forward strand.
TACAATTTTTGGTGTTTTACGCCTCTTTGTGTCTCTTTTACATGTTGATCTTTATGTTGTAAAAATGACCAGAAAGCAGATTTTTTTTGTAACATCCAGTTTATAATATATAAAACAGAAGTTAATTTTAAAGATTTAAAATTTAATTTAAAAAAAATAAAATTAAATAAAAAAAATTACTTACAAGGAAAGAATGAAATCAAAAGAAGTATTAAATATAAAATTTAATTAAAATTTTTATTGAAAAAGATTTAATTGAATTAAGCAAATAATTACAAGGAGGGAATAAAATGCAAAAATTTAACATGCAACATAAAATTTAATTAAAAAAAATAATTTTCAATAAAAAATTGTTGTGATGTGGAAATAAAATGGAAAAAATAAATATAAAAAATATATAGAACTAAAAAATTTATTACATTTTAAAAAGATAAAAATTATAATCTAGTATAAAGATGTGAATTGAGAAAACAGTGACATCCTGACACGTTCAGTATCATACGTGACGTCTCCGCCTCAAAACCAGCCTTTAAAAATGCTCTGAAGAAGCTGGAAGGACGAGTGTGTTGTCGTCTAACGAGGAGGTTTTGTTGTGTTCTTGTCTGTTCTGACTTCCTCCTCCTGTCCTTTCAGAGGACTCTGGTCGGCCTGGTTCGAGACCTCCGAGGCATCGCGTTCGCCTTCAACGCCAAGACGAGCTTCATGATGCTGTTCGACTGGATGTATCCTGATCAGACCTGCTGAAATACTGTTTGTGATGATTGATTGATTATTGACTATCTGTCCTTAACCAGCCCTGCAGATACCCGGCCTACATGCCCATCCTGCAGCGGGCCATCGAGCTGTGGTACCACGACCCAGCATGCACCACTCCGGTCCTCAAACTCATGGCCGAGCTCGTCCACAACAGGTAAGAAGCAGCAGCAGGGGCTCGTTTTAACTCGACGTTACTCTTAGATTTGGAGTTGAAAGTTGAAAATCCAATCATTTGTCTTATTTATGCCGTTTGTTTCACCTCCATCTGGGTTTTTTCTTGTGTTTCTGCAGATCTCAGAGGCTCCAGTTCGATGTTTCGTCGCCAAACGGCATCCTGCTGTTCAGAGAAACCAGCAAGATGATCACGACTTACGGTACCTTTATCACAACGCAGCTCAAAACCACCAAACCAGCTTAAACCTGAGTCTTAGTCCTCGGATGCAGCGGTTAAAATCACAGAAACGTCCTGTACATGAAGCCTCTGGTGTTTCCAGGGAATCGCATCCTGACGCTGGGCGAGGTGCCGAAGGACCAGGTTTACGGCGTGAAGCTGAAGGGCGTCAGCGTCTGCTTCGCCATGCTGAAGGCGGTGCTCAGCGGGAACTACGTCAACTTCGGCGTCTTCCGTCTGTATGGCGACGACGCTCTGGATAACGCCCTGCAGACCTTCATCAAGCTGCTGCTGTCCATCCCACACAGCGACTTACTGGTAGGAACACACTCATGGAGGTCCAGGTTTACAGTCAGGAAGGAGGTTTGACCTGCTGCTGCTTTCTGACAGGTTCACCTCAGCAGCAAACACACAGTCATGATATTAGAGTCGGTGTACATAATTTTCTAGTTGCTTTACATGTCTGTAATTGTTTTGCATCCAAGTCTTGTGATTGTTTGTGTCACGTTTTTGTTGTTTCTCATGAGTTTGTAATTTTGTGTGCTATTGTGTTTGTTTTTGTGGTCTTTTGTGTCATATTTTGGTTGTTTTATGTTGTATTTTGGGTGGTTGTTCACCAAACGCTACGTATCATCACAAACACACCGTCTCTACTGTGAAGCACGGTGGTGGCAGCATCATGACGTGAAGCACGGTGGTGGCAGCATCATGATGTGAAGCACGGTGGTGGCAGCATCATGATGTGAAGCACGGTGGTGGCAGCATCATGATGTGGAGCATGGTGGTGGCAGCATCATGATGTGAAGCATGGTGGTGGCAGCATCATGATGTGGAGCATGTTGGTGGCAGCATCATGATGTGGAGCATGGCGGTGGCAGCATCATGACGTGAAACATGGTGGTGGCAGCATCATGATGTGAAGCACGGTGGTGGCAGCATCATGATGTGAAGCACGGTGGTGGCAGCATCATGACGTGAAGCATGGTGGTGGCAGCATCATGATGGTGAAGCACGGCGGTGGCAGCATCATGATGTGAAGCACGGTGGTGGCAGCATCATGATGTGAAACACGGTGGTGGCAGCATCATGATGTGAAGCACGGTGGTGGCAGCGTCATGATGTGAAGCATGGTGGTGGCAGCGTCATGGTGTGAAGCACGGTGGTGGCAGCATCATGATGTGAAGCACGGTGGTGGCAGCATCATGATGTGAAGCACGGTGGTGGCAGCATCATGATGTGAAGCACGGTGGTGGCAGCATCATGATGTGAAGCACGGTGGTGGCAGCATCATGGTGTGAAGCACGGTGGTGGCAGCATCATGATGTGAAGCACGGTGGTGGCAGCATCATGGTGTGGCGTGGCAGTATCATGATGTGAAGCACGGTGGTGGCAGCATCATGTGAAGCATGGCAGCATCATGTGAAGCACGGTGGTGGCAGCATCGTGATGTGAAGCACGGTGGTGGCAGCATCGTGATGTGAAGCACGGTGGTGGCAGCATCGTGACGTGAAGCACGGTGGTGGCAGCATCGTGATGTGAAGCACGGTGGTGGCAGCATCATGATGTGAAGCACGGTGGTGGCAGCATCGTGATGTGAAGCACGGTGGTGGCAGCATCGTGATGTGAAGCACGGTGGTGGCAGCATCGTGACGTGAAGCACGGTGGTGGCAGCATCGTGACGTGAAGCACGGTGGTGGCAGCATCGTGACGTGAAGCACGGTGGTGGCAGCATCGTGACGTGAAGCACGGTGGTGGCAGCATCGTGACGTGAAGCACGGTGGTGGCAGCATCGTGACGTGAAGCACGGTGGTGGCAGCATCGTGACGTGAAGCACGGTGGTGGCAGCATCATGATGTGAAGCACGGTGGTAGCAGCATCATGATGTGAAGCACGGTGGTGGCAGCATCATGACGTGAAGCATGGTGGTGGCAGCATCATGACGTGAAGCATGGTGGTAGCAGCATCATGATGTGAAGCACGGTGGTGGCAGCATCATGATGTGAAGCATGGTGGTAGCAGCATCATGACGTGAAGCACGGTGGTGGCAGCATCATGATGTGGGGATGTTCCTCAGCAGCAGGTCCTGGAAGGCTTGTATAGGTAGAGGGTAAATAGGTGCAAATACAGGGATGTTTACTTTCCACCATGCTGAATGTATCTTCCAGGACCTCACTCCTCTGTTCTCTGTCTGCTGCATTTGTTTTGGTGTTTTGAACGAGTCGTAGACAAACTTCCGACCCTCCATGTTTTCGTCTCGTCCCTGCAGGACTACCCGAAGCTCAGCCAGTCCTTCTACTCGCTGCTGGAGGTTCTGACGCAGGATCACATGAACTTCATCGCCAGTCTGGAGCCTCACGTCGTCATGTACATCCTGTCCTCGATATCAGAAGGGCTCACGGCGCTTGGTAAGACTCCCGGCGGCCGGGTTTGAATGTCAGGAGCGTTTGTGCTGCTGGTTTCTACAGGTGTGTTTGTGTTGCAGATACGATGGTGTGCACCGGCTGCTGCTCCAGTCTGGACCACATAGTCACCTACCTGTTCAAGCAGCTGTCGCGTTCCACCAAGAAGCGTCCGACTCCGATGGCGACGGATGACCGATTCCTGCACATCATGCAGCAGCATCCAGAGATGATCCAGCAGGTCAGGTTCTACACTGTCATGTCAGTTCAGTAGTAGCCATCTTTAAAGTGGCTCAGCTCATTGGACTCAGTCAGCAAATGGATCATCTGAGGTCAGTGAATGTGTCTCAGTGATTGGAGGATCAGGACTCCTGGATAGAACTAGACCATGAAGACTAAAGAACCTCCAAGAACCTCTGAGAGAAGGTTGTTGAACAGAATCAGTCAGGGTTAGAAGGAGACACAGAGGGACTAGAGGGAGGACACCAAGACTCCTATGACTCCTCTGAAGGAGTTAGAAGAAGGAAACTAGTGAGGGAGGCCACCAAGACTCCTATGACTCCTCTGAAGGGGTTAGAAGAAGGAAACTAGTGAGGGAGGCCACCAAGACTCCTATGACTCCTCTGAAGGAGTTAGAAGAAGGAGACTAGTGAGGGAGGCCACCAAGACTCCTATGACTCCTCTGAAGGAGTTAGAAGAAGGAGACTAGTGAGGGAGGACACCAAGACTCCTATGACTCCTCTGAAGGAGTTAGAAGAAGGAGACTAGTGAGGGAGGACACCAAGACTCCTATGACTCCTCTGAAGGAGCTAGAAGAAAGAATGAAGCATGGTGGTGGCAGCATCATGGTGTTTCTCAGCAGCAGGTCCTTGTAGACATGGAGGGTAAATGGTTGCTCGGTGTAGGAGTTCAGCTGAAACACTCCCATCGTTCGTCTTTGAGGCTCTCAGAGTTTAAAGCTGTGATTCTTCTCCAGATGCTGTCCACTGTGCTGAACATCATCATCTTCGAGGACTGTCGGAACCAGTGGTCGATGTCTCGGCCTCTGTTGGGCCTCATCCTGCTCAATGAGAAGGTAAACACTGATCCCAGACTCGCCTTTCAGACCTCAGTGTGCGTTTTAACACGCGTGTTGTTGGTCCTGCAGTATTTTGCTGACCTGAGGAACAGCATCGTCAACAGTCAGCCTCCGGAGAAGCAGCAAGCCATGCACTTATGTTTCGAGAACTTGATGGAGGGGATCGAAAGAAATCTACTAACTAAGAACCGGGACAGGTGGGTTAATTATTCCCTCTTCCTCTGCCTCAGGTGTTTCATCACACATCAGATGAACTAAGAACTCATCCAAAGTGACCAAACCTGACATTAGAACTCCTTATTTCACTGCTGCAGGTTAACGTTTGGTCTCTTGAGCTGAGCAGGCACCACAGCTAGTCTACAATTCATTTATTTATTACATGCATGACCTTCTTCTTTTCCCTTATGGTCCAAAGTCGTAAAAATTAGGTAAAAACAAAAACAAAAATGGCAAAAACTCTCCCACTTGAGGCTCCATGCGTGGATCAACCAGGTACTACATTTAATCTGTGACACGTTTTCTGACATGCACGACCTTCTTATCAGTTCTTATGTTTTTAATCTGTAAAGTTATCAGTAGAAATGAATCAATGAATGGATACCTGTTAACACTCCTGCTGCTTTGTGTGGCTGGACTCACACCTGTGTTGTTGTTGTTGTTGTTGTGTTGTTGTTGTTGTTGTGTCCAGGTTCACTCAGAACCTGTCGGTGTTCAGGCGGGAGGTGAACGACAGCATGAAGAACTCCACGTACGGCGTCAACAGCAACGACATGATGAGCTGACATTCCACTGGGCAGAGCCCCCCCCCACCCCCCTGGCTGCAGACGGAGCCCCGCCCCTCCCCCCTGGCTCCCCCCGCCTCCCCCTCCCCCCTCTGCATCCGCCTCCCCCCCTCCCCCCTCGGGCCCGGATGCCCGGGGTCACGACCTCGCCACGTCGCCTCGCCCCCCCCTCCTTTTTGATATGAGCATATATAAATATATACAGATCTATTTTAAAGCCTGACTCGTCTGGCTGTTCTCGCAGAGGAGGGAGGGAGGGGGGAGGGGTCGCATGGCTCCGCCCCCTGACAGGAGGGAGGGAGGGAGGGTGGGGGGACGACGGGGACGAACGCCGGTAACCGTAGTAATCCGCTTCTGCCTGCCTTGTATAGAAACACACAGAAACCAAGTGTACATTTTTTTTGGTAACATTTTGAACAATGTTTATAATGATCGAATTTAAACACAAAGGAGGAAAAACAAACAAACAAACAAACAAAAAAGCGTGTGATTGAGCTTTTTACAGTGTAGTGAGTTAGTGCAGCTGTCTGTCTGCGTGGGCTGAGAAGACGGGTGAGTCGCAGGGTGAGTCGCGGGAGGACAGTCAGAGCGGCCATGTTGTACATTTCCCTCAGTCTCTGCTTGAAGTGATGTAAATAACCCGCAGGGGGCGGAGCCAAGGAGGGGCGGGGCATCTGTCTGTCAGCTGACGAGTTCGAGTCATGAAGAAAAGTCCACCAGAGACGAAACCAGAGCCTCCTGAAGCTGCTGCTGATAATAATAATAATAAACATAATAATAATAACGATGATGATGATGATGATGATGATGATGATGATTAGAGCTCCAGCAGTTTGTTAAATAACAGATCATGAAATTAGTCTGCAGGTATTTTTTAAAACAGATTCATCATCATTATTAGTATTATTATCATTACTATAAATATTATTAATAATAGTAACAATAATAATTAGAGCTGCAGACGTTTGTCAGTTAATCATGTAATTAATTAAAATCCTAGTATTATTATTGTTGTTATTATTAGTAATATGTACATTATTATTTTTGTTCCAAGCGTCTTTTCAGTAAAACGTTAAATATGTTCGTGTTTCTCAGACGTCATTCTTCTCTGCTTTTCTTCAGGACACTAAACGATAAAAACAAACACTTGAACCAGTCGATCAGTGCAAAGAACCTCGGCTGAAGCTTTTCTACCAACAGTAACGATGATAATAACAATAATTAGTGCTCCAGCTGCTTCACCTGCAGCTTAAATATGATTAATTATCTATTATTAATCATAATAATGGATCATTAGTGTTATTTGATGCATTTTAACTCTGGTTTGTTTCCATCTTTTCAAATCCCCTCATTTGCTGCTTCACTTTGTCCCATGACACTAACTTAAAAATAACAACACTTGTTAAAGACGATTAAAAACCCCTCGTTATTATCGATAATTATAATTTATTACAGCTTTTTGGTTTATCAGATATTTCAGTTCAATTCAGTTTTATTTATATAGCGCATATTTACAACATAAGTCGTCACATATAGAGAAATCAAACGTTTGAATGGAGTCGAAGGAAAAGCCGCTGCTGGTCGGTTTGTTCTGGATGTTGAGGGTTTTAATGGCACCGATTAACTTTTGGTCTTCGATCGATAATTTATTGCGAGCTTCGAGCAGGTTTGAAGAAAAACTCTTGTTGTCGGTCGACGGAAACACGATAATCAATAATCAGGGGGTCGTTTTTATCATTTTTAAAGCAGAAACTGTTAAAAAAGTAAAATAAATCTGGGGTCAATCTTCCAATCTGTAGATAAATCGATATGCAAAGGACATTTTTAGGATTGTTTTAATTCTAGACCTATCTGTTTTATATATTTAGTTGCTTGTTTGTTTCTTGTCCTGAAACTGAATTTTAATGGCAGCATTGTAAAGCTGAGTGTCGTCGGCGTATCGGAGGATTCTGATACGACACTCTGAGCTTCAGTCGTAGCGTCTGGACTGGGTTGAGTTGATCGAAGATGTTCCACCTCTCGTCTTGGACTTCGACAAACTCAACCAAGTCCAGGTTGAGAAATTTTCCTGATTACTTGCTTCTTTTTCTTTTTTCCCACGACACTAAACTGAACATTAAAACTAAATTAAATTCATTCTAAAGTGAGTGAAGTGATGCCAGACGTGTTCCAGAGCTTTCTGGCACTTAGACAAAATAAAAAACAATCTGCAGGTTAATTAACAGAATCCTCAATGACAGCTTTTATTATTATTATTATTATATTTGAGCTGCATTAATCATCAACCAGAATATTAATCATCAACATTTAAAACAGCTGCTTTCGTCATTTAAGATAGAATATTTAACGTCTGAAGACTTCAGTTTGTTGATGATCCATGAAGCCAAATGTTCTTTAAGCTAAACCCGTTTCCATCTTGCTGCTTTTCAGAGTCACTAAACTGAACTTCTGCAGGTTTTAAATCGTTTGAAATGTCTCCTCAACTTCTATATTTGCCAAACATTTGACGAATAATCCCAAACATGACGGGCAGGTTAATCAGTAAAACACTGGTAGTTTAGTTAGTGAGGAGCCTCTCCTCCCAGGACCACTAGTAGACCAGAGGAACGGTGGATTTAAACAGTCAGAAGATCCTCACCTGTGCAGGTGTTGAGGTTTAAAATCCTCCAGACAGGATTTTAAAGTCTGTGACGTCAAACGGACCTTAAACCGGAGAAGACGTCCAGCCTGAGGATCGGTCTGGGTTTAGGTTTGGCTTCAGTTGTTCCATCTTAATGACGTTCTCCCGACTGAAGCTGCTCATGGAGAAACTCTGCTCCATCAGTTTGTTTAAATAAAGACCGAAGCAGCTACATCAGGATGGTTCGATCACCTGATGCCTCCAGCTGCACATTAAGCCTCTAATCAGTAAAACGAATATCGTGTTTTATCACCTCGGTCTGCTCAGACTGATGCTGTCCAGTTTCTATAATTATATCATCAGAAAAAGGTTTCAGCCTCAGAACAGAGGAGATGTTCTGTCATGTTTCATCGTGAACTGAGTTTTCCAAAAACCCCAAAACAGTCAATCGATTGTCTCTAGGCTTCAGATTTATGTTCTGCTCAAAGCTGTCAGACATCAGCTTCATCCTCTGCAGATGTTGACGTGAGGACGGCTGCAGTTTCATCTGCTAACGTTTTACTTTCTGTTTTCATCGACTCCAGACAATCAAGAAACTTCTGGTCTATTTTGAGGATTTTTAAGTTAACAGAAATTCCTGCAGAAAACTGAAACTTGGTAAATCCTCTCGTGGAGAAGCTGTAGTCTGAATATTTGACCTGCAGAGGAACTTAAAGTTCATCATGAAGTCTTCAGGCGTCTCAGTGTTTCTCCTGTAGGAGCTGCAGCTTGAATTACAGAGGAACTTAAAGTTTATCATGAAGACGTAACATGACTTGTAGTGTTTCCCCTGTAGTAGCTACACTCTAAATATATGACCTACAAAGGAATTTAAAGTCCGTCACAGAGGCTCTTGTTTCTCCTGAAGAAGCTGAAGTCTTTGATAGTCTTTAATTTCTTCTGTTCTCGGTATAAAGAGGACGCTCGAGGTGTTTCTTGTAGAGGAACGTAAAGTTCATCATTAATTACTTCAGGAGGCTCAGGTGTAGTTGAATATTTGACTTGTAGAGGAACTCATGGTTCATCTTTAAATACATCAGGAGGCTGGTGGTGTTTCTTCTGAAGAACCTGCAGTCTTTATGATAAACTTTAAGCTCCTCCACAGGTCGAAGACTTCAGGAGGCTTGTGCTGTTTCTCCTGCTGGAGCTGCAGTCAGTGTTTGACCTGCAGAGGAATTTAAAGTTCATCAGAGAAGCTTCAGGAGTCTCAGTGTTTCCCCTGGACAAAGCTGACGTTTGAATATTTGACTTGTAGAGGAACTTGAAGTTTATCATAAATACTTCAGGAGACTCGTGGTGTTTCTTCTACCAACTTGGAGTCACCTCAGACAGCGATGGGTTTGAACTCCCCTTCAAAGCTCCGCCCACCTGCCCCGGCTCCGCCCTTCTCCTCGAAGCGAAACCCAATACCGCGGCGTCCTGCAGGCGTCGGCCGCTGCTTGTCGAACGTGTAAGCAACATGGTCGCGGCTACATTTTCCCCTCTGGTAGGCCGGGTGCAGTTTCCACCATTTTGTTTACACTGTGGACTCGCCGGAACCGGACTTTTCCCCGCCGGGTCCCGCAGCCGAGTCCGATTGGTGTGTGCGTTGTTGTTTGTTTGTGTGTGTTTGTGTGTTGCCTGGTGTGTGTGTATGTGGCGTCTCATGGTGCTGCCGCGATGGAGCTCAAACAGCCGATGAAATTTAGCGCCGCTCGAGACATCGGAGCTCCTCTGAAGGATCCAGTTTAGTTTTAAGATTTGAAGAACCTGGTAGAAGTCAGAACAGTGTAAAAAGAGAAGCAGGAGTGGATCACTTAGCAACTTGTGTTACTCTCTACGATGTTGCTGCTAACTGTTTGTGACAACTAGCTCATCTCTAACCATGTCAGCACTCACGGATGTTATTGAGTTCCTACTTTTGGTTTGTGTCCCTGATGTGAATGTGTTGGGTCCATAGAGTGAATAGCTGTTTGAGTTGTTTGGATGTCTGCTACATATAGTGTAAGCATTGTGACTGCAAATAAACCTCATTGATTTTTACCGCCACGCTTCAACCGCTCCTTTTTCACTGGGTCTTTGGACCAAGTCGGGTCAAAGTCATTGATACCGAACATTTAAACCTACAGGGCCGAAGTGAGACAAACATGTTTAAATGTGAAGGTTAGCTCTGATTGATGTTGTGACCGACATCCTTCAGTCTCTGCACCGATGCTCAGAACTTTAGTCCACGTTATTACTGAGCTCTGAGCTGCACCACCGACCGACAAGGAGGACTTTAAAGGTTCTCTGGGAGACTCCATCCCTGCCAGCATTGCAGAGGCTCTCGGCCTCCCAGAGTGCAAATCCAAAGACGCCTAACGGCTGATGGAGCTTGTTGAAAAGGAGATTTCACAGCGGGTGAACTCTAGTTGTCTCTGGTTGTCAGCAGTCCTGTCCTGCCCTCAGAACCGGCTCCACGTCCAAGGTTGGAAACCTCCGTCGGTTGGTGGCTGAGGACCGCCTGCTGTGGACCAGTGAGTCAGAGGACAGTGTGGAAAGCCTTAAATCCAACATCTCCGTCCCTGCAGTGACGGAGTCTGTGAAGGACATTCTGGACAAATGGTCCTCAGAGTCCTTGAATGTCTCAGAAGAGGCTCAGAGTGTTTCCCCCCAACCAGAAACCCTCCTGAGTCTGACCAAGTCACCTCTGAGATTGTAAGAACTATTATCAGTGACTTGTATTACTGTGAGTCTGGAAGTAAGGCCTCCTCTAAGAGATCCCCCAGACCTCACTTCAGCATGGGTCTGATCCTCACAAAGGTCAGGAACTTTTTCTCCTCTAAGGCCTCGACTCCAACAGGTGATGCAGCTGACAACCAAAAAGTCCATGAACACCGCCGATTTTCAAGGCTGCCAAAGGACAGTTTGAAAAAAATGGGAGCCGAATTAAAAAGATATATAAGAAGAAACATCTAGAGTTCCTGGTGGATGTAGAACAAAGTTCTGATCAGCCTCTGCTCGGAAGCACGGAAGGTGATGAATGTTCTCCACCCTGGAGTCTTACCGAGTCGGTATCTTCACCGACGCTGGTCAGATCCAGAAAGAGTCCTTCGACAGTCGACTTTGACTCCATTGAACCTGATGTTGAGGACTTGTTTGACATGTTGACCCAGTCAGAGGCAGCTGGAGAACATGTTGGAGAAACCCTGGAAAGCATCAGGTCCAGTCTAGAAATCAGGCAGGTTTCAAGGGAACTGACTGATAAAATGTACGATCATCTGATGGTGGGTCGTTCTTATCAGATCCCCTTGTTTCGCCTGGAAGAAGTCTGTCAGACTCCATCCTGTCCAAGGCCAGGAAGTCTCGACTACAGTCTTCCCCTGAAGTCCTGTACCGATGACGGAGGACGCTGTGGGAAGATTCCTGCAGAAGCTGCTGCTTTGTACTGAGGAGCTGCTGGACGCTCAGACTGAGGAGGTTTCTGGGGCTCTAATAGACATCGAAGGCTTCATCACAAAGATCATGACCCCGTCTGAAGAAGAAAACATCATCATGGAGCCGGAGGTCCCTGCAGCCGGAGAGAAACCTTCTCCAGCACAGTCCTGTTCCAGCTCCTACTGAGGCTCCTGCAGTTTCTGAATCTGTCTACAGGGACGAGGAGGATTCTGATGAGGTTCCCACTGCTAAGTTGTCTTCGCCGGTTGTAGCCCTCAGATGTTCAGAGTCTCTCTGCCGTTTGGTGTCGGTCCATGAAGTGGTCCTGAACCTGAAGGAAACTTCATCCTGGAGCTGGAGGTCCCTGCAGCCACAGAGAGAAGTTCTCCAGCTGAACTCGTCGGTGGTCCTGAGCCTGAGGCTATCACACCGGTGTTTGACTCCAAGAAGTCCAAAGAAAACCCCGACACCATCAGCGCTCTGCTCCTGAAGGTAGCAGCAGCCCTTCCTAAACCCAGAGGAGGCGTCACCATAAAGGACTTCCAGGTTGTCCTGGATCAACTGTCGGACCTGCCTCTGGATGACATCAACACCCCAGCTGAAAAAATAACTAAGAAGATGGACAAGATATCCAAGGCCATGGAGCCAAACACCTCCACAAGGAGTTTGGCTCTGCAGAAAAGACTGCTGAAGATCCATCTTCTGATGAATCTGTGTTGATGGTTTTGACGATTAATTTGAAAATCATCCGTCGACCAGACAATCTGAAGTCTGGAGTCACCAGGTTCTTCTCAGCGGTGGGAAGAGCCTTCACGAAAACATTCCTACGATGCCACCAAACCAGCATCTTCACCTTTTTTAAAAACTCTTTTAGGGTTCATTCATCTGGAAGGAAACAAAGAAAACGTCTCCTTCAGGATGAATGAATAACTGGATTAACAGACCGAACATGTGAACGTGTTCCTTTCAGATGAGTCTCCTGAATCCAGCACACGTCTGCTGGACCAGTCGACATGTAAAACAATCTAATGTCAGAATAATCTGGTAAGTAAAACCATCTTTAAAGAAATAAAAGTTAAAAAATTAAAACGACTTAGCTCAAATTTCTGTATAAGATAATAAAAACTCAAACCACACATAACTTGGCGTGTCCATCAGACCTGGTGAATACTGAATTATTTTTTTTCAGGAGTGGAAAAATGACTCAACAGCGCCCCCTTGATCATTTCAAAAAATTCGGCCCCCAAAATTTTGTAGAGCTACGAAATTTGGTACACAAATGCATCACGACAAGACGCACGAAATAGCCTCAAGAACCCATACCCAGAATGCAACAGGAAGTCTACCATTTTGAATTTACTGTCAGATTATTTTTTGCCATTTTTCACCTTTTTTAGAGTGAACTCGTCTGAGGGGACAACTCCCACAGATCTCAAATTTAGCCCACATACAACGGTGTGATCGGTGTTAAAGTTTTACCTGACTAAATATTGAGTTAAAACCCTACAATGTCATTTATTGTGCAAATTTACCCAACTAATTTACATATTTATATTTAAATCAATTAATTTAATATAGATATTTTCCACCAGCGGCCCAGAAAGATTTGTTTTCCTCAGTTTGGTAAAAACCAGATAACATGGTGGATTTTACTGTCTGCATTTTTAACAAGTTGTTAAATTTTTCCTTCAGTCCAACAGAAGTTCAGGGACCAGTGATGGACGTGAGGCCGGAGGTTTGACAACGTTCCTGTCTTCTAAATCATAACAGTCACTGAGGGTTCTGGTGTTTTCTGGTTCCTCATAAGAAGCTTTTCGGGTTCCACACATCTGTATTTTATTTTTATGTGCTTGGTTTGGTGGAAATGTGCAAAAACAGTTTAACATTTAAGATTTGTAAAATTTCATTTAGCTCAATATCCTTAATCCATCATTTTAGCTCTTTCAGCTGCTTTGTTACCTAAAACTATTGCTTTAACATTACAACCATCTTCACCATTTAACCAGTATTTTTAGTTTAACTTTTCATGTTACTTTCCATTTCTTAGTTTTAGCTAACATTCGGTACTTTCCATTAGCTATTTAATTGGTTTAGCTAACCACCTGTTCATTACTGTATTAGCTATTTATCAGTTTTAGCTAACATTTATCCATTACGCTCCATTACCTATTTTACTGGTTTAAGCTAACCACCTATTCATGACTTTTCATTCACTGTTAATTAGTTTCAGCTAACCAGTTAGCATTACTTTCACCTAGCTAATAAACAGCTTTAGCTAACCAACTATCCATAAAACAGCTAAAAAAACAAATAGCTAATGGAGTGTAATGGTTAGCTATTTAAAACTAATGTAAACTAATGAATAAATGTGAGCTAAGACTAACATTCAGTAATTTCCATTAGCTATTAAACACGTTTAGCTAAGCATCTGTTCATTACTCTGGTAGCTAGTCATTATTTTTAGCTAACATGTATACATTAACTTTATTGGGTTAAGCTAGCCACCTATTCATGATTTTACATTCACTGTTAATTAGTTTCAGCTAATCAATCATACATTACTTTCAGCTCGCTAATAAACAGCTTTGGCTACCCCATCATCGATTACACTCCATTAGCTAATTTTTTTAAGCTGTTTTCTGTTAGCTATTTGTTAGTCTTAGCTAACATTTATCCTGTCCATTAGTTTTAGCTAACATTCTGTAATTTCCATTACTATTAAATAGGTTTACCTAACCATCTGTTCTTTACTCTGTTATCTATTTATTAGTTTTAGCTAACATTTATCCATTACACTCCATTAGCCATTTTTTTGGGTTAAGCTAACCACCTATTCATGACTTTTCAATCACACTCAGTTAGTTTCAGCTAGCTAACCAATTATACATACTTTCAGCGAGCTAATAAATAGTTTTTATTAACCCATGATCCGTTACACTCCATTAGCCAATTTTTTAGCTGTTTTCTGTTGGATATTTGTTAGTCTTAGCTAACTTTTATCCATTACTTTCCATTTGTTTCAGTTAACATTCAGTAGTTTCCATTAATATTAAATAGGTTTACCTAACCATCTGTTCATTACTATGTTAACTATTTTTAATTTTAGCTAACATTTATCCATTACTTTCAATTAAAAAGGTATTGGTTTTAGCAAATCACTTATCTGCTACGTTTTTTTTATCCATTATTTTTAGTTAACTATTTATTAGTTTTAGCTGGCCAGTTATCCATTACTTTCCAGGAGCTATTAGTTAGCTATTATTTTGTTGCTTTAATTATCCATTTATTAGTTTTAGCTAACCGCCTATTCATTAATTTTCATTAACATTTAATTACTTTCAGCTAGCTATTAAACACTTTTAACCAACCTTTTATCTGTTACACTCTATTTTTTTTAGTTCAGTTTTTCTGTGAGCTGTTTATTAGTTTTAGCTAACCACTTATCTGTTACTTTCCATTAGCTATTTTAGCTAACCATTCATCTTGTGCTTTCAGCTGGGTAGTATTTAATGTTTACTTTCACTTAGTGTTTTCTGCATATAGCGACCCGTTTATCCGTTAGCTATTTATTAGCCTTAGCTCACCACTTGTTACTTTCTACCTATTTATTCTATATCTTATGGTTTAATGATATAAACCATCTTTTAGAAGTGTCAGCTTCAAGTTCCTGTACCTGGATAATCAAACCCCAAAGATTCTTTTATTAGTCTTTTTATTCGTTTCCTCGTTACAGACGAACAAATGCAACTGCAGTGTTTTTAGAAAACAAAGAAGCGCTGATGATTGGCACAATAAAACTTTACAGTAAATACAAAAGAAGGAAGGCGGTTCGTAGAGTCCAAACAAGGTTCTGAGCTTCAGGAAAGAACCAACACCAACACCGATGGAGGCTCCAGAACCATTTCATCCATCACACAGAGCTGGACCATCAGGAGACACAGTTCTTTACTGGACTCTTCAGGTGGGCTGGATGGTTCCTCACTGGTTCCTCACTGGTTCCTCACTGGTTCCTCACTGGTTCTTACTGGTTCTTACTGGTTCTTACTGGTTCTTACTGGTCCACCTGGAGGCTAGCTCTTTGGACGTTTGGACATGTACACCGTGTTGTTGTGACCTTCTCTGTTTCTGGTGATCTCGATGGCGAAGAACTGGACTCTGGTGGCTGAAACAGGAAACCTTCATCACGTCTAGTTCTGGTTTTCTGACGACGTGGAATTTACTGGAGCGAAACTCACCGAAGATGGTGTTCTCCTCGGTGTAGTCCTTCTCCGAGTCCAGACGCAGCAGAGTGCCGTAGTTGAAGTCCTCCACCAGGCCTTCGAACTGGTTACAGAAGGGACGCCACCTCTACAACACAGACAGGGCATCACGTTACTGATCCGGGTTTCAAACCGGGTTCTGCTGTGAGTCCGACTGTGAACCAACGAACCTCTTTGGCCTCGTCGGACTTCAGCTCGTCGGCGCTCAGCAGCTTCACGTCGAGGTCTTTGAAGGCCTCCCGGAAGCTCGAGTAGATTTTGTCGTCGAGTTTCGTCAGTTTCAGGAACTTTGGGTCGACGGATGAAATGAGCTGAAACAGAACCGGGTCGCATCAGAACACAGGAAGTCCAGCAAGGACAGATTACTGACTGAATGTTGTAGAAACTTTACAGCGATACTGGATTGATCAGTTTGAGTCATCAGCATTAAAAACAGTCCAGATTCTCTGATTTCAACTTCTACTGGTTTCTTTCCTCCTCTCTGACCGTAAACTGAAGATCTTTGAACTAAACAAGACATTTGAGGAAACTCTGATCCATGTTTTTCACCAAACATCTGATCGATTAACACAGTAGCCGATCAGTATTGGAGGTGATCAATAGCGGATGTAGACTCACGTTGAAGTAAACCTCTGCGTGGTTGTAGGCCTTCATCGCCCACATGACCTCGAGCCGCGGCTGAAACACGATTCAACACGTTAACACAACAAAACACAACGAAACTGAACCGTTCTAAATATTTTATTCTAATAATTTAAATAAAACGTTTAAATATTGATCTTTAAATCTGAAAACTCTAGTTAGTATAACATAAGTTTAGTATGTCGTCAAAAATGTCATCAAAAATGTAAAAAATGTAAAAACGTCATAGTATAGTATATAAATTGATTTTTAAATCTGAATATTCTGGGGACTATAACATATAAGAAGTATTTCAAATGACAGCTTAGGTATTAATACTTTTTGGTTTTCTTATTTTAAATACTGCTGATATTATATAACTTTATATTATTAAATCATTGTTCCTGGTTGACAGCTGGAGATGCTACGAAAATACAAAAAAAATAACAATGTACTGAAAATATTCTCACTGACAATAAATTAAAATAAATAATATTTTAATGAGTGACTGTTAAAAAGTACAGGAGTTAAAATAAACATGTGACATATGTAATGTGATGATAAAACTTCAACAGACTGACATATGTTTTATTCGATGATGTCACCACGCTGTCTTCCATTCTCATTAACACTTTATTTAAATGAACAAACGAACTAAAACACTCACGTCGTTTCCATAAGCCTCTGCAGGCAGCGACAGAGCATGTGCAGCCGCCGACGCTCCCTCAACGCCCTGAGAACCAAACACACACACACACTTCCTGTTATCACTCAGATCACTGACGAAGGCAGCACCAGTCGATCACAGAGTGTCTGAACCTGGATGAAAGTCTGGATTCAGTCAGTCGACACTCAGCTGAAGGCTTGTTTCCATGGATACCACCAGTAAACAAACTAAATTAATAAGTCAGTCATGTTTCAGTGACTGAGTCAAAATTATGAGATAAAAAGATTCTGATCACAGTTTTGACTTCATGCATCTGAAGTTCAGAATATTTTTATTTTGACATTTTTAAATCTGAAAATCTAATTTTACATATGTAATCATTTTAACTGTTAACATCATAACTATTATTTCTGACATTTGATCTCAGTTATTTTTTATTTCTCATAATGTCGACTTGTAACATCTGGACATCTGCTTCCTCTGGATTTATCGGAGGTTTTATTAGTTCAGTTTTATTTTGGGGTTCTAACATCGTCACAGACGTTTGGGTTTTTCCTTTTTGGATTTTGTAGCTTTAGAAATTTTTACTTTTTATTATTTTTTTAATGTCATAATTTTAACTTTCACCCTCTGAGTTTTATCTTTACTCAACATTTGAACATTTTATTCTGCTATTATTTCTCTAGTGGTTTTTGCTTTCTTAAAAATCTAAATTTAAATGTCCTATTTCATAATTCTGACAGTTTAACTTCATTTCTTTCAGTCATATTGTCTCTCATCATCTTATTTTTATGTCCTAATTTTGCCTGAATTTTAACTTAATCGCAAAATTTTAGCAGTACCTCATAATTTCTGTGGTTTTTTCTCATAAATCTGACTATTAAATCTCAGTTTTATATATTTCTGAAGGTGCATGATGTCCGATAATAAGCTGCTCTCAGGTAAGTGGCTGTAAGTTGATTATTCATTTGCTAATTTAAGGTTTTTCTTCTGACATCAGGAAGATTTAACTCAAGTTAACTCTTTCAGACCTTTTCTAATTAAATCTGAGCCTTCAGGTTGTTTCTTATTTATTGGAGCTAAACTAATCTTTTTTCAGACTCTTCAGGTTCTGCAGGATCTGGATCTGGTTTTTATTGTTTAGGTTTTGTATTTGTTCTGAATCTCTGTGCAGCAGATTCTGTCTATCAGTGAATTAATAGAAGAAACTGAGTTCATCCACAGAACTATAACAGCTAACAGCAGCTAATAACAGCTAATAACAGCTAACAGCAGCTAATAACAGCTAACAGCAGCTAATAACAGCTAACAGCAGCTAATAACAGCTAACAGCAGCTAACTGCTACATCCAGAGACATTAGATTCTCTCCACTGACAGTCCATTCCGTCCTCTGATCATCTCTGGACCCCACAGATCCAGTTTCGTGAACACTAACAGCTGATCTGTGCCACTCCACTGATTCTCTTTCCACACGTGTTTTCTTCTCAGCTAGCATTAGCATTAGCACTGTTAGCTAACTGCGGCGCTGCTTCTGCAGATCGTTTATTTTCGTCTCTGTTCGTGTCTCGGATTAAATTCAGACTCTGGAGCGGCTCTCAGGTTAAACTCAGACACACAGCGACTGGAAACGAACAGGTTTGTAGTTAAAATCCTACCAGAGCAGCCAGAGCCTCTTCGGACGCCATTTTCCCCCCAACGAAGATCGTCTATAACCGAGATGTGTCACTACAGTGGTGTACGCATGCGTGCTGTAGAAAATTTGCTTTCCTCAGACAGAAATAATAAAAGAAATACTTTAGTAATTGCGTGGTTCAGCTAATGAGGAGTTAACAAAGTAATTAATAGTATTTAAAGCTTAATTTGTCCAAAGAGTTGACAAAACAGATCAAATAAATGAACATAATTAAGGTCTGGGAGCTTCTTTCCTGTAAAACCACAGTAGAATGACTGACAGCTGATGTTAGCTTGTGTTCAAACGTGTTAAGTGTTTAAACAGCAGCAGAACTTTACATGTTCTGGCAGCGTTAATGTGATTTGACAACACATTTTCCACAGCTGAGTGAAGCATCTCTCTGTTTTCAGATCTCTGGGTTCAACTTTGACTCCACGTGACGTCATGGATGTTAAAGGGCCCCCCTCACTCTTATTGATGACGTTTAATCCTCAGGAATTCATTTTTATCAGCCTTCAGTCATAATAACAATAATACATTTTATTGAGGACACTTTACATAATAAAATAAAATAAAATAAAAACAACAATAAAATAAAATAAATTACTAAATAAATTCAAGATGAGCCAGTGTCCATCTTAAAGGCCTTCTGGTAGTTTCTAGGCCTTTTTTTAAGCTCTCGTCTCATTTTAACTCACTGTTTTTCATTTCTAATATCCTGCGTCCTTGGAAACAGAACAACCCCGAAGCAGAGAGCTCAGTCATGTCTTCTGACACTAACGACACCTGTCCTGTTGGGTTTCCTGAGCCTCCTTTGTGTTTCTGATTCCTCCCGTTGTTGGTCTGCAGGTCTACTGGTCCGGCTGGTTTGGTTGGACGGAGCAGCTGTTGTTTGAGCTGTAAATGTTTCTGTCTGTTTGTCTGTCTTCTGCTTATTTGTTAAATGATCATTTGTTCTTACAGAAGCAGACAGACATCAGAACAAAAGGCAGAACGCTCAATCCATAAAGATTTCAGTTTGTGAAGGTAAGTATGTCTTAAAGTGTGTTATAATGTAGCATGTCATCGATGATGTCAGAAAAATATAGGATAGAGTAATCATAAAAACATCACAGTGTCATCTAAAATATCACAGAAATATCATACTTGTGTGTTGTCCAAAATGTCACAAATATCATGAAAGGATTTTGTCATGAAAAATGTCAACAAAACGTCATAGTATAGTATGTCGTGATAAATGTCACCAAAACGTCATAGTATAGTATGTCGTGATAAATGTCACCAAAACGTCATAGTATAGTATGTCGTCCAAAATGTCACCAAAAACGTCATAGTATAGCATGTCGTCCAAAATGTCACCAAAACGTCATAGTATAGTATGTCGTCCAAAATGTCACCAAAAACGTCATAGTATAGCATGTCGTCCAAAATGTCCCCAAAACGTCATAGTATAGCATGTCGTCCAAAATGTCACCAAAACGTCATAGTATAGCATGTCGTCCAAAATGTCACCAAAACGTCATAGTATAGCATGTCGTCAAAAATGTCACCAAAACGTCATAGTATAGCATGTCGTCCAAAATGTCACCAAAACGTCATAGTATAGCATGTCGTCAAAAATGTCACCAAAACGTCATAGTATAGCATGTCGTCTAAAATGTCACCAAAACGTCATAGTATAGCATGTCGTCTAAAATGTCACCAAAACGTCATAGTATAGCATGTCGTCTAAAATGTCACCAAAACGTCATAGTATAGTATGTCGTCTAAAATGTCACCAAAACGTCATAGTATAGTATGTCGTCAAAAATGTGTCAAAAACGTCATAGTATAGTATGTCGTCTAAAATGTCAACAAAACGCCATAGTATAGTATGTCGCCCAAAATGTCACCAAAACGTCATAGTATAGTATGTCGTGATAAATGTCACCAAAACGCCATAGTATAGTATGTCGTCTAAATGTCACCAAACGTCATAGTATAGTATGTCGTGATAAATGTCACCAAACGCCATAGTATAGTATGTCGCGGATAAATGTCACCAAAACGCCATAGTATAGCATGTCGTCAAAAATGTCACCAAAACGTCATAGTATAGTATGTCGTCAAAAATGTCACCAAAACGTCATAGTATAGTATGTCGTCAAAAATGTCACCAAAACGTCATAGTATAGTATGTCGTGAAAAATGTCACTAAAACGTCATAGTATAGCATGTCGTCTAAAATGTCACCAAAACGTCATAGTATAGCATGTCGTCTAAAATGTCACCAAAACGTCATAGTATAGTATGTCGTCTAAAATGTCACCAAAACGTCATAGTATAGTATGTCGTCTAAAATGTCACCAAAACGTCATAGTATAGCATGTCGTCCAAAATGTCACCAAAACGTCATAGTATAGCATGTCGTCCAAAATGTCACCAAAACGTCATAGTATAGCATGTCGTCCAAAATGTTACCAAAACGTCATAGTATAGTATGTCGTCTGAAGTGTTACCAAAACGTCATAGTATAGCATGTCGTCTAAAATGTCACCAAAACGTCATAGTATAGCATGTCGTCAAAAATGTCACCAAAACGTCATAGTATAGTATGTCGTCAAAAATGTCACCAAAACGTCATAGTATAGCATGTCGTCCAAAATGTTACCAAAACGTCATAGTATAGTATGTCGTCCAAAATGTCACCAAAACGTCATAGTATAGTATGTCGTCCAAAATGTCACCAAAACGTCATAGTATAGCATGTCGTCCAAAATGTCCCCAAAACGTCATAGTATAGCATGTCGTCCAAAATGTCCCCAAAACGTCATAGTATAGCATGTCGTCAAAAATGTCACCAAAACGTCATAGCATAGCATGTCGTCTAAAATGTCACCAAAACGTCATAGTATAGCATGTCGTCTAAAATGTCACCAAAACGTCATAGTATAGCATGTCATCTAAAATGTCACCAAAACGTCATAGTATAGTATGTCGTCTAAAATGTCACCAAAACGTCATAGTATAGCATGTCGTCTAAAATGTCACCAAAACGTCATATTATAGTATGTCGTCCAAAATGTCCCCAAAACGTCATAGTATAGTATGTCGTCCAAAATGTCACCAAAAACGTCATAGTATAGTATGTCGTCCAAAATGTCCCCAAAACGTCATAGTATAGCATGTCGTCCAAAATGTCAACAAAACGTCATAGTATAGCATGTCGTCCAAAATGTCCCCAAAACGTCATAGTATAGCATGTCGTCAAAAATGTCACCAAAACGTCATAGTATAGCATGTCGTCAAAAATGTCACCAAAACGTCATAGTATAGTATGTCGTCAAAAATGTCACCAAAACGTCATAGTATAGTATGTCGTCAAAAATGTGTCAAAAACGTCATAGTATAACATGTCGTCAAAAATGTCACCAAAACGTCATAGTATAGCATGTCGTCAAAAATGTCACCAAAACGTCATAGTATAGTATGTCGTCAAAAATGTCACCAAAACGTCATAGTATAGCATGTCGACAAAAATGTCACCAAAACGTCATAGTATAGCATGTCGTCAAAAATGTCACCAAAACGTCATAGTATAGCATGTCGTCAAAAATGTCACCAAACGCCATAGTATACTATGTCGCCCAAAATGTCACCAAAACGTCATAGTATAGCATGTCGTGATAAATGTCACAAAAACGTCATAGTATAGTATGTCGTCCGAAATGTCCCAAAAACGTCATAGTATAGCATGTCGTCTGAAATGTGAAAAAAACGTCATAGTATAGTATGTCGTCCAAAATGTCACCAAAACGTCATAGTATAGCATGTCGTGATAAATGTCACAAAAACGTCATAGTATAGTATGTCGTCCGAAATGTCCCAAAAACGTCATAGTATAGCATGTCGTCCAAAATGTCACCAAAAACGTCATAGTATAGTATGTCATCAAATATGTCACTAAAACGTCATAGTATAGTATGTCGTCCAAAATGTCAAAAAAACGTCATAGTATAGTATGTCGTGATAAATATCACTAAAACGTCATAGTATAGTATGTCGTCCGAAATGTCACAAAAACGTCATAGTATAGTATGTCGTCCAAAATGTCACTAAAACGTCATAGTATAGTATGTCGTCCAAAATGTCACCAAAACGTCATAGTATAGTATGTCGTCCAAAATGTCACCAAAAACGTCATAGTATAGTATGTCGTCTGAAATGTCAAAAAAACGTCATAGTATAGTATGTCGTCCAAAATGTCACCAAAAACGTCATAGTATAGTATGTCGTCCAAAATGTCACCAAAAACGTCATAGTATAGTATGTCGTCCAAAATGTCACCAAAACGTCATAGTATAGTATGTCGTGATAAATGTCACCAAAACGTCATAGTATAGTATGTCGTCCAAAATGTCACCAAAACGTCATAGTATAGTATGTCGTGATAAATGTCACCAAAACGTCATAGTATAGTATGTCGTGATAAATGTCACCAAAACGTCATAGTATAGCATGTCGTCCAAAATGTCACCAAAAACGTCATAGTATAGCATGTCGTCAAAAATGTCACCAAAACGTCATAGTATAGCATGTCGTCAAAAATGTCACCAAAACGTCATAGTATAGCATGTCGTCAAAAATGTCACCAAAACGTCATAGTATAGTATGTCGTCCAAAATGTCACCAAAACGTCATAGTATAGTATGTCGTCTAAAATGTCACCAAAACGTCATAGTATAGTATGTCGTCCAAAATGTCACCAAAACGTCATAGTATAGTATGTCGTCTAAAATGTCACCAAAACGTTATAGTATAGTATGTCGTCCAAAATGTCACCAAAACGTCATAGTATAGTATGTCGTCTAAAATGTCACCAAAACGTTATAGTATAGTATGTCGTCCAAAATGTCACCAAAACGTCATAGTATAGTATGTCGTCTAAAATGTCACCAAAACGTCATAGTATAGTATGTCGTCTAAAATGTCACTAAAACGTCATAGTATAGCATGTCGTCAAAAATGTCACCAAAACGTCATAGTATAGTATGTCGTCTAAAATGTCACCAAAACGTCATATTATAGTATGTCGTCCAAAATGTCACCAAAACGTCATAGTATAGTCTGTCGTCCAAAATGTCACCAAAACGTCATAGTATAGCATGTCGTCCAAAATGTCACCAAAACGTCATAGTATAGCATGTCGTCAAAAATGTCACCAAAACGTCATAGTATAGCATGTCGTCAAAAATGTCACCAAAACGTCATAGTATAGCATGTCGTCCAAAATGTCACCAAAACGTCATAGTATAGCATGTCGTCAAAAATGTCACCAAAACGTCATAGTATAGCATGTCGTCTAAAATGTCACCAAAACGTCATAGTATAGCATGTCGTCTAAAATGTCACCAAAACGTCATAGTATAGCATGTCGTCTAAAATGTCACCAAAACGTCATAGTATAGCATGTCGTCTAAAATGTCACCAAAACGTCATAGTATAGTATGTTGTCAGAAATGTGTCAAAAACGTCATAGTATAGCATGTCGTATAGCACTTATAGCACATCCTGTCAGATGAACGTCACTTTGAATCGAAGCTCAGTGAAATTTTACAGTTGTCCAAACTATCAGTATTGTATCATGGTTTAGTATGAAGAGTCATAGTATCATCTGTAGTTTTGCAGTATATTGTATTACTCTATCTACTACTGCGGTGTACTTTAGTTCCTGTTCATTTCACCACTGACAGTCCCTAATAAGATGTTTTTCAATCAGGAACAACCCACAACCTGGTGATGAAGCTGACATCATGTGACCACCCTGCACTGATCCTATTGGCTGTCTGTGTATATGAACGGTGTGTTTGTTTTGTTGTACCTGTCGTCCCAGACGGGAGGAGTTTACCCCCTAGAAGCTCACTCATCATGACTGTGTGATTGATTTGTCTTGGCTGAATCGATAAAGTGATAATTAATCAAAGACTGAAATGATCCAGACCAGAACGGTATGACCATGTGTTCTTCTCATGTATGAGCTCTTCTCTGTATTGATCAGTTCACTTTCTGTCTTTTAATCTCCTGATAAATTGATTTCTAACAAACTGCTGTCGCCTCTTATTACTGATCAATTAATCAATAACACAGTAACTCAAGTATTGCTTTCAAGTGCAAATACGACAGAATTACATACCACGACTCATCATACTACACCATGACTCATCATACTACACCACGACTCATCATACTACACCATGACTCCATCATACTACACCACGACTCCATCATACTATACCACGACTCCATCATACTACATCATGACTCCATCATACTACACCATGACTCCATCATACTACATCATGACTCCATCATACTACACCACGACTCCATCATACTACACCACGACTCCATCATACTACATCATGACTCCATCATACTACACCACGACTCATCATACTACACCATGACTCCATCATACTACACCATGACTCATCATACTACACCATGACTCCATCATACTACACCATGACTCATCATACTACACCATGACTCATCATACTCTACCATGACTCCATCATACTACACCACGACTCATCATACTACACCATGACTCCATCATACTACACCATGACTCATCATACTACACCATGACTCATCATACTACACCATGACTCCATTATACTATACCATGACTCCATCATACTACACCACGACTCCATCATACTACACCATGACTCCATCATACTACACCATGACTCCATTATACTAAACCACGACTCCATCATACTACACCATGACTCCTTCATACTACACCACGACTCCATCATACTACACCATGACTCCATTATACTATACCATGACTCCATCATACTACACCATGACTCCATCATACTACACCATGACTCCATCATACTACACCAAGACTCATCATACTACACCATGACTCCATCATACTACACCATGACTCCATCATTCTACACCAAGACTCATCATACTAAACCATGACTCCATTATACTAAACCATGACTCCATTATGCTACACCAAGACTCCATCATGCTACACCACGACTCCATCATACTACACCACGACTCCATCATACTACACCAAGACTCCATCATACTACACCACGACTCCATCATACTACACCACGACTCCATCATACTAAACCACGACTCCATCATACTACACCACGACTCCATCATACTACACCACGACTCCATCATACTACACCATGACTCCATCATACTACACCATGACTCATCATACTACACCATGACTCATCATACTACACCATGACTCCATCATACTACACCAGGACTCATCATACTACACCATGACTCCATCATACTACACCACGACTCCATTATACTAAACCACGACTCCATCATACTACACCATGACTCATCATGCTACACCATGACTCCATCATACTACACCATGACTCATCATACTACACCAAGACTCCATCATACTAATCCATGACTCCATCTTACTACACCATGACTCCATTATACTAAACCACGACTCCATCATACTACACCAAGACTCCATCATACTACACCATGACTCCATCATACTACACCATGACTCCATCATACTACACCACGACTCATCATACTACACCATGACTCCATCATACTACACCATGACTCCATCATACTACACCATGACTCCATCATACTAAACCAAGACTCATCATACTAAACCACGACTCCATCATACTACACCATGACTCATCATGCTACACCATGACTCCATCATACTACACCATGACTCATCATACTACACCACGACTCCATCATACTAATCCATGACTCCATCTTACTACACCATGACTCCATTATACTAAACCACGACTCCATCATACTACACCACGACTCCATCATACTACACCAAGACTCCATCATACTACACCATGACTCCATCATACTACACCATGACTCCATCATACTACACCACGACTCATCATACTACACCATGACTCCATCATACTACACCATGACTCCATCATACTACACCATGACTCCATCATACTACACCATGACTCATCATACTACACCATGACTCCATTATACTAAACCACGACTCCATCATACTACACCAAGACTCCATCATACTACACCATGACTCCATCATACTACACCATGACTCCATCATACTACACCACGACTCATCATACTACACCACGACTCCATCATACTACACCATGACTCCATCATACTACACCATGACTCCATCATACTACACCATGACTCATCATACTAAACCACGACTCCATCATACTACACCAAGACTCCATCATACTACACCATGACTCCATCATACTACGCCACGACTCCATTATACTAAACCACGACTCCATCATACTACACCACGACTCCATTATACTCTACCATGACTCCATCATACTACACCATGACTCCATCATACTACACCACGACTCCATTATACTATACCATGACTCCATCATACTACACCATGACTCCATTATTCTAAACCACGACTCCATCATACTACACCACGACTCCATTATACTCTACCATGACTCCATCATACTACACCACGACTCCATCATACTACACCACGACTCCATCATACTACACCACGACTCCATTATACTACACCATGACTCCATCATACTAAACCATGACTCCATCATACTACACCATGACTCCATCATACTACACCATGACTCCATCATACTACACCATGACTCCATCATACTACACCATGACTCCATCATTCTACACCATGACTCCATCATACTAAACCATGACTCCATCATACTACACCATGACTCCATCATACTACACCACGACTCCATCATACTAAACCACGACTCCATCATACTAAACCATGACTCCATCATACTACACCACGACTCCATTATACTAAACCAAGACTCATCATACTAAACCATGACTCCATCATACTACACCATGACTCCATCATACTAAACCATGACTCCTTCATACTACACCATGACTCATCATACTACACCATGACTCCATCATACTACACCATGACTCCATCATACTACACCAAGACTCCATCATACTACACCAAGACTCCATCATACTACACCATGACTCCATTATACTACACCATGACTCCATCATACTACACCAAGACTCATCATACTAAACCATGACTCCATCATACTAAACCAAGACTCATCATACTAAACCATGACTCCATTATGCTACACCACGACTCCATCATACTACACCACGACTCCATCATACTACACCACGACTCCATCATACTACACCATGACTCCATCATACTACACCAAGACTCATCATACTACACCATGACTCCATCATACTACACCATGACTCCATCATTCTACACCAAGACTCATCATACTAAACCATGACTCCATTATACTAAACCATGACTCCATTATGCTACACCAAGACTCCATCATACTACACCACGACTCCATCATACTAAACCACGACTCCATCATACTACACCACGAGTCCATCATACTACACCACGACTCCATCATACTACACCACGACTCCATCATACTAAACCAAGACTCATCATACTAAACCATGACTCCATCATGCTACACCAAGACTCCATCATACTACACCACGACTCCATCATACTACACCACGACTCCATCATACTACACCACGACTCCATCATACTACACCACGACTCCATCATACTACACCACGACTCCATCATACTAAACCAAGACTCATCATACTAAACCATGACTCCATTATGCTACACCAAGACTCCATCATACTACACCACGACTCCATCATACTACACCACGAATCCATCATACTACACCACGACTCCATCATACTACACCACGACTCCATCATACTACACCATGACTCATCATACTACACCACGACTCCATCATACTACACCACGACTCCATCATACTACACCACGACTCCATCATACTAAACCACGACTCCATCATACTACACCACGACTCCATCATACTACACCACGACTCCATCATACTCCACCACGACTCCATCATACTCCACCACGACTCCATCATACTAATCCACGACTCCATCATACTACACCACGACTCCATCATACTACACCACGACTCCATCATACTACACCATGACTCCATCATACTACACCACGACTCCATCATACTAATCCACGACTCCATCATACTACACCACGAGTCCATCATACTACACCACGACTCCATCATACTACACCACGACTCCATCATACTACACCACGACTCCATCATACTAAACCACGACTCCATCATACTACACCACGACTCCATCATACTACACCACGAGTCCATCATACTACACCACGACTCCATCATACTACACCACGACTCCATCATACTAAACCACGACTCCATCATACTACACCACGACTCCATCATACTACACCACGAGTCCATCATACTACACCACGACTCCATCATACTACACCACGAGTCCACCATACTACACCACGAGTCCATCATACTACACCACGAGTCCATCATACTACACCACGACTCCATCATACTAAACCACGACTCCATCATACTACACCATGACTCATCATACTACACCACGACTCCATCATACTACACCATGACTCCATCATACTACACCACGAGTCCATCATACTACACCATGACTCATCATACTACACCACGACTCCATCATACTACACCACGACTCCATCATACTACACCATGACTCCATCATACTACACCACGACTCCATCATACTAAACCATGACTCCATCATACTACACCACGACTCCATCATACTAATCCATGACTCCATCATACTACACCATGACTCCATCATACTACACCATGACTCATCATACTACACCATGACTCCATCATACTACACCATGACTCCATCATACTAAACCATGACTCCATCATACTACACCACGACTCCATCATACTACACCATGACTCCATCATACTACACCACGACTCCATCATACTACACCATGACTCCATCATACTACACCATGACTCCATCATACTACACCATGACTCCATCATACTACACCATGACTCATCATACTACACCATGACTCCATCATACTACACCATGACTCATCATACTACACCATGACTCCATCATACTACACCATGACTCATCATACTACACCATGACTCATCATACTACACCACGACTCCATCATACTACACCATGACTCCATCATACTACACCATGACTCCATCATACTACACCATGACTCCATCATACTACACCATGACTCATCATACTACACCATGACTCCATCATACTACACCATGACTCATCATACTACACCATGACTCCATCATACTACACCATGACTCCATCATACTACACCATGACTCCATCATACTACACCATGACTCCATCATACTACACCACGACTCCATCATACTACACCATGACTCCATCATACTACACCACGACTCCATCATACTACACCATGACTCATCATACTCTACCTGTATTTCACTGTCTGTGTTTGTGTGAAGGTTCTGGTCTGGAGGCCTCCAGATTCATCCTGTTCTTGTTGCTTGTGATGAATTTAGTTCTGCTCTTCCTTTTTCTGCAGACAGGTGAGAAACAGTCACCTTTATATTTCACCAGGTCGTTATTAAAGTTTATTATTCTTTAATAAATCCACAGATGTTCTGTGTGAAGATTCTCACCTGGTGGCATCTTCAGTTTCTCCTCCTGCAAACAGAAAATAATAAATTAAGTCACAGTTTCATAACATCCGAATTCATTGTTCTGAATCATTTCATTTGTTGATCACTGAGTTGTTGTTTTGTTTTAAGCATGTTTTCCTGATCATGGATGTTTTAAAGCCTCACATTTTACATTTTAATATAAACAGGAGGTTGGAGTCTTTATCTTTTATGTTATAGTTCTGATTTTTTACAGTGTTTTAACATTCAGTGTTATAATTTGAAGTTTCTTGTCCATTTTATATCATGTTTTGTGTTTTATTACCAAATAAAATGACGTTTATGTCAACATGTTTCCTTTTTTTCAGATTTTTTATTTAAAACTCAGACTAAAGTTCAGTTTTTACATATTTTACTTTACAGTTTTTAATGTTTGCCTCTCTGCAGCTGTCGGACCTGTTCTCTGCTGTATTCTCTGGGTTCAGTCTCTCATCCTGCAGGACATATTTTTTTTATCTGTTTTCTTGCTGTATTTTCTGTTTTTAGTGTATTTAGCTGCATTATTTCCTGTTTTCGGTGAGTTTTTCTTCAGTATTCTATGTCTTTAGTGTATATTCTGCTACATTCTCTGGTTTTAGTCAATTTTCCTGCTGTATTTTCTATATTTTCTGGATCTATCTGCTGTATTTTCTGCTTCCAGTCTCTCTTATTGCAGCTGGACGTGTTTTTAATGTGTTTTCTTTCTGTGTTCTGTGTTTTTGTTGTATTTGGCTGCTCTATTCCTTGTTTCTGTGTGTTTTCTGCTGTATTTTCTGGTTTTCTTCTATCTATCTGCTGTGTTTTCTATATTTTCTGGATCTATCTGCTGTGTTTTCTATATTTTCTGGATCTATCTGCTGTGTTTTCTATATTTTCTGGATCTATCTCCTGCAGGACGCAGCTCTTTCCGCGTCACGGTGTTTCCGTTCCGCCCATCGGAGCTCCTCGGCGCTGATCCTCAGGACCAGCCTCCTCCTCCTCCTCCTCCTCCTCCTCCTCTCCCTCCTCCTCCTCGTCTTCCTCCTCTCCGGGTCACAGCAGCCCTCGGCCGGGCTTTGAAGGCAGGCGGCGGCCCTCTCCTCCTCTCCTCCGCGGCTCCTGGATGCTCTCAGCCGGAGCTGCTGCGGTTCGTCCTGCGCTGCTTGGAGGTAAGAACCGCTTTAATCCCGATGGAGGAAAAACCTCCGCCGCGTTTCCTCCGTGTCGCTGCAGACATCCTCCTCCTCCTCCTCTCCTCCTCTCCTCCTCCTCTTCCTCCTCTTCCTCCGGACCGAACCTCGGAGGCTCCAGAACCGTCGAAGAAGCCGCAGCGGAGGTTCGTAGAGAGCAGAGGAGAGCCGGGCTGTGGAGGAGGAGGAGGGTCGGGGTGATGCCAGGCCTCCTCAGCATCACTTCATCCTCCTGATGCTCAATAACAACGTGTTCATCAGAGGCAGGAAACATCAAGACGCTGCTTCTCTGACTGAGCGGCTCAGAAACCCGCAGATATTCAGCTCAGTGTCAGAAACCACCGAGAAAAACAGCAAAAATTCAGTTTGAGAAGCTGAAACCAGCGAACAGGAGGAATTAAAGCTGACAGATGTTTTCATAGAGGGTCGGTTTGATGAATATCTCCTGGATTTACTTCATAAAATAGCAGCAAACAGAGAAACAAGGCCGCTGGACTTATTATTGACCCACTGAAGCAGCACATATTCAGGATTTTAAAGGCTCCTGATGTTTTCTCTGTGAAATATGTTCATTTAAATTGGAATTCTTTGGCTGATGGTCTCATAAATGACGGAGATGAACATCGTTCAGATGGACTCAACACAGATTCTGTCTTTTAAAGGCTTCAGCTCAGACGGACTCAATCATTTTGGGTCAATCTGATGACGTTTAATTCATTAAATCTACATTTGTACTTCTGGTTTCAGCTTCTTAAACGTCAGGCTTTGCTGTTGATGACTGAGAGTGAATTCTGTGACAGTTTAAAGACAAACAGCTGGAAAGAGACACAAAACAACAACAAAGAGACACAAAACAACAACAAAGAGACACAAAACAACCACAAAGAGACACAAAACAACAACAACAGACACAAAACAACAACAAAGACACACAAAACAACAACAAAGAGACACAAAACAACAACAAAGAGACACAAAACAACCATAAAGAGACACAAAACAACAACAAAGAGACACAAAACAACAACAACAGACACAAAACAACAACAAAGAGACACAAAACAACCATAAAGAGACACAAAACAACAACAAAGAGACACAAAACAACAACAAAGAGACACAAAACAACAACAACAGACACAAAACAACCAACAAAGAGACACAAAACAACAACAACAGACACAAAACAACAACAAAGAGACACAAAACAACAACAACAGACACAAAACAACAACAAAGAGACACAAAACAACAACAACAGACACAAAACAACAACAAAGACACAAAACGAGTCGTAGGTTCTGTTAATGTTTGCTCCATCTGATGGATGTTTACATCACTGAATTTAATAACGTGTTCATGCTGCTGTCAGAACCATGAGACGAGCAGCAGACGTGGATGAAGCCAGCAGTCAGGGTGTCTGCTCTGCTGTTGATCTGCTTCTGTCCGTTCAGCGTCTGAAGTGTGTTTGCATGGATGTGGTCGGACTAATGGACGCTGGGCTCAGCAGCTAAAAGCTCTCAGAGATAAGAGTCGGCCCTCAGAGACTCTCAGAGTAATCGAGTACTTTTACTCAGCGAGGACACGCTGCACGTTCTCACTGAGACATACGACATGTTACTGCACATCTGCAACCTGGAACAAGGACTGATATGTTCGACCCACATAGAGATTCAGAATGACTAGAGAGACGCAACACAACCAGAAAAAACACACAAAACAGCCACAAATAGACAAAAAACGGCTACAAAGAGACGCAAAACAACCAACCAGTAACACAGAACAGCTACAAAGAGACAGAATACAACCAAAACAAACACAAATAAGTACGAATTTACTAAAACCCAACACAAAGAGACAGAAAACCACCGTAAAGAGAGACGAAGCAGCCTCAGAGAGACAGAAAATGACCACAGTGAGACACAAAACAACCATAAAATACCACAAAAAGATAAAAACAACTGCAGAGAAGCAACAGCCGACTACAAAGAGACGCAAAACAACCATGAAGAGGCAAAAAATGACTTCAAAGAGATGGAAAACAACCACAATGAAATGCAAAAGAACCATGAAGAGACAGACGAGTTACTAAAATGACCACAAATAAAACAGAAACAACCACAAAGACAAAAATCTACTGCAAAGATGCAAAAACCGACGACAAAGAGACGAAACGACCTCAAGTGTTTGTTGTTGTTGGTCTGTTTGGACAGTAGATGATGTTGTGGTCATGTTTAGTGGTGTCATCATGTCTGGACAGATGCAGGCTAACTGTCTCCACCTGTTTACAACCGCTAAGCTAAGCTACGCTAAGCTAAGCTACGCCGCTGCTTCATGTTTACATGCAGAGACGGACAGAACAGTGGGGAGACGGTTTGAGGGCAGGACTTTTACTGGAGGCGTTGTGGTATTTGTACTTGTACTTCAGTGTGTAGTATTTGCAGTATTTGTATTTGTACTGGAGGTTCAGCAGGAAGGTTCTCAGGTTTGGACTGAAGGCTGTTTAATCTAGTTTCTGGTCTGTGAAGCTGTTGTTCTGCATTAAACCAGGTCCAGATGAGCCTATCTGGGTCCAGTCTGGACCAGGTCATTGTAGACTCTTTAAAACACGGCTTTAGATTTGCTAAACGGTGATTCTCTGTGTTAAAGTACAAAGAAATGAGTCCAGTTTTAGTTTCAGTTTTAGCTGCAGCAGGAAGGAGGAGGAGGAGGAGGAGGAGGAGGAGGAGGAGGAGGAGGAGGAGGAGGAGGAGGAGGAGGAGGAGGAGGAGTGGAGGAGGAGGGGGAGGAGGAGGTTACCACGGCAGCGGTTGAGGAGCGGCGGGGCGTCGCCTCGGCTGGTGGAGCTGATAAACAGGAGGAGGATGGAGATGAAAGGCGTCCAGAGGATATCCTCCCCCAGCAGACATGTTGTTCTCTTCCAGCCTCCCTCAGGGACCAACGATCTGTGGATCAATGACCTGAGAGCAGCTCAGAGTCAGAACAGCAGCAGCAGAACAACGGCCGGATTTAACTGGTGACAGACAAGACAGCAACACCAGGAACAAGACAAGAGACAAGAGGGTTAGAGTTAGCAGCCAAGGAGAGACTAAAACAGCCTTAAAGCCACAGACAGAAGGAGATAAAAACATCTATAAAAAACTAATAAAGTCAAAAATACAGCTACAAACAGACATGAAACAACTGCAACGAGACATAAAACAACAATAAAGAGACACAAAACAACCACAAAGAGACACAAAACAACAACAAATAGACACAAAACAACCACAAAGAGACACAAAACAACAACAAAGAGACACAAAACAACAACAGAGACACAAAACAACAACAAAGAGACACAAAACAACAACAAAGAGACACAAAACAACCACAAAAAGACACAAAACAACAACAAAGAGACACAAAACAACCACAAAGAGACACAAAACAACAACAGAGACACAAAACGACAACAAAGAGACACAAAACAACAACAAAGAGACACAAAACAACCACAAAGAGACACAAAACAACAACAAAGAGACACAAAACAACCACAAAGAGACACAAAACAACAACAAAGAGACACAAAACAACAACAAAGAGACACAAAACAACAACAAAGAGACACAAAACGACAACAAAGAGGCACAAAACAACCACAAAGAGACACAAAACAACCACAAAGAGACCCAAAACGACAACAAAGAGGCACAAAACAACCACAAAGAGACACAAAACAACCACAAAGAGACACAAAACAACAACAGAGACACAAAACGACAACAAAGAGACACAAAACAACCACAAAGAGACACAAAACAACCACAAAGAGACACAAAACAACAACAGAGACACAAAACGACAACAAAGAGGCACAAAACAACAACAAAGAGACACAAAACAACCACAAAGAGACACAAAACAACAACAGAGACACAAAACGACAACAAAGAGACACAAAACAACCACAAAGAGACACAAAACGACAACAAAGAGACACAAAACAACAACAAAGAGACACAAAACAACAACAACAGAGACACAAAACGACAACAAAGAGACACAAAACAACAACAAAGAGACACAAAACAACCACAAAGAGACACAAAACAACAACAGAGACACAAAACGACAACAAAGAGACACAAAACAACCACAAAGAGACACAAAACGACAACAAAGAGACACAAAACGACAACAAAGAGACACAAAACAACAACAACAGAGACACAAAACGACAACAAAGAGACACAAAACAACAACAAAGAGACACAAAACAACCACAAAGAGACACAAAACAACCACAAAGAGACACAAAACAACAACAAAGAGACACAAAACGACAACAAAGAGACACAAAACGACAACAAATAGACACAAAACAACAACAAAGAGACACAAAACAACAACAAAGAGACACAAAACAACAACAAAGAGACACAAAACAACAACAAAGAGACAAAACAACAACAAAGAGACACAAAACAACAACAAAGAGACACAAAACAACAACAAAGAGACAAAACAACAACAAAGAGACACAAAACAACCACAAAGAGACACAAACAACAACAAAGAGACACAAAACAACCACAAAGAGACACAAAACAACAACAAAGAGACACAAAACAACAACAAAGACACACAAAACAACCACAAAGAGACAAAACAACAACAAAGAGACACAAAACAACAACAAAGAGACAAAACAACAACAAAGAGACACAAAACAACAACAAAGAGACAAAACAACAACAAAGAGACACAAAACAACAACAAAGAGACACAAAACAACAACAAAGAGACACAAAACGACAACAAAGAGACACAAAACGACAACAAAGAGACACAAAACAACAACAAAGAGACACAAAACAACAACAAAGACACAAAACAACAACAAAGAGACAAAACAACAACAAAGAGACACAAAACAACAACAAAGAGACACAAAACAACAACAAAGAAATAAAACACTCAGAAAAGATCCAAAACAACCAACAAGACAACAACAAGCTAGAATTCTGCCCAGAACCTCCACAGACAGTCAGCTGTGTAAAAAGGAGGTCTGTTTCTTTAAATGTCGGCTGTAGAATCATGGAGCTGCAGGTTTTTATTTCCTCACAACCAGACGAGTCATTGAACCACACAATACTGTGGAACACTCAGTACTGTGTGTCAGATAATACTGTGTAATATGTAGTACTGTGTAGTATGTAGTACTGTGTATTATGTAGTACTGTGTAATATGTAGTACTGTGTAGTATGTAGTACTGTGTAATATGTAGTACTGTGTATTATGTAGTACTGTGTAGTATGTAGTACTGTGTATTATGTAGTACTGTGTAATATGTAGTACTGTGTAGTATGTAGTACTGTGTAATATGTAGTACTGTGTAGTATGTAGTACTGTGTATTATGTAGTACTGTGTAATATGTAGTACTGTGTATTATGTAGTACTGTGTAATATGTAGTACTGTGTAATATGTAGTACTGTGTAATATGTAGTACTGTGTATCAGGTATTACTGTGTATTAATACTCTGACTGTGTTCTTGTCTCTGCAGCTGGTTCTGACCCGACAGGACGACACTTCCTCTACAGACATGCAGAAGGTAATGAGTCCCTCAGACACTGTTAGTCTGTTAGAGCTGAGGAGCTGCAGCCTCTGGAGGCTGTTCAGAGCTCAGACCACAGGCTGGAGGGTGGATGGAGGTTAGCATGCAGCAGCTATCTGGAGTTAAACCCACAGCGGCTGGTCGGAGCACGAGTTCTAGATATCAGTCAGACAGTTGGAGACAGAAGAACATTAATCAGACTCTGATAATCCAGTCTGACATCCTGCAACAGAAACGTCAACATGTAACATCTAGATTTAAAGTTACTGATGTTAACAGTCACAGTTCCTCTGAGACTGATGGGAGATTTATAGAACACATTCTTAGTTTATGTAGCTGTTCTGAGTCTGTTTGGTCTCTTTGTGGTTGTTTTGTGTCTCTTTGTTGTTTCGTGTCTCTTAGTTTCTCTATGTGGTTAAATGTTGTGTAACTTCGTCTTCTCTGACGTTGACGTCCAGCTACAGATCTCCAGAGTTACAGCAGAACTCTGTAATGAGAATCACTCATTAACATAATTTGTCCTGAAGAATGACGACGTGTAGATCTGAGATGTTCTGCAGCAAATGTCCAGTCTGGTGTTAAAATGGATGTTTATTCTGAAGTCAGATGGACTTTGAGGGACTTTATTCCTGACGTGTAAACAGCTGATCTACCTGTAGAGTTCATCTGTAGGTGATATTAAACTGTAATGTCTGACAGGTGGAGGGTCGGCTCACTCCGGTCAACCTGCCCTCCTCCAGGGGCCCCAGCACCCCGGGGTCTCCAGCCACCGGCATCACGGTAAAAATACTCCAACTCAGTACATGTACTCAGTGTGGTCGTAGTACTCGTACTCACCTGGGGGGTTCTGGTGTCCAGGCCCGGGTCAATGACCAGCTGGTGGGCTACAGAGACCTGGCGGCGCTGCCCAGAGACAAAGCCATCCTGCAGGTGGAGAGACCCGACCTGATGACCTACCAGCCTCACCTGAGCTTCTCCCCACTGGACCCGCCTCGCAGAGAGGTACGCCAGTACATACATGTACACTAATACATACATGTACACTAATACATACATGTACACTAATACATACATGTACACTAAAACATACATGTACACTAATACATACATGTACACTAAATACATACATGTACACTAATACATACATGTACACTAATACATATGTGTACACTAAAACATACATGTACACTAATACATACATGTACACTAAATACATACATGTACACTAATACATACATGTACACTAAATACATACATGTACACTAATACATACATGTACAGTAATACATACATGTACAATAAAACATACATGTACACTAATACATACATGTACAATAAAACATACATGTACACTAATACATACATGTACACTAATACATACATGTACACTAAATACATACATGTACACTAATACATACATGTACACTAATACATATGTGTACACTAATACATACATGTACACTATACATGTACAGTAATACATACGTGTAGATAAACACACAAATACAGGTACATAAATGCTGGTTTCAGGTCCACAAACACGTATTTTTAATTGTTCATGTAGGTTAATGAGGAGATGCTAACAGTAGGCTACACAGATTTAAATGTTTGCAATATTTGTGTTTATGTTTTATGAAGTTTCAGCTTTGGACAAATACAAACCAGAAAACAACAATAAAACCAGCCAATTAAAATCATCTGTTCTGTCTGGCTGCTGCATTCTGCCCAAAAACAAAGGAGCTTCTGTTAGCTAGCAAAAAAGCTACAGCTAGCTTCAGCTAAGCTAAAGCTAAAATTACTAAATCATATTTACCTTCAAGAAACAACACCTTTGTATTTCAGTTCCCTAAATGAGGTATTAATTAAATTTAGTGACAATAGAAAAAACAAAAACAGCTAAACTATTTTTGATAAAAGCTAACGCTAACTTAGCAGAGTAGCAGTAACTGACAGCTTCTGGCTTGACTTAAAATCACATGATTCGATGGTTTAGTTAAATCTAAATCATTTATTTACATATAATCACACAGAACACTGTCTGCCACAGAAACAGAAACTAGTCTTACAAAATTAAAACAAGAGAGAGTGCAAAGCTAGTGAAATAGCCACAGATAGCCTTTGTTAAGCTAAAGCTAAATTTGCTAGCTGATTCTCTGTAGCTGCTGTTTTTCATTAGCTTTGTCATGTTTAAGAAAAACCTTTGTAATTCAATTTTTACGGAACTATATGAAGCATGAACGATGTCTGGTCATGATGGAGGAAAATAAAAACAGCTAAGCTGGCCATGCTAAGTGCTAATGCTAGCTTAGCTAAGTAGCAGCTTCTGACCCCTGAATATTCACATTATTGGATTAAGTTAGTTAATTCATTAGATTTATTTAATTCATTCAGAGCGCAGCACCCTGTCTGTCTAGTCATGATGGAGGAACATGTAAACAGCTAAGCTAGCCCTGCTAAGTACTAATGCTAGCTTAGCTAAGTAGCAGCTTCTGACTCCTGAAAAATTTACATTATTAGGTTAGTTAACTCTGAGTCACGTATTTAAATGTTTTTAGGTTAATTTAATTCATACAGAGAGCAGCACCCTGTGTGTCTAGTCATGATGGAGGAAAATGTAAACAGCTAAGCTAGCCCTGCTAAAAGCTAACTAGCTTAGCAGCAGAATTCTTGTGATTTAATGAAGTTATTTAACCCTTAAGTCACATATTTAGATATTTGACCTGTAAACTGATGACCTACAGACAGACGGTGAATTAAACTGAACTGTTGACTGTAAATAATCTGAATAAAGTGAATTTTCTAGAGTAAAACAGTTGAAATGATCAGAACTGATTTTACTGCAGCTTCCCTCCAGATTACAGAGGATCTGCAGCATCAGCAGGTTAGATCTGGTATGAACAGTTAAATGATCAGGACCAGGTCTCTGGATGCAGGATGATGGTTATCAGTTAACCTCTGTGTGTTTCTGTGCAGCGTTCTCTGTCTCCTCCAGCCTCGTCTCCAACCAGGTCTCCTGAGGTAAGGACTGCACTAAGTCTCTGCTACTGAAGGTGGATGTGTTTATGACAGACGTAGTCCTGTTAATCCAGGTTCAGTGGTCAGTAGATGACCTCTGGTGGTCAGTAGAAGACCTCTGGTGGTCGGTAGATGACCTCTGGTGGTCGGTAGATGACCTCTGGTGGTCAGTAGAAGACCTCTGGTGGTCAGTAGATGACCTCTGGTGGTCAGTAGATGACCTCTGGTGGTCAGTAGATGACCTCTGGTGGTCGGTAGATGACCTCTGGTGGTCGGTAGATGACCTCTGGTGGTCGGTAGATGACCTCTGGTGGTCAGTAGAAGACCTCTGGTGGTCAGTAGATGACCTCTGGTGGTCAGTAGATGACCTCTGGTGGTCAGTAGAAGACCTCTGGTGGTCGGTAGATGACCTCTGGTGGTCGGTAGATGACCTCTGGTGGTCGGTAGATGACCTCTGGTGGTCAGTAGAAGACCTCTGGTGGTCAGTAGATGACCTCTGGTGGTCAGTAGATGACCTCTGGTGGTCAGTAGATGACCTCTGGTGGTCGGTAGATGACCTCTGGTGGTCGGTAGATGACCTCTGGTGGTCGGTAGATGACCTCTGGTGGTCAGTAGATGACCTCTGGTGGTCGGTAGATGACCTCTGGTGGTCAGTAGAAGACCTCTGGTGGTCGGTAGATGACCTCTGGTGGTCGGTAGATGACCTCTGGTGGTCAGTAGAAGACCTCTGGTGGTCAGTAGATGACCTCTGGTGGTCAGTAGATGACCTCTGGTGGTCGGTAGATGACCTCTGGTGGTCAGTAGAAGACCTCTGGTGGTCAGTAGATGACCTCTGGTGGTCAGTAGATGACCTCTGGTGGTCAGTAGATGAGCTCTGGTGGTCGGTAGATGAGCTCTGGTGGTCGGTAGATGACCTCTGGTGGTCGGTAGATGACCTCTGGTGGTCGGTAGAAGACCTCTGGTGGTCAGTAGATGACCTCTGGTGGTCAGTAGATGAGCTCTGGTGGTTGGTAGAAGACCTCTGGTGGTCAGTAGATGAGCTCTGGTGGTCGGTAGAAGACCTCTGGTGGTTGGTAGAAGACCTCTGGTGGTCAGTAGAAGACCTCTGGTGGTCGGTAGATGAGCTCTGGTGGTTGGTAGATGAGCTCTGGTGGTCAGTAGAAGACCTCTGGTGGTCAGTAGAAGACCTCTGGTGGTCGGTAGATGACCTCTGGTGGTCGGTAGAAGACCTCTGGTGGTCGGTAGAAGACCTCTGGTGGTTGGTAGAAGACCTCTGGTGGTTGGTAGAAGACCTCTGGTGGTCGGTAGATGACCTCTGGTGGTCAGTAGATGAGCTCTGGTGGTCAGTAGATGACCTCTGGTGGTCGGTAGAAGACCTCTGGTGGTCGGTAGAAGACCTCTGGTGGTCAGTAGATGACCTCTGGTGGTTGGTAGATGAGCTCTGGTGGTCGGTAGAAGACCTCTGGTGGTCGGTAGAAGACCTCTGGTGGTCGGTAGAAGACCTCTGGTGGTCGGTAGATGAGCTCTGGTGGTCAGTAGATGACCTCTGGTGGTCAGTAGATGAGCTCTGGTGGTCAGTAGAAGACCTCTGGTGGTCAGTAGAAGACCTCTGGTGGTCGGTAGAAGACCTCTGGTGGTCGGTAGATGAGCTCTGGTGGTCAGTAGATGACCTCTGGTGGTCGGTAGATGACCTCTGGTGGTAGGTAAATGACCTCTGGTGGTCAGTAGAAGACCTTTGGTGGTCGGTAGATGAGCTCTGGTGGTCAGTAGATGACCTCTGGTGGTCAGTAGATGAGCTCTGGTGGTCGGTAGAAGACCTCTGGTGGTCGGTAGAAGACCTCTGGTGGTCGGTAGATGAGCTCTGGTGGTCGGTAGATGACCTCTGGTGGTCGGTAGATGAGCTCTGGTGGTCGGTAGAAGACCTCTGGTGGTCGGTAGAAGACCTCTGGTGGTCGGTAGATGAGCTCTGGTGGTCAGTAGATGACCTCTGGTGGTCAGTAGATGAGCTCTGGTGGTCAGTAGAAGACCTCTGGTGGTCAGTAGAAGACCTCTGGTGGTCAGTAGAAGACCTCTGGTGGTCGGTAGATGAGCTCTGGTGGTTGGTAGATGACCTCTGGTGGTCAGTAGATGAGCTCTGGTGGTCAGTAGAAGACCTCTGGTGGTCAGTAGAAGACCTCTGGTGGTCGGTAGAAGACCTCTGGTGGTCGGTAGATGAGCTCTGGTGGTCAGTAGATGACCTCTGGTGGTCGGTAGATGACCTCTGGTGGTAGGTAGATGACCTCTGGTGGTCAGTAGAAGACCTTTGGTGGTTGGTAGATGAGCTCTGGTGGTCAGTAGATGACCTCTGGTGGTCAGTAGATGAGCTCTGGTGGTCGGTAGATGACCTCTGGTGGTCGGTAGATGACCTCTGGTGGTTAGTAGATGAGCTCTGGTGGTCAGTAGATGAGCTCTGGTGGTCGGTAGAAGACCTCTGGTGGTCGGTAGAAGACCTCTGGTGGTCGGTAGATGAGCTCTGGTGGTCAGTAGATGACCTCTGGTGGTCAGTAGATGAGCTCTGGTGGTC
This sequence comes from Dascyllus trimaculatus, assembly GCA_024666655.1. Lineage (NCBI taxonomy): Eukaryota > Metazoa > Chordata > Actinopteri > Pomacentridae > Dascyllus > Dascyllus trimaculatus. The sequence goes on from CM045460.1 coordinate 29,998,442, forward strand.
AGTAGAAGACCTCTGGTGGTCAGTAGAAGACCTCTGGTGGTCAGTAGAAGACCTCTGGTGGTCGGTAGATGAGCTCTGGTGGTTGGTAGATGACCTCTGGTGGTCGGTAGATGACCTCTGGTGGTAGGTAGATGACCTCTGGTGGTCAGTAGAAGACCTTTGGTGGTTGGTAGATGAGCTCTGGTGGTCAGTAGATGACCTCTGGTGGTCAGTAGATGAGCTCTGGTGGTCGGTAGATGACCTCTGGTGGTCAGTAGATGAGCTCTGGTGGTCGGTAGAAGACCTCTGGTGGTCGGTAGATGACCTCTGGTGGTTAGTAGATGAGCTCTGGTGGTCGGTAGATGACCTCTGGTGGTCAGTAGAAGACCTCTGGTGGTCGGTAGAAGACCTCTGGTGGTCGGTAGAAGACCTCTGGTGGTCGGTAGATGAGCTCTGGTGGTCAGTAGATGACCTCTGGTGGTCAGTAGATGAGCTCTGGTGGTTGGTAGATGACCTCTGGTGGTCAGTAGAAGACCTCTGGTGGTCGGTAGAAGACCTCTGGTGGTCGGTAGATGAGCTCTGGTGGTCAGTAGATGACCTCTGGTGGTCGGTAGATGACCTCTGGTGGTCAGTAGATGACCTCTGGTGGTCAGTAGATGACCTCTGGTGGTCAGTAGAAGACCTCTGGTGGTCGGTAGAAGACCTCTGGTGGTCGGTAGATGAGCTCTGGTGGTCAGTAGATGACCTCTGGTGGTCGGTAGATGACCTCTGGTGGTCAGTAGATGAGCTCTGGTGGTTGGTAGAAGACCTCTGGTGGTCGGTAGAAGACCTCTGGTGGTCGGTAGATGAGCTCTGGTGGTCAGTAGAAGACCTCTGGTGGTCAGTAGATGACCTCTGGTGGTTGGTAGATGAGCTCTGGTGGTCAGTAGAAGACCTCTGGTGGTTGGTAGAAGACCTCTGGTGGTCGGTAGAAGACCTCTGGTGGTTGGTAGAAGACCTCTGGTGGTCGGTAGAAGACCTCTGGTGGTCAGTAGAAGACCTCTGGTGATGGAATGAGTCCCGACCTGAGCGTCTTCCTGCTCTGATGAACTTGTGGTTGAATGGCTGCTCTGTTTGGTCTCAGTGTTAAAATGTGACATCAGTGTTTTGGCCTCAGAGGACAGAAGAGTCTCTGTTTAAACCTCCAGCTCTGTTCTGCTGCTGTAAACTGAAAATGAAGCAGCAGTTTCATTTCTGTCAGCTCACGTTTGCTTTAGTTCATCACTGAAGCAGCTTAGAGACAAAACCTCTGTCAGTAAATACGAGTGGAACGGCTGCAGTCTGGATGTTACCTGATGAACCAGTTTAAACCTCAGTTCTGTAGGTTTCTTGTTGTTTTACGTCTTTGTGTTGGTCGGTTTGTGTCCCTTCATTTATACAACAGATCTGACATGAGAAGCTTTAACCTCCAGCTTCAGGTCTTCATCCAGACAGTTTACCTGCAGCTTCTCTTTATCTCCAGGTGAAGGGACGTCGAGCAGAAAGTGAGAGTGGATCTCCTGGAGGATCAACGCTGCAGCTTCACGCTGAACGAAAGATCAGCACCAGCCTGCAGCACTTCCACCGCCCAGGTGACCCTAAACCTAACCTAACCATTAAACCTAACCTACGCCAACTTAACCATACCTGACCTAACCTAACCTAAACCGAACTTACACTAACTTAACCATACTTGACCTAACCTAACCTAAACCTAACCTCACCTAAACCTAACCTCACCTACCCAAATCTAATCTATCCAAACCTAACTTAACCGTAACCTAAACCTAATCTAATCTAATCTGATCTAATGCGTCCTAACATAACCTAATCTAAACCTTACCTCAATCAAACCTAACCTAACTTGACCTAACCTCCATTAAACCTAACCTAACATAATCTAACCTAAGCCAAAATTAGCTAAGCTAAGCTAACCTGACTGAAACCTAACTTAACTTAACTTCCATTAAACCTAAACTAACCTAACCTCCATTAAACCTAACGTAATCTAACTTAAACCAACCTAAGCTAAGCTAAGCTAACCTGACCTAAACCTAAACTAACTTAACCTCCATTAAATCTAACCTAACCTGACCTAACATAATCTAACGTAAACCAACCTAACCTAACCTAAGCTAAGCTAAGCCTAAATGTAACCTAGCCTACCCTAGCCTAGCCTAAGCTTACTTAAACTTAACCTAAGTACTTTTTCTAACAGTGAAATGTCCAAACATCCTCATTATTTTATAATGAGTGAATTCTGAATTCTGAGTACGTGATGAGATTTTATTTGTGGCTCTTTGTGTTTTTTTTAAAGTGCAGGATTTAAAGTTTCTGAGGATTTAAAGTTTCTGAGGATTTAAACTTCAGACATGAACGTTAAAAAACTGACTGAATCCTGAGAAGCAGCTTGATTCATGCCATAAACATGTTCATGAATCTGAATCGGTGTTTGTGTTTCAGATAACGGGACCAACATCTACCGGAAGCCTCCCATCTACAAGCAGGGTGAGCTGCTGTCCCCTGGTTCCTCCTCACCTTCACCTTCACCTTCACCTTCACCTTCACCTTCAGCTCACCTGGTCTTTGTCTCTGCAGACGGAGGGAAACACCTGGAGGGCAGCGGAGTCATTCGGTCGGCCAAGTTTCCAGCAGCTCAGCCTCCGGACCCCAACCAGCCCTCCAAGATCGAGACCGAGTACTGGCCCTGCCCGCCGTCGCTGGCCGCCATGGGTACGTCACGATGATGTCACACGGTGATGATGTCACATGGTGATGATGTCACACTTTAGACGCTGTAACTGAGCCGATGACCTCCACAGAGATCGAATGGAGGAAGAAGAAGCTGCAGGAGGAAGACGAGTTCGAAGATCTGACAGAAGAAGCCAAGACGCTGCAGGAGCAGGAGCTGGAGAAGGTCGGAGCAGGAACCCAGTTCAAACTTTATACTGGTTCTAACTGGGTTCAGGGATGGACTGGGACTGGTTCTAGACTGGTTTTAGACTGGTTTAGGACTGGTTTTAGACTGGTTTAGGACTGGTTTTAGACTGGTTTTGGACTGGTTTTGGATTTGGTTTTAGACTAGTTTCTAGACTGGTTTTAGACTAGTTTTAGACTGGTTTAGGACTGGTTTTAGACTGGTTTTAGACTGGTTTAGGACTGGTTTTAGACTGGTTTAGGACTGGTTTTAGACTGGTTTAGGACTGGTTTTAGACTGGTTTTAGACTGGTTTTAGACTGGTTTTAGACTGGTTTTAGACTGGTTTTAGACTGGTTTTGGATTTGGTTTTAGACTGGTTTTAGACTGGTTTCTAGACTAGTTTCTAGACTGGTTTTAGACTGGTTTAGGACTGGTTTTAGACTGGTTTTAGACTGTTTTAGACTGGTTTTGGATTTGGTTTTAGACTGGTTTTAGACTAGTTTCTACACTGGTTTTAGACTGGTTTAGGACTGGTTTTAGACTGGTTTAGGACTGGTTTTAGACTGGTTTTAGACTGGTTTTGGACTGGTTTTAGACTGGTTTTAGACTGGTTTTAGACTAGTTTCTAGACTGGTTTTAGGCTGGTTTTAGACTTGGTTTTGGACTTGGTCTCAGACTGGTTTTAGACTAGTTTCTAGACTAGTTTCTGGACTGGTTTTAGACTGGTTTAGGACTGGTTTTAGACTGGTTTAGGACTGGTTTTAGACTGGTTTTAGACTGGTTTTGGATTTGGTTTTAGACTGGTTTTAGACCGGTTTTAGACTAGTTTCTAGACTGGTTTTAGGCTGGTTTTAGACTGGTTTTAGACTTGGTTTTGGACTTGGTCTCAGACTGGTTTTAGACTAGTTTCTAGACTGGTTTTAGACTGGTTTTGGACTGGTTTTAGACTGGTTTTAGACTTGGTCTTAGACCTTCCTGACGACATCACTGAGGTTGTGAGGGACGAGCTACGATTGGTCGACGTTACTTCAGGTCTTGACTCACCTTCAGCCTCGTCTGGTCCGACACCGACTGTGTTCTGTTTGATCCAGATCAAGTCCAACCTGGGCCGACTGATCCTGAAGGAGGAGAAGGAGAAAGGACTCCAGTTCAGGAGGAAGACTCAGTCACTGCCAGACAGAACGCACATGCATGGAAGTAAGCTCACCTGTCTACCTGTTTACCTGTTTACCTGTTTACCTGTCCACCTGTTTACCTGTCCACCTGTCCACCTGTTTACCTGTTTCTCTCTTTCTGGTTTCTGATCTGCAGGTTTGTCAGCGAATGCATCCAAATCTCCTTCACGCTCCGGACTGACCAGAGTGAGTCTCTGTAGCAGGAAACACCTGTTAAACCAGGTTTTCTTCAACCTCAGCTGATGTTAGCAGCAGAAACCAGCAGCACCTGCATCTGATCAGCTCTAAGTAGATTCATGTGAAGTGACAAAAACAAAAAACAAAGCTACTGAGATGAGAACTCAAAGGACATAAACTGGAGTCAAACCACACAAATGAACTGCTGCTGTTTGGTGTTTCAGATGCAGTCGGCAGAGTTTTCCACAGATGGAGATAAAGGACGACCAGGTAGGATTGTTTTCCTCTGCATGAATTAAGGCGTGGTGTTAGTGACGTTTAAATGCAGCTGTTCTGTTGGGAGGTTTTAAAAACCCACAGACGTGTTTCCAACATGATTCAAAACGTTTCCTGACTCTGATCTTCTTGTTCTGTCCTTTTGCAGCTGCTCAGGTGAGTCTGCTTCCTGTTTCCTGTTTCCTGTTTCCTGTTTCTGTGTTCTAAACCTGCTAACGACGTGATCGATCATTGTAGTTGTGTTTCAAGGACCTCCAGGAATGAACCTTTAAAGCTTGGTGCAGCAGCTTTAGGGACTCAGCATCTTTCTATACCTACCGACAACATCTGTCCCTTAACGCCAGGTCAGATCAGACTAGCAGAGAACATAGACGGAGCTTTGATGGTGGAAGGTTTGCTTCATTCTCCTCATCAGTCCTGGATGGACCTGGTCTGAAGACTTTAGACTGAATTTACACCTGGTTTTGAACTGGTTTCAGACTTGGTTTTAGACTGGTTTTAGACTGGTTTTAGACTAGTTTCAGACTTGGTTTTAGCCTGCATTTACAGCCGGTTTTGAACTGGTTTTAGACTTGTGTTAGACCTGGTATTGGATTGGCTTGGACTTGTTTTTAGACCTGGTTTCTAACCTTTAACCTTGGACTGGTTTTAAAGTGGTTTAGACTGGTTACAGACTAGTAATAGCCTTGGTTTCAATCCTTTCTTGGACTAGTTTTAAACTGGTTTTGGACTGGTTTGATCTTGTTTTTAGACCTGGTTTTAGACTTGATGTTGAACTCGTGTTCGGTTGGTTTTGGACCTGGTTTTGGACTTGGAGTTAGACTGGTTTAGATTGGTTATAGACTGGTATAGACTTGGTTTTACCCTGACTTTACACCTGGTTTTGGACTGGTTCGATCTTGTTTTTAGTCCTGGTTTTAGACTAGTATTGAACTTGTATTCGGTTGGTTATGGACAGGTTCGGACCTGGTTTTGAACCTGATGTTGAACTTATTGTAGACTGGTTTTGGACTTGGAGTTAGACTGGTTGTAACCAGGTATACTTAGTGATAGACCTGGTTTTAGACTTGGTTTTAACCTGACTTTACACCTGGTTTTGGACTATTTTGATCTTGTTTTTAGACCTTTAGACTAGTACTGAACTCGTATTCGGTTGGTTTTGGAACTGGTTTTGGACTTGGTGTTAGACTGGTTCTAACCTGATATACTTAGCTGTAGACCTGGTTTTAGACTGGTTATAGACTTGTTCTAGACTTGTGTTAGACCTGGTATTGGACTGGTTTGGACTTTGTTTTAGACCTGGTTTTAGACTGGTTCAGATTTATATTAGACTTGGTTTTACCCTGACTTTACACCTGGTTTTAGACTTGTTCTAGACTGGTTTTAGACCTGGTTTTAGACTGGTTCAGACTTATAGTAGACTTGGTTTTACCCTGACTTGACACCTGGTTTTGGACTGGTTTGATCTTGTTTTTAGTCCTGGTTTTAGACTTGACTTTGAACATATTGTAGACTGGTTTTGGACTTGGTGTTAGATTGGTTCTAAACTGGTTCTAAACTGGTTTAAACTGGTTTTAAACTGGTTTTAGATGTGTTAGACTGGTTTGTTGTGACTCTGGAGGTGGAGAGTTTGAAGTTACCAAGGAGACGCAAGGAGACATTAATGAGACACAACAGGATGAACTAATCCAGAGTTATACTTAGAGAAATGTGATATCTACTGTATGTGTTGGTGTGTGTGTTGGTGTGTGTTGGTGTGTGTTGGTGTGTGTTGGTGTGTGTTGGTGTGTGTGTTGGTGTGTGTTGGTGTGTGTTGGTGTGTTGGTGTGTGTTGGTGTGTGTTGGTGTGTGTTGGTGTGTGTTGGTGTGTTGGTGTGTGTTGGTGTGTGTTGGTGTGTTGGTGTGTTAGTGTGTGTTGGTGTGTGTTGGTGTGTGTTGGTGTGTGTTGGTGTGTGTTGGTGTGTTGGTGTGTGTTGGTGTGTGTTGGTGTGTGTTGGTGTGTGTTGGTGTGTGTTGGTGTGTTGGTGTGTGTTGGTGTGTGTGTTGGTGTGTGTGTGTTGGTGTGTGTTGGTGTGTGTTGGTGTGCATGTTGGTGTGTGTGTTGGTGTGTGTTGGTGTGTGTGTTGGTGTGTTGGTGTGTGTGTTGGTGTGTGTTGGTGTGTGTTGGTGTGTGTTGGTGTGTGTGTGTTGGTGTGTGTTGGTGTGTGTTGGTGTGTGTGTTGTGTTGGTGTGTGTTGGTGTGTGTGTTGTGTTGGTGTGTGTTGGTGTGTGTGTTGTGTTGGTGTGTGTTGGTGTGTGTGTTGTGTTGGTGTGTGTTGGTGTGTGTTGGTGTGTGTTGGTGTGTGTGTGTTGGTGTGTGTTGGTGTGTGTTGGTGTGTGTGTTGTGTTGGTGTGTGTTGGTGTGTGTGTTGTGTTGGTGTGTGTTGGTGTGTGTGTTGTGTTGGTGTGTGTTGGTGTGTGTGTTGTGTTGGTGTGTTGTTGCTCCTCCACTTCCTGTCGTCTTGACCTCAGTGTTTTCCTGTTTCCAGGACGGAGAGTCTCGGAGGGAGCGGATGGACCGAGGAAACTCTCTGCCGAGTATTCTGGAGCAGAAGGTCAGAGCAGACGCTGCAGACGTCCCAGTAAAACCAGTAAAACCAGTAAAACCAGTAAAGTATTTAGTACTGGTGCTGCAGTAAAGGATGTACTCTGTGTGTTTCCTCAGATTTATCCCTATGAAGCTCTGATCGTGACCCACAGGGGGCGCTCCAAGCTGCCTCCAGGAGTGGACCGGACCCGGCTGGAGGTTGGTACCAAAGACCAGTGGGTGTGATCCCAGTTTGAAGGGTTTAGTCCCAGTTTGAAGGGTTTAGTCCCAGTTTGAAGGGTTTAGTCCCAGTTTGAAGGGTTTAGTCCCAGTTTGAAGGGTTTAGTCCCAGTTTGAAGGGTTTAGTCCCAGTTTAAAGGGTTTAGTCCCAGTTTGAAGGGTTTAGTCCCAGTTTAAAGGGTTTAGTCCCAGTTTAAAGGTTTTAATCCCAGTTTGAAGGGTTTAGTCCCAGTTTGAAGGTTTTAATCCCAGTTTGAAGGGTTTAGTCCCAGTTTAAAGGTTTTAGTCCCAGTTTGAAGGGTTTAGTCCCAGTTTGAAGGGTTTAGTCCCAGTTTGAAGGGTTTAATCCCAGTTTGAAGGGTTTAGTCCCAGTTTGAAGGGTTTAGTCCCAGTTTGAAGGGTTTAATCCCAGTTTGAAGGGTTTAGTCCCAGTTTGAAGGGTTTAGTCCCAGTTTGAAGGGTTTAGTCCCAGTTTGAAGGGTTTAATCCCAGTTTAAATGTTTTAATCCCAGTTTAAAGGTTTTAATCCCAGTTTAAAAGTTTTAGTCCCAGTTTAAAGGTTTTAATCCCAGTTTAAATGTTTTAATCCCAGTTTGAAGGTTTTAATCCCAGTTTAAATGTTTTAGTCCCAGTTTAAAGGGTTTAGTCCCAGTTTGAAGGGTTTAATCCCAGTTTGAAGGGTTTAGTCCCAGTTTGAAGGGTTTAGTCCCAGTTTGAAGGGTTTAATCCCAGTTTAAATGTTTTAATCCCAGTTTAAAGGTTTTAATCCCAGTTTAAAAGTTTTAGTCCCAGTTTAAAGGTTTTAATCCCAGTTTAAATGTTTTAATCCCAGTTTGAAGGTTTTAATCCCAGTTTAAATGTTTTAGTCCCAGTTTAAAAGTTTTAATCCCAGTTTAAATGTTTTAATCCCAGTTTGAAGGGTTTAATCCCAGTTTGAAGGGTTTAGTCCCAGTTTGAAGGGTTTAATCCCAGTTTGAAGGGTTTAATCCCAGTTTAAATGTTTTAATCCCAGTTTAAAGGTTTTAATCCCAGTTTAAAGGTTTTAATCCCAGTTTGAAGGGTTTAATCCCAGTTTAAAGGTTTTAGTCCCAGTTTAAAGGGTTTAATCCCAGTTTGAAGGGTTTAGTCCCAGTTTAAAGGGTTTAGTCCCAGTTTGAAGGGTTTAGTCCCAGTTTGAAGGGTTTAGTCCCAGTTTAAATGTTTTAATCCCAGTTTAAAGGTTTTAATCCCAGTTTAAAGGTTTTAATCCCAGTTTGAAGGGTTTAATCCCAGTTTAAAGGTTTTAGTCCCAGTTTAAAGGGTTTAATCCCAGTTTGAAGGGTTTAGTCCCAGTTTAAAGGGTTTAGTCCCAGCTTAACGTTTCTGAGGTGTTACTGGTTTTGTCCCAGTTTCATTTGTTCTAGGGTGGAACTGGTTTTAGTCCTGGTTTAATGTTGCTTCTAGTCCCGGTCTACCTGCCGTCAGGTGACTGACCCTCTTCTTCGTTGGTCCTGTCAGAGGCACCTGTCTCCGGAGGACTTCCTGCAGGTGTTCGGGATGCCGATGGCCGAGTTCGACCGCCTGTCGCTGTGGAGACGAAACGAGCTGAAGAAGAGGGCGTCGCTTTTCTAAGGGGGCGGAGCCTCGTCCTGAGACGCACCTGATGGAAGGAGCAGAGACAGGAAGTGACATCAGATATCCAATCAGCAAACACATGTCGTTAGTCCAGCGTGTCGTCCATCAACTAACCAATCAGGGATCAGAGAGTTGGTCCTGGGTAACCCTTTACTGACTAACCTGAATGACGCACTGACACTCATAGCACCTGTGCTGCACTTATAATCACCACTGCTTGCTAATCAGCTTCTATCTTCATCCTCATCCTCATCCTCATCCTCATCCTCATCCTCGTCTTCATCGTCTCACATTTAGCTTTTAGTTTCAGTTTCACCTCCAGACGTCGCATCGTGAAGAGAGACCAGGTAGCTCTGAGCTCAACCCAGGTGTTCTGCTGTCATGAAGCCGGGTGACTTTTAACCCGGGCTGATCGCCATGGCAACAGAGGTTAGGTCTCCACGGTAACCCGGGCTTTAAAGCTGAACCATGAGGCGGCTTCATGCTGCTGGTTCTAACCGAGGACAGATCAGCTGCAGTACCTGGTTCTTCCACCATTACTGGTTTAGCGGTTTAGCGGTTTAGCTAGCAGATGGGCACCATGACAGAGACTTCTGTGGCCGTTAATGACTTCTACAGACTGAAAAACATCTTAGAAAAATCAGTGCATGAAGTCAGACGGAGCATCAACAGACTGGAGCCACAAACAAACAAACAAACATTTTACCAACATGGAGACGAAAACAACACGTAACATGACCTTAACATGACCTTAACATGTACTATGATAGAACAGGATCATGTCTGACCATCTGAATGTAGATAAACTGTTTAAAATGACTCATTAGGACGAACGATCAGCTGAACTAAACGTGAAGATTGTATTTTTATAGTTTCACACTGATTTAAATTAATTCACCGACTTTTAAAAAACATTTCTGGACTCAGACGACAAAAATGAGAAGAATAATTTGATGTTATTTTTCTGAAATGTTCCCGAGAGTTTATCCATAATTTTAAAGATATTTAATTATTATTTTAATGTTATTAAAACTTTTAGGATATTTTATTAACATTTTTCAGACATTTAATTATTATTATTTTAATTGTATTAATAATATTTTATAATTATTATTTTATTTTATTTTTAATATTTTATTAACATTTTTCAGACATTTAATTATTTTATTTTATTTTATTAATACTTATTTATTCATAATATTTTATAATTGTTATTTTATTTATTTATAATATTTTATTAACCTGTTTCTGACACTTTATGAATAATTTTTCATCATCTTATCATCATTATTATTGTTATCAGTCCTTTTAGCATGTTTTATTAAATTTAACATTTATTTTGACATTTTATTATTTTTTATTTTACATATTAATATCATTTCATATTTGTTTTATATTATCTTTAATAAAATATTTAAAATAAACCAATAAACCAGAACCTTCAGTTATTACATTCCACTAACTTGAGGAGTAAAAAACTATAAAATGCCTCCTGAAGTCTCAGAGTTTGGAAAATAAATGTAGTTTTAAAAAACAGCAATAAAATAAAGTTTTACAGCTTCTTCCTGGACTTTTCCTGCTGGCTGTAGTTCACTGTTTTCTCCAGCAGAGGGCGTCGTTGGATTCAGCATCAGCTGCAGTTAATCAGAGAAAATGGACGAACAGTGAAGCTTTAAAGACGCAGTCAGAGAATTAAAGTGTTTGTTTGCAGCTGATCTCAGGTCAAACTGCAGCTTCAGACTCTCTTCACGCTTCACGTCTGGTGGTTTCAACACGTCAAACAGCTGATTGTAATTTTCTATTTATCGTGCGAAGCTTTCTATTTATTTCGATTGTATTTTTACTGCCACAAGTGTCGCATTTGTTGCTGTAACATTTGGAAATATCTGTTGTACAGTTTGTGTTTTAATTTAACAAGCACTGATGTGTTTCTCTGGCTTCACCTGAGTTTGTAGAACTTACCTGCCCGTTTAGACGAATCCTCGCTGTTCTTCTGGAAACACTCCAGTCCTGTTTCTGTGACGATGTAAAGGAGTCGAATAAACCTCAGAAAACCTCCAGACGTCTGTTTGGTTTCATTCAACATGTCGACCTGCAGCGTCATAGTCAGAGGTTTAAACGTCTGAACCAACAGAAACCTGAGATTAAAGCACAAAACAACAACAAGAGACACAAAACAACAACAAAGAGACACAAAACAACAACAAAGACACAAAACAACCACAAAGAGACACAAAACAACCACAAAGAGACACAAAACAACCACAAAGAGACACAAAACAACAACAAAGAGACACAAAACAACAACAAAGAGACAGAAAACAACAACAAAGAGACACAAAACAACAACAAAAAGACACAAAACAACAACAAAGAGACACAAAACAACAACAAAGACACAAAACAACCACAAAGAGACACAAAACAACCACAAAGAGACACAAAACAACAACAAAGAGACACAAAACAACAACAAAGAGACAGAAAACAACAACAAAGAGACACAAAACAACCACAAAGAGACACAAAACAACAACAAAGAGACAGAAAACAACAACAAAGAGACACAAAACAACAACAAAGAGACACAAAACAACCTCAAAGAGACACAAAACAACAACAAAGACACAAAACAACAAAGAGACACAAAACAACAACAAAGAGACACAAAACAACAACAAAGAGACACAAAACAACAACAAAGAGACACAAAACAACAACAAAGAGACAGAAAACAACAACAAAGAGACACAAAACAACCACAAAGAGACACAAAACAACAACAAAGAGACAGAAAACAACAACAAAGAGACACAAAACAACAACAAAGAGACACAAAACAACAACAAAAAGACACAAAACAACCACAAAGAGACACAAAACAACAACAAAGACACAAAACAACAAAGAGACACAAAACAACAACAAAGAGACACAAAACAACCTCAAAGAGACACAAAACAACAACAAAGACACAAAACAACAAAGAGACACAAAACAACAACAAAGACACACAAAACAACAACAAAGACAATCCAAAACACTCTCATGCTGATCTCTTTGCTTCATCTGTGTCTTTCTCTGTGGTTTGTTTTTCTTCTACATCTAGAAGCTTTTATCTCGTAGCGTCTCTAAATCTTTACATCTCAGTCTTTGTTTCCGTCTCTTTTTAATCGTCTACTTTCAGTTTTCTCTCTGCCTCTTATATAAACTTGTTCTTTCCTTCCTGATTGAAGCCTCTGATCCGACGGAGACGTTCAAACCTCTCCGGTCTTAATCAAACCCAGCAGCAGGTCTTGATGTTGGATCTCAGTGTTTGGCAGCAGGACGTTGGACTCATCCTGCTTTGTTTCCTCCTGCTGCTGTCAGGCTGTGTTGGGCTCAAACGCCTCCGCGGCCGGATTTCATGAGGCCTCGCCGTCATTAACCTTTTCTACTTCATCTGCTGGGATGTGCAGGTAATAATGTGGAGGGTTTGTGTTGCTAAGAAACACTCAACGTTCAATGCCAGCCGCACAAAGCCGCAGCTCCCACGCCGGCCTCCGATTGGCTGCCGCCCGGCGACTCGTCCTTCAGCGCTGAAAGCTTCTAAACAGAAACACAAACGCAACAAAACTGAAAGAGAAGCAACACGACGGTTATAAGGACACTAAGAGGACAAATAAGGTAAAAACACATCTAGGAAGACAAAACACAACTAGAAAGAGATGAAAAATAACCACAAAGAAGCAACAGGCAAAAAATGACAACAGGGAAACAAAAAACAACCACAAAAACAAAAAACTACAACTACAAAGAAACAAAAACAACTACAAAAACAAAAACCGCGACTTTAAAGAAACTCAACACAACTACAAACTACAAAGACAAAAACACAAATACAAAGAGACAAAACTACAAATACAAAGAAACAAAACTACAAATACAAAGAGACAAAACTACAAATACAAAGAGACAAAAACTACAAATACAAAGAGACAAAACTACAAATACAAAGAGACAAAAACTACAAATACAAAGAAACAAAACCACAAATACAAAGAGACAAAACTACAAATACAAAGAAACAAAACTACAAATACAAAGAGACAAAACTACAAATACAAAGAGACAAAAACTACAAATACAAAGAAACAAAACCACAAATACAAAGAGACAAAACTACAAATACAAAGAAACAAAACTACAAATACAAAGAGACAAAACTACAAATACAAAGAGACAAAACTACAAATACAAAGAGACAAAAACTACAAAGAGACAAAACTACAAAGAAACAAAACCACACATACAAAGAGACAAAACTACAAATACAAAGAAACAAAACTACAAATACAAAGAGACAAAAACTACAAATACAAAGACACAAAAACTACAAAGAGACAAAACTACAACTACAAAGAGACAAAACTACAAAGAAACAAAACCACAAATACAAAGAGACAAAACTACAAATACAAAGAGAAAACTACAAATACAAAGAGACAAAACTACAAATACAAAGAGACAAAAACTACAAAGAGACAAAACTACTACAAAGAGACAAAACTACAAAGAGACAAAACTACAAATACAAAGAGACAAAACTACAAATACAAAGAAACAAAACTACAAATACAAAGAGACAAAACTACAAAGAAACAAAACTACAAATACAAAGAAACAAAACTACAAATACAAAGAAACAAAAACAAAACTACAAAGAAACAAAACTACAAAGAAACAAAACTACAAAGAAACAAAACTACAACTACAGAGACAAAAACTACAAAGAGACAAAAACAAAACTACAAATACAAAAAAACCAAACTACAAAGAAACAAAACTACAAATACAAAGAAAACACAACTAAAACTACAAAGAGACAAAAGCAAATGGAGACCAAAAAACAACTACAAAGACAAAAACACAAAGTGACAAAAACTACAAAGAAACAAAAACACGACAACAGAAAGATAAAAGACTAAAGAGGCAGAAACCCGTCTAGAAATGTGAAGACAGAAACACCAGAGACACAAACCACAGACAGCCGTCGAGTCGTTTTCCTGTTTTTTATTGAATGGAGTGAAACATCTACATAAACGAGGCCTCGCAGCACATGAAATGAAACTCGACAAAGAAAGAGTTCCCTCCACCCACCGGCTCCACGCCGACCCTCCGACCGTCTCCCTACATTCTGAGATATGTTCTGAGGAACTCCACCCGCCCACCGACCCGCAAGAAAGAACAGGGAATCAAATCAAACCCACCCAGGTCCTCATCACACCTGAACACACCTGAACACACCTGAACACACCGACTCACTCGCAGCTCCTCCTCCTCCTCCTCCTCCACCTCCTCCGTGTCGTCAGGATCATTCCGCTGAATTAAAGCTCCGGGTTTAAAGTCACCTGAACGTTTCATTATGACTCGTCATTATTTGAACATTTCTCAGAGATTTTAACAGACTTATTATTTTATTTTTATATTATTTTTCTTTTCCCGTTTCTTCCCGTGTGCTTTTAATTCTTCTTTTTTTAATTTTTCTGATTTTTTTTCACTGATTTTTTTTAGATTTTTGGAGCCTTTTTGAAGCAGTTTCTCAGATTATATTATTATTATAATTAATATTAAATGACTTTTTAACATGATTCTTCTGAGATTTTAATAATATTTTGTCAACAACAGAAAATATTTCAAAAAAAATTTAAGTGATATATTGTAATATTTTTTTTCTTTTATTCTCAAAACTATTTCCACACTTTCTGTTCTTTTCTTTCATTTTTTTTGAACTTTTTAGCTTTTTTTTAGACATTTTTTGGACATCTGTTTTTACTCGTTTTGATTTTATCTTTAGAGATTTTTTAAAAAAGAAGATTTTCTGAATATTTCATGAACATTTTTCTGAAGGTTTTTAAGAATTTCTGACACATTATTTTGGATTTTATTCCCATTTCTGGACCTTTAACTGTGATTACTCAGAACATGTACGAAGGTCCAGACGTCCCGTTAATATTTAGAGTCTCATCTGATTTTATTCAGGGTTTTCTGAAACTGTTTCATGTTTTCAAATAATTTAAATAAGAATTTGCAAAATTTGAAATAATGTTTTTCAGGAGTTTTATTTTTCAGAGATTTTTTAAAGGTTTTATTGATATTTATTCAGATTCATCATCTTCTGCTGCTCAGTTCATAAATTTATTTCACAGCTGAGAAGAAAACAGGATTTTGTGTTCAACTCAGAAACAACTGAAGTCACTGAGCTTCAGACTGAATGATGTCAAACACACTCAGTGACTTCCTTTAACCGACGTCTTTTCTTTGGTCCCACTCGTTAAATGAGACTTTAAACATGTCGCACCGATAAATGAGTTGGTCTCTAAGATAATGTGACGACTCCTGCTGGAGCCAGTCACCATTTAAAGCCTCTCTGGAGCCTTCAGCCAATCAGGAGAAGCTTCCTGGAGCTTTCAGCCAATCAGGAGAAGCTTCCTGGAGCCTTCAGCCAATCAGGAGAAGCTTGCTCAGCAGTTAAAGCATGAACCAGAGGCAGGTCTGTCAGAGCGTTTCTGATGAAGAACCTGCAGTGATGATGAAGCAGCTGCTGTCATCATCATCATCATCATCATGAAGAAGAATCTCCTTTAATAAAGCGGAATAAGCCTTCAGCTGTTCCCGTCTCCCCCCTCCGCTGCCCCCCGGCTGTTCCCCCCTCCTCCCCCCTCTGATTATTCTCTAAATCTATGATGTAAAAAAACAAAAATCAACGTCACATTGAAAAGAGGGAACAATTAAAATATACAGTTATAAATTCAATACTTCGCTCAGCGGAGCTCAGTCACACTATCGTTGGCATAAGAAAGGACGTGTAGGTGTGTGTGTGTGTGTTACTGTGTGTGTGTTACTGTGTGTGTGTTAATGTGTGTGTGTGTTACTGTTGGTCTGTCTGGGTGTGTGTCTGTGTGATGTTGTGTCTGTGTTAATGTGTGTTACTATGTACGTGTCAGTGTGTGTGTCACTGGTAACACTTGTTGTGTTACTGTGTGTGTGTGTGTGTGTGTGTGGTTGTGTGTGGTTGTGTGTGTGTGTGTGTGTGTGTGTGTGTGTGTGTGTGTGTGTGGTTGTGTGTGTGTGTGTGTGTGTGCGGGCACGAACACAGCGTTGTAATGAGCGTCACCTCCTCCCCGACCAAAACAAACAACCAAACAAACAAACAAAGATGGCCGCCCAGAGGCCCAGCAGCCTCCTGATTGGACGTCGACTCTGCGAGTCTTTGAGATTTCCTCTGTTCAGTCTCGTTGATATTCGATGATAAAATAAATAAGCGAGTGAGAGCCGCTGGACTGAACCTCCCTGCGAGGGGAGGGGGAGGGGAGGACGGCGAGGAGGCGGGGCTTAGGCCTGAGCGTTGGTTCCGTTCTTGTCGGGCGGCAGGTTGTTGATGGTGGGCGGAGCCTCCTGCTGCTTGCTGTCGCGGCGAGGCGGCATCCTCTCGTTGATCCGGTCCAGACCTCGGGCCTCCTCGAAGCTCTGGATCTTATGCTGAGGGTTGAAGCCTTGGATCGCTGCGGGACACAGAACCGGGTCAGAGACTGGAACCGGGTCGGAACGTCTGGCTCTAGACCAGGTCTGGTTCTAGACCAGGTCTGGTTCTAGACCAGGTCTGGTTCTAGACCAGGTCTGGCTCTACAACATCAGAACTACAGATTCACAACAAGGACGTTTTCTGACACTGCAGATAAAAATTTACATTTTTCAAACGTTTTACTGTTAATTAATATTTATTGGCACATTTTATTGATATTTTATCAATATCCTATTCATATCTTATTAATGTTTTATTGATATTTTTTATTCGTCTTTTATTCATCAACGTTTTATTGTTGGACATTTGATGAAACATTTTCCGTCACATTTCTGACGTGTTGTTAATATTTTCAGGATATTTTACTGCGAATATTTTTACATTTTATTACTAACTTTTGGATTTTTTATTAATTCTTTATTAACATTTTCTTCACGTTTTCTAACATTACAAAATATATGTTTTGGAAATTTTCAAAACAAATTTTTACACTTTATTAATCATTTTATTTATTATCATTTTATACATTTTATTCATAATTTTAAACAATTTATTAATAATTTATTATTATAATTTAATTTATTAATATTTTATGAATGTTGAATCATATTTTGGATGTTTTACTATATAAGCTCCATATTTTATTGTTTCATATTCTTAATATTTGTAGTGATAATTATGATTATATTATTGTTAATTCCAGATCATTGTATTACCTGCATGTGTCTCTATTATACTGTATAATAATGTGTTCATATCATCATAAACACCAACTAGAATTTAAGAAGTTAATGAAAAAAACAATTTTAAAATGATTCTGACTCCAATAGGAACATTTGACATTTTATGGTTATTATAAAACCGTAAAAGTAATTTTTTCTAATATTTTATTTATAATTGTCAGATGTTTATTTGATTTTAATATTTTCCACCTTGTGATTATTATTATTATTATTATTATCATTATAATGTCATTATTCCTTTTTGACGTTTTATAATCTTTATTATTTTAAAATGTGACGTTCTAAAACATTTCATTAATATTTTTGATAAATATGTTTATATTTTCAGAAATGTAGATTCTGTATCTCTGGTTGTTAATAATAATATTAATAAAGATCCTCTCTTGCTCCTGGACTGAGTTAATCCTGGTTTATGTTGTTAATGTTTGAATCATGACGTCAAACAGCAAACAGAAGCTCTGGACCGGAGGAGGAACTTACTTGATAGAAGACGAGGACGGCAGGAAAACAAAGAGACAGAGGCTCATTAGAGATTACCGTATTACACAGAAAAGACGCTGCTGCTCGTCTACTACTGACACTACGCTACGAATTCAGTCTGATGTTTAAGGACGGAAATAAAACAGGAAGTTTAAAGGAAAAATTCTCTGCTGCAGCTTTTAAATCATCGTTTAACCCTCTGAACCTCCCGACTCTCCACCACCGACTCAGCTGTGAGCAAAACACTGAAAGAGAGTTCAGGTTGAACTGCAGGCAGTGTTTCCTCTGAGAGACTGAGAGGAGAATCAAACCTACTAAACAAGGCCACAGTGAAGAAAAACAAGGCCACAGTGAAGAAGAACAAGGTCACAGTGAGTAAAAACAAGGCCACAGTGAAGAAGAACAAGGTCACAGTGAGTAAAAACAAGGCCACAGTGAAGAAGAACAAGGTCACAGTGAGTAAAAACGAGGCCACAGTTAGGAAAAACGAGGTCACAGTGAATAAAAATGAGCCATAGTGAAGAAAAACAAGCCACGGTGAAGAAAAAGAAGACAACGGTGAGGAAAAATGAGCCACAGTGAATAAAAACAAGCCCGCAGTGAAGACAAACGAGTCATAGTGAAGAAAAATGAAGCTACGGTGAAAAAAAAACGAGGCAACCGTGAATAAAAACGAGTCTGCAGTGAAGAAAAACGAAGCTACGGTGAAAAAACATGAGCCACAGTGAATAAAAACGAGTCATAGTGAATAAAAACGAGCCCGTCTTGAAGAAAAACGAGTCATAGTGAAGAGAAATGAGGTGACAGTGAAGAAAATAGAGTCACAGTAAAGTAAAATGAGGGAACAGTGAGGAAAAACAAGACGACAGAGAATAAAAACGAGTCACAGTGAGTAAAAATGCAACAGGAACGTCGCCGGGTTCAGAGGGTTAAAGCCGTCCTGGCTCAGTCTAGTTTCAGGTTTTACATGGGTTCTACATGGGACTCTGAGGCGTGTTGGCGTGACGGTGCAAAGACAAACACACATGTAGGATGTTGCGTTACCTCGTGCTTCTTCTGCCTCTACGGTGGCTGTGTAAGCGTGAGTAGAAGTGCCATGCCCAGAACAATGGAGAGAGAGTGGCGTTAATATCATTCAGTTATGATCAATCAGTCAGTCTGTTAACATCCCAGAACCCAGGACCCCCAGGACCCAGGACCCCCAGGAACCAGGACCCCCAGGATCCCCAGGACCCCCAGGACCCTCAGGACCCCCAGGAACCCCAGGACTCCCAGGACCCCCAGGACTCCCAGGATCCCAGGACCCACAGGATCCACAGGACCCCCAGGACCAAAGGACCCCCAGGACCCCCAGGACCCACAGGAACCATAGGACCCCCAGGACCCCCAGGAACCCCCAGGAACCATAGGACCCCCAGGACCCCCAGGACCCACAGGACCCACAGGAACCCCCAGGAACCATAGGACCCCCAGGAACCATAGGACCCCCAGGACCCACAGGACCCACAGGACCCACAGGAACCATAGGACCCCCAGGACCCACGGGAACCCAAGGACCCCCAGGAACCATAGGACCCCCAGGACCCCCAGGAACCATAGGACACCCAGGACCCCCAGGACCCTCAGGAACCCCAGGAACCCCAGGACCCCCTGGAACCCCCAGGAACCCCCAGGACTCCCAGGATCCCAGGACCCCCAGGACCCACAGGACCCCTAGGAACCTCAGGACCCCCAGGACCCACAGGACCCACAGGACCCACAGGAACCTCAGGACCCCCAGGACCCACAGGACCCACAGGACCCCCAGGACCCCTAGGAACCTCAGGACCCCCAGGACCCACAGGACCCCCAGGACCCCCAGGACCCACAGGACCCCCAGGAACCATGGGACCCCCAGGACCCCCTGGAACCCCAGGACCCCCAGGACCCCCCACCCTCCATCTAAGCTCAGGTTAGAACATGATTCACAACAGCATCCTCAGATTCATGTTAGAACACAGGAGGAGAGACGAGCTGCTGCCCTGGAAACACACCAGGAAGTAGACAGGAAGTAGACAGGAAGTAGACAGGAAGTAGACAGGAAGTAGACAGGAAGTACACAGTACTACTGAGGAAACTTTTAAAAAACACAAAGGAAACTATTTACTACCTTCTGAATCCTGAAAACATAAATAATAATAATAAAGTAATTTATGGTAAAAAATACTGAAAAATAAAAAAGGTAAAGAGAAAAAAGTCCACAAAATTACTAAAATAATAATAATAATAATAATTAAACATCTTAATAATATTCCTAAAATGTGAAAATTAATTAAATGTCAAAATAATATTAGGAAGTCCAAAAAATATCAGCAACATAAGAAAAATAATAAAATGTCTAAAAAAATGATAAAAAATACTAAATCTGGATAAAATGTCTTTGTAATAATAATAATAATCATAAAATGTACGGCGAAAAATACTAAAAAATAATAAAATGCCCACAAAATAAATAAAATGTCAGCAATAAATAATAAAATATCTTAAAAATATTCCTAAAATGTGAAAATTAATAATAAATAAAATAAAATAATAAAAACATAATAATTTTAATGAAATGATAAAAATACTAACGTCAGATGAAACGTCTTTAGAAATGTAAAATAAATATAATAAACTATAATAATAATAATAATGATAGACATTAAAGTCACATGTATGTCATACGTCCTGATTCCAAGGAAAAGCCTGTTTGTTTGACCTTTATATGAATTAAACGTACGTCTGTGTGAAATCTGTGAGTCTGTCGGCTGAACCTGACAACAATCAATAATCAATAATCACAGATGAAGCAGCAGCCGTTCTTCCATGAGACCTGGAGGTGTTGGCAGGGCAGCAGGCGTCTCTCTGAACAGACCAGGACCTGCACTGACTGAGTGTTACTGGTTGGACTGGTGCTGCTGGTTAGTGCAGGCAGGTTAGTGTGGCTCCTGGTTAGTGGGAGACTCACCGCTCTGCAGGGTCTGACGGCCTCCAGACAGAACGCCCAGAGGAAGAGTTCCAGTCGGGGTGAGGCCCTTCAGCTGCAGCACGCTCTCGTTCTCCTCCCTGAACACACACAAACAAACAAACAAACAAACAAACAAACAAACAAACAACAGCGTCAGTCGTTTAGAACATAAACCTCTTTTTAAAGCAGCTGTTCTCAAAGACTCGCTTCTGGTTCTGCTGCCAGACCAAAATATTAATAATATACAGATTAAAAAAATAAGTATTAAAAGTCAAAATAATAATTAAATGTCTGAAAAATGATTATTAAATGTAAGAAAATAAAAAAAACATTAAAACATGAAAACTATGTAAAATAATAAAATGCCCAGAAATAATTAAAAAATGTAAAAATAAATATCTTAAATATATCCATAAAATAAAATAGAAATAAAAAATATAGAAAACATTGCTCAAAAAATTATTAATAAAATGTAAAAAATAATAATTAAATATTTTTTAAATATTCATAAAATAAAATATAAATAAAAAAGAATATTAAAAACACTACTCTCAAAATTATTAATAAAATGTACAAATAAAAATTAAATATCTTAAAAATATTCATAAAATGTAAGAATACAAAAAACATTAAAATTTAATAGTTAAACTTTAACTGCTTTTATACCTGTTCTTTATTCTGTTGTTTGCTTTTATTTTTATTATTTGCATTTTTACCTGTAAAGTGTGATCAGAAACCTGCTACACACATAAAATATATATATATTACTATCAGTAATATTAAAACTATAGAAAACAATAAAATCTCCAGAAATTATAAATAAATGTAAAAAAACCCAAAACAATTAAATATCTTAAAAATATTTGCAAATAAAAAAATCTGAAAAGTGAAATGACAAAATAAAAATAATAAAGAAGCATTTTTTAAAATAGGAGAATATAAAAAAGTGGAATAAAATCCCTGAAAATTATTTTTAGATTATTTTTTTAAAAATGCCAATAAAATGTCTGAAAAATATAAATGAAACATCCAGAAATGATCAATAAAATTTTAAAAAAGAAAAAACTATTTTAAAAAATCCTAAATAAAAGCAATAACAGTAGTTTTTCTGTTCCTGTAGTCCGACAGCAGAACCAGAGAGTAAAGCTCAGTCCGACTACACGTCCTGCAGTTAAACATAGATTTTATAACATCAACTGACACTAAATTATTAACTCAACCTCAGACAATAATAAGGTTTGTCTTCAGAACCAGTGTTTGGTGTTGAAAACTGTGTGAACGAATGAAAAACGACCTGAAGACAGAATCAGGCTGACGAGGTTTAAAACTTCTCTCTGTTGGACTTTAATGAACCTAAAACCATCGGAGTCTTCAGACGTTTCACTTCCAGGTTCTGTTCATGTTTACTTCTGGCTGAAGCCTCGTCTCTGCTCCTGATTTCTCCTATTTATTATTTTAACGCTGCATCTCCAGAGCCAGCAGAGCCGACGTGTGATGAAACAGGAAGTGAGCGTGAGAACCAATCAGACGCTCCGCTGAGACAGAGACGGTTCTGTGGTGAGAAGTGAAGCTAACGAGATCGTAACGCCCTAAAATAACTCCAGCAGGAACGTTCACCATTCCAGGACGAGTGATTGTGACACAGTTCCTCAGATTAAAGGAGGACAAACGTAAATCAGGGAGAAGTCATTAGCCTTAAAGCAAAGTGGAGCAAAGCTGGGAAGAGACGAGTCGACCAGAACTCTTCCTGAGGAATAACCTCGTTTACAGGTTGGTCTGCCGTCACACAGCTCTGTGGCTGCTGGGAGTTTAAACCTGAAGCTTAAACGTATTAAAAAAACAGGGAAAACATTTAAAAAGATTTAAGAAGCTCCGATTTAAAGTCCTCCTCATCTTATTAGTAATTAAACGATGCAAGAAATGAAAGAAAGGTTCCAAATTATTCCTAAAATATCAGTTAAATACAAATAAAACGTCTGAAAATACTAATAAAATTTTTTTTTTTTAAATTTAAAAATAAAATTGAGGAATTAATGGAAATATTTTATAATAAAAATATGAATCATTAAAATGTCACTAAAAGACTAATAAAATATAAAAATGTTTTACTAAAATTTCAAAATTAATAATAAAATGTTTAAAAATGTTTTTTTAAATTACAGAAAAATTATAAAATGTCAAAAAACTACAAGTGTAAAAAGAAACATTAAAAAAAATTAAAAATTAAAAATCATGTAAAATATATTAATAATATTAGAAAAATGTGAAAAAAATAATGAAATGCCAAAAACATTAAGAAATTGTCTGAAAATGATGAGTGACTTAATAAAAATATAACAATAATAATATAATATAATAATAAAAATGACCTCTAGATTATTAGATATGTTTAATGTTTAAACTGATGTGTTGGATGTTCTGTGGTTCTACAGTCTACAGTTTAACTCCTCCTTATGTTGCACCACTAAACCGACGCCTCTCCACCCTCTCCACCCTCTCCATCCTCTCCATCCTCTCCACCCTCTCCACCCTCTCCATCCTCTCCATCCTCTCCATCCTCTCCACCCTCTCCACCCTCTCCACCCTCTCCATCCTCTCCACCCTCTCCATCCCCTCCATCCTCTCCATCCCCTCCACCCTCTCCACCCTCTCCACCCTCTCCACCCTCTCCTTCCTCTCCACCCTCTCCACCCTCTCCACCCTCTCCATCCCCTCCACCCTCTCCACCCTCTCCACCCTCTCCACCCTCTCCATCCTCTCCACCCTCTCCACTTTCCACTCTCCATCCCTCCACCTCTCTCCATCCCCCCACCCTCTCCACCCTCTCCACCCTCTCCACCCTCTCCATCCCCTCCACCCTCTCCACCCTCTCCACCCTCTCCATCCTCTCCACCCTCTCCACCCTCCCCACCCTCCCCATCCTCTCCACCCTCTCCACCCTCTCCATCCTCCCCATCCTCTCCACCCTCTCCACCCTCCCCATCCTCTCCATCTCCTCCATCCTCTCCATCCTCTCCATCCTCTCCTTCCTCTCCTTCCTCTCCACCCTCTCCACCCTCTCCATCCCCTCCACCCTCTCCATCCTCTCCTTCCTCTCCATCCTCTCCATCTCCTCCATCCTCTCCACCCTCTCCACCCTCTCCACCCTCTCCACCCTCTCCTTCCTCTCCACCCTCTCCTTCCTCTCCATCCTCTCCACCCTCTCCACCCTCTCCATCCTCTCCACCCTCTCCATCCCCTCCACCCTCTCCACCCTCTCCTTCCTCTCCACCCTCTCCTTCCTCTCCACCCTCTCCATCCCCTCCACCCTCTCCACCCTCTCCTTCCTCTCCATCCTCTCCATCCTCTCCACCCTCTCCTTCCTCTCCATCCTCTCCACCCTCTCCACCCTCTCCACCCTCTCCATCCTCTCCTTCCTCTCCATCCTCTCCACCCTCTCCATCCTCTCCACCCCTCCATCTCCATCCCCTCCACCCTCTCCATCCCCTCCACCCTCTCCACCCCTCTCCCACCCTCTCCACCCTCTCCATCCCCTCACCTCTCCACCCTCTCCACCCTCTCCATCCTCTCCACCCTCTCCACCCTCCCCACCCTCCCCATCCTCTCCAGCCTCTCCATCCTCCCCACCCTCTCCACCCTCTCCACCCTCCCCATCCTCTCCATCTCCTCCATCCTCTCCATCCTCTCCATCCTCTCCTTCCTCTCCTTCCTCTCCACCCTCTCCACCCTCTCCATCCCCTCCACCCTCTCCATCCTCTCCTTCCTCTCCATCCTCTCCATCTCCTCCATCCTCTCCACCCTCTCCACCCTCTCCACCCTCTCCACCCTCTCCTTCCTCTCCACCCTCTCCTTCCTCTCCATCCTCTCCACCCTCTCCACCCTCTCCATCCTCTCCACCCTCTCCATCCCCTCCACCCTCTCCACCCTCTCCTTCCTCTCCACCCTCTCCTTCCTCTCCACCCTCTCCATCCCCTCCACCCTCTCCACCCTCTCCTTCCTCTCCATCCTCTCCATCCTCTCCACCCTCTCCTTCCTCTCCATCCTCTCCACCCTCTCCACCCTCTCCACCCTCCCCATCCTCTCCATCCTCTCCACCCTCTCCACCCTCTCCATCCTCTCCACCCTCTCCATCCTCTCCATCTCCTCCATCCTCTCCATCCTCTCCTTCCTCTCCATCCTCTCCACCCTCTCCATCTCCTCCATCCTCTCCATCCTCTCCATCCTCTCCTTCCTCTCCTTCCTCTCCACCCTCTCCACCCTCTCCACCCTCTCCATCCCCTCCACCCTCTCCATCCTCTCCTTCCTCTCCACCCTCTCCACCCTCTCCATCCTCTCCACCCTCTCCACCCTCTACATCCTCTACATCCTCTACATCCCCTCCACCCTCTCCACCCTCTCCACCCTCTACATCCTCTCCATCCTCTCCATCCCCTCCACCTCTCCACCCTCCACCCTCTCCACCCTCTCCATCCTCTCCATCCCCTCCACCTCTCATCCCACTCACCCTCTCCATCTTCTCCACCCTCTCCACCCTCTCCATCCTCTCCACCCTCTCCATCCTCTCCACCCTCTCCACCCTCTACATCCTCTCCACCCTCTACACCCTCTACACCCTCTCCATCCTCTCCATCCTCTCCATCCTCTCCACCCTCTACATCCTCTCCATCCTCTCCATCCCCTCCATCCTCTCCACCCTCTCCACCCTCTCCACCCTCTCCATCCTCTCCATCCTCTCCACCCTCTCCACCCTCTACATCCTCTCCACCCTCTCCATCCCCTCCATCCTCTCCACCCTCTACATCCTCTCCACCCTCTCCATCCCCTCCATCCCCTCCACCCTCTCCATCCTCTACACCCTCTACATCCTCTCCACCCTCTCCACCCTCTCCATCCTCTCCAGGTGTGTTAACATGAAGTCTGCCCACCTGAGCACAGAGAAGACTCGAGCCATCTTTCCAATCGCTCTGATCTTATTCCTGATCACCTCCTTCCTGACAGCCGGAGCTCCACCTGGAATAAACAAGTAACACCACACATGAAGACCAACGAAGCGTGTGCAGAACAAACAACATGAACATCTGAGCTCAGGTATGAACCCATGGATGGACGAAGCATGTCGTGTCGTCTGTGTACAAACAAACAAAGAAGAACTTAACTATAGAAAGTCATTAATAAGTGGAGCACATGAAAAGGAAACTAAATACAGAAGAATAATCTGTGGGGAAGATTACATTTCAAATATAACCAGTATTAAGTAGTGTAACCATAATATAACCAGCATCCAACCAGTATATAACCAGTACTAACTAGTATATAACCAGTATTAACTAGTATAACCAGTATGCAATCAGTATTAAACGAGGGACTACTTTCAGCGGCGGATGGATTCTCACATGTTTGGGACTACTTTCCATTGCAGATGGATTCTGACATGTTTGGGACTACTTTTAGCGGCGGATGGATTCTCCCATGTCCGAGACTACTTTCAGCGGCGGATGGATTCTTACATGTTTGGGACTACTTTTAGTGGTGGATGGATTCTTACATGTTTGGGACTACTTTCCATTGCGGATGGATTCTCACATGTTTGGGACTACTTTCAGACGCGGATGGATTCTCACATGTTTGGGACTACTTTCAGCGGCGGATGGATTCTCACATGTTTGGGACTACTTTCCATTGCGGATGGATTCTCACATGTTTGGGACTACTTTCAGACGCGGATGGATTCTCACATGTTTGGGACTACTTTCAGAGGCGGATGGATTCTCACATGTTTGGGACTACTTTCCATTGCGGATGGATTCTCACATGTTTGGGACTACTTTCAGCGGCGGATGGATTCTCCCATGTCCGAGACTACTTTCAGCGGCGGATGGATTCTTACATGTTTGGGACTACTTTTAGTGGTGGATGGATTCTTACATGTTTGGGACTACTTTCCATTGCGGATGGATTCTCACATGTTTGGGACTACTTTCAGCCGCGGATGGATTCTCACATGTTTGGGACTACTTTCAGCGGCGGATGGATTCTCACATGTTTGGGACTACTTTCCATTGCGGATGGATTCTCACATGTTTGGGACTACTTTCAGAGGCGGATGGATTCTCACATGTTTGGGACTACTTTCCATTGCGGATGGATTCTCACATGTTTGGGACTACTTTCAGCGGCGGATGGATTCTCAGGTGTGTGTGTTTGTGCTGCTGAAGGACAGGTTGTGTTTCAGCTGTTTAAAAACCTTCATAGAACCTGGCCCAGTGATACCTGGTGTGTTGCCATGGCGACCTGCTGCAGGTGAATATAATGAAGTGAAACCTTGAAAGAAGTCGAAGTGGTGAAGAGAGTCGCAGACTGGTAAACACAGAGCTGCTGGTTATATAACGGTTATATACTGGTTATATACTGGTTGTATACTGGTTAATAATGGTTATATACTGGTTGTATACTGGTTAATAATGGTTATATACTAGTTATATAATGGTTATATACTGGTTATATACTGGTTATATACTGGTTGTATACTGGTTGTATACTGGTTAATAATGGTTATATACTGGTTGTATACTGGTTAATATTGGTTATATACTGTTAGGTTATGGTCAATACTGGTAAATATTGGTTATACACTGGTTAATATTAGTTATATAGTGGTTATATACTAGTTAAAACTGGTTAATAATGTTATATACTGGTTATATAGTGGTCATATACTAATTAATTTTGGTTATACACTGTTATATGTGGGTTACATACTGGTTAATATTGGTTAATACCGGTCATGTGCTGGTTAATATTTTTTACATAATGGTTAATAGTGGTTATATACTGGTTAATAGTGGTTATATACTGGTTAATAGTGGTTATATAATGGTTAATAGTGGTTATATACTGGTTAATAGTGGTTATATACTGGTTAATAATGGTTATATACTGGTTAATTTTGGTTATATACTGGTTAATAGTGGTTATATAATGGTTAATAGTGGTTATATACTGGTTAATAGTGGTTATATACTGGTTAATAATGGTTACATACTGGTTATTTACTGGTTCATGAACATCTGAGCTCAAACTATTAATGTTGACGTGGAAACGATCAATAAAAACCCACATGGTATTAATCTGTTGGAGTATTTGTTCACATTAGTTATTAATATGTTTACATGTTGTATTTATATATTATATTATATATTTATATATATATTTATATGAACTCTGATCACCTGGTCACAGTTTATTCACCTGTTTACACAATGAACACCTTTCAACACAAAACACTGAATGAGCACAACCTGCTGTAACCTGAGCTCAGATGATTAAATCTGAACTGGAATCATGAATAAACACGTAGAACTTGTTAATTTATCAGCACATTCATGTTTAGACATTTGATCTGTGTGTCTGAGATGTTCCACCTGCTGAGAGTTCGTCTGGAGGAACTCAGAGACCGACACAGGAGGCATCAGGAGGCTAGAACTCAGACTAAAACCTGAGACCTGAACTCCCCTCCAGGGTCTCAGCTTCCTTTCACTCTATGAAACCCTTCTGCTCAGGACAGTCGCTCTGAGAGCTGCTACCAGTAAAACCCCCTCAGAGACGTGTGAAGCCTCTGGAGCCCAACAACAGGAAGAGGACGACCGCGTGACGAACACGACTTTCACACCTGAGCAGCTTCGTCTCTGAGCCCAGAGCGAACCAGGAGCTGCAGGGTTTGAGGACGACGGAGGATCTCCTTACCTTCACAGGTGTCGTCGCCTTCGGACATCAGCTCGTCGTCAGAGCAGATGTTCAACACGTTCACCAGCATCTCCGTCACTATGGAAACAGAGCAGCAGGTACAAACTTTAACAGGCGACGCAGATTCACAGGGAGAACTCAGCTCACAGGTTTACCCAGAGAACAGGGCGTCATCAGCGTACAGACGACACCTGCTGAACTTCAGCCACTAATGAACCGAAACCCTCCTGGACACAAACTATAAATACATCCTGGAAAACTCTGGAATCCTTCTGCACACACCAGGACTGACTTTTGAGAACGTCTGAGTAGTTTTAACGACGGATCTGAATTAATTTCGCTGAGCTTTTTAAATAATTCTGGACACATGTCGGCTCTTTATGGACAGAGTTCAAGTCATTTAAGACAAACTAGCTGTGTCTCAATCCAGAGGCTGCATCCTTCAAGGCTGCATACGTCACATCGGTGCGACTAAGGCCGTCCTATTTCATTAAAACTTCAAGACTCCTTCAAATGCGGCCGACGAATGCGTCCTTCTTTTCCACGGATTTGAAGGATGCATCTGTGGATCCTTCATAGCCCCAAATATCCCAAGATCCATTGTGTGCCGCTGACAGTTTGATCAACAGCTGGAGTTTTAAAAGATGGATCCATCAGTGGAGGATTCTAGTTTTAAATATTAGTATTGTGTTACAGCTCAGTCTGATAGCTACGATACAAATGTTGACGTTTACTGTCCAGTTGTTCAGCTTCAGTTTTATATTTTACAGACTGTGGTGATTTTTTCTGACTGCAGCCACCAAAAAACGACTCATTCATTCATAAATATTCACATATTTAATCCTTATTTAAATTACTATATGGAGTAAAATGGTTACTAAATCCTGCTGGAGCTTCTATTGGTGGTGATTCTCTGTAGACCAGTGAAAACATGACTCTCCTCACTGTTCTTAGTTTAGCTCCACCAAGTTATCTGATCACATGTTTAACATACATTATATCTGGTTTCTGTTCAGACAGCAGGTATTTAGTGATCCTCATCAGAAACATTCAGCCCAGAGACTGTGGAGGTTTAGAATATCTGAAGTTCATATCAGTGGATGTCAACAGATTTAAACCAGCTTCTTGTTTCTCAGACAGTTTAGTCCCGAACCACCGGACAGAACAAGACCCTCAAGTCTTCAAGGATAGAAAACATATTAGAAAACTAAAATCACAATTTCAGGATCAAATTCAGTCAAAAAATGAGGTAAAATTACAACATAGTCGTCTTATCCTGATCATCGGGATGAAAATTTGTTTGTCAGGGTTGCTAGGCAACAGGAGCGGCGCTACGAGACGTCATGACGCAAACAGGAAGTTCACCATAGGCTGGACCGACTATTTAACAAACACTCATGCAGCCTAGAAGGACGGTAGGCTGGGTCTTTGGATGGATGCAGCCCCTGAATTGAGTCATTTAGGACAGACTTCATATGATTTCCATCCGTGGTCTGGAGGCTGAACTCAGACAGAGGTTCTCTGCTGTCCCTGCTGAGTCCTTATTAACATGTATGTTTGTGTTCTTTACGTGTTGAAGCAGATATTCTGGTCTCAGTGGGTCGAACACGTCTAAATACAGGACTTATTATTTATCTGCACAGTTTCAGTTGCAGCATCTGGACTTCATGGAGTCTATCAAAGACCTTCCACCTCGTCTCCGATAGACTCCAGCCAGCCCAGATGCTACGACTGAAAGGACGAGCCTCCTCACGGCCTTCGGTTCCAGCTGTGAGGAGCTCTCCCTCAGTCCAGGTGTGCCGGCTCCTCACCTTTCTCCCCGACGAAGGGCAGCGACCAGGTGAACACGTCCATGAAGTTGGGCAGCCAGTAGGGGTGGGGGGAGCAGTTGAACTGCCGGATGTTCATCACATTATTCTCGTATTTCAGCACCGCCGCTGACGACAAAGCAAACACACATTAGCATCATCCCGCTTCATCCTCTGCCTCCTGTTGCCAAGGCGCCGAGCCGTCCTACCTGTTGCCATGGTTTCCCTCTTCCCCCGTCTTACCTTTGTTATTGTACACGTCCAGGTAGTTGGGAGCAGAGAAGATGGTGATTAAAGAAGGGAAGCCTGTCGTCTGACTTTTCCTGTACATTCGATACCTGGCGGGCAGACACAGTTATTGATTACTGATTATTGATTCTTTGGGCCTTTAAGGCTTCAGGACGTCACATTTAACACATTTAACAACCAACATCAAGACACTTTATCCAACACCAGGACTGAACAGCACAGAGGTGAAGCTCATCCGGTCCTTATAGAACCACAGCAGAGGTCAGAGCCTGGAGCAACACCAGCATCACCTCCCAGTAATCAGATTACTTCTACGGTGAACAGCAGAGTCCTGAAGTTAAACCACAGAACAGCTTTACTACATCAGGAACACAGGTCCAGTAACTCTGACAGGTCCTGAGTCCTTCCAGACGTCTCTACGTCAAACTAGACGAGTTTCAAGTCATCTGGAAATATTCTGAGTCATTTCTAACATTTTTAGCTTCTTTATGAACAAAGTTTTAGTCATTTTGGACGAACTGAGGACGACTTTAACCTGTTCTACCTTCACAAACTAAAAGCAGCTTTATAGCCTGGATTTTTCAGCCATTTTGGACTAAATTTAAGTCATTATGGACAATTTTCAACTTCTTTTGGACTCATTTTCAGTCATTCTGCACATTTTAAAAGTAATTTTAGACTATTTTTAAATCATGTCAGTTACATTTCTAGTCATTCTGGACAAATTTAACTTGTTTGGAACAACATTTAAGTCATTTTGGACGAATGAGTCCTGGTGGGTTTGGGTCATGGCGGAAATATTTTCACTTCTGATCATTTTTAACTTGTGTTTTTTTAGTTTTGAGTCAATCTGAATCTTGGATCAGTGTTTAAAATACTTTAAGACTGTCTGGATGATGTGATTGTTTCAGCATGAGGTCTGAACTTTCAGCACCGTCTCTGCGGATTGTTTGTTCCTGGCTGTTCGTCGGCGGTAAAACTCTTCACCACTGTTGACATTTAGGTGATATTTCAGAGCTGCACTCTTGTCACCCATCAGCTCCACACCGTTACTCCAGAATCAGAGCTGTGTCGGTGGATCGGTGCCGGACTCACCCTGCGTCCTGGGCTTCGTGTGCTCGTATTACAGACAACAGGTTATTGTTCATCAGGAAGTCACAGACCGCCGGGTAACTGGAAAAAAGCACACAAAGAAACACGTGAGTTTTAACGCCGAGGAGCCCACAGCGATCTGTTCCACCAGGATCGGATCCAGCTGGGTCGGACCGGCATCCTCCCACCGCTCGGCTGTCGCTCAGCCGCCTCCTCGGTTGCCATGGCAGCTGAGAAGGCCGCTCAAACTCAAGTATGACAAGAGATGCTAATAGCGCTAAAATTAGGGATTAATTAAGGTCGGGGCTTTAGCAGGAGGTGGGGGAGCTTCATGTGATCCTCTCTGAAATACCAACTCACTTCACTGAATTACCACCGAACGCCTTCCTGCAGACACGAAGCACCGCCGAGGCTTCGACGGGACTCGTCTGCAGCGCCTCGACTCCCAGTGTAAACGAGGGATACAGACTAAGAAACTCATCAAACAGGAGAGTAAACTGGGTCTGTTTGGTCTGAGGAGACAAGCTGCTGCTCAATTCAGTCTTTCACTGTCATTTTATACAGATATGAACAACAAAGAGCAGCTTACTGAGAATAAACTCCACTTCTTCTACAGGTTCTGTCAGCAGCTGGACGTTTTATGGTTTAGATTTCAGCGACGCAAACCTAAGACTCATTACTGAGAAGTTCAGGGCTCGTTTCATTTGTGTTTGTCATGCTGCCGTCCAGCTCAGAGATCACAAGTCCAGATGAAGACCATCTGATTTCAGGGCAGCGGTGGAGCAACGGTCACGACTACTGATCAGAGGGTCGGAGGATCGATCCAACGCAGCCACTGTTGGGCCCTTTAGCGAGGCCCTCAATCCTTCCTGGAGCAGGAATATTCTTTGTTCAAGGGCCCAACAGTGGCTCCATTGGTCTCTTAACGCTTCCTGTACCATGACTGACCCTGACAACTTTCCACCAGGCTGTAAGAAAGTTTCGTGACAATAAAGCTTCTTCTTCTCTATGAATTACATGAACTGTAAATAATTCAGGGGTTAAATAAAGCAGAAAGCAAATCTACTGCCACTTTACACTGTGGAGAAAAGGAATAACGACATAAATGTAATCTTTTAACCGATTAAAAATAAAATAATATGGAAAAACCAGAGTTTGGATATTTTCTGGTTTAGAATTTAGCGACAAAAACTGAGTCTCTGGTTTGAGAAAACAGTCAAATGACAACACGTTTCTAATCCTTTCACACTGCAGACAAAACCATCAACCAAAACAACAGACGTCAGGTTAATCAATAATGACGGTAGCTGTGGAATGAACTCTCTTATGCAGTTTGGGTTTGGTTATTTCTGGGTTTAGATTTCAGCCACACAAACCTAAAACTACATCCAGGAACAGTTTAGTTTCCAGCTGTTTGAAGGGTTCGTCTGCAGCTTTTTATGCCTCTGATTTATAAAAACATCCTTCAGGAACTGATCTGATGATCGATTATTGATTTTAGTCATCTTTACAGAGGACGTTCGCTGCTCCTACAGACACTAACATGAACACTTGATGCTTTTCTCTGTCAGTTCTGATCGTAGACGGAAGGTTTTACTGAAATAGACGACCTACTGACTCATGCAGAAGAACAGATAACTGCTTTAATCTGCCTTCATTTTATTGCAGAATAAAGAAAATGCTGAGTTTTTTTCTCCGTATCATGAAACTGTAGAAAAATGGGGCTTTGAGAAACACAAATCAACACTTTACACCCATTTATAGACCGAACAGCTGATCGATTGATCCGCAAAGTAACTGGTAGTGACAACATGACCATATAAGGACAGCTCAGCCCTGATGCTTGATGACATCACGCCATGAAACAGGAAGTGATGTCTAACTCGCCTGGACGTGCTCCGATCGGCCTCAAACTTTACATGTGTGATCTAAGCCCGGCCCTGATGACATCCACATGGTCATATCTAGTCTCAGTTACTGTCCAGCAGGAAGCGAGGATCCGCCCAGCTTTAATTATCTTTATTATTGACAACTAACTGATTGATTGTCATCATCTCCTCCTTGTTTCTGTCACTTCTCTGTTATTCCTGGCTCGTTAAAGGCATCCTAAACTAATGTAAATCATGTCTGTAGCCTGTATTTTGGTCCTGACAGCAGATCCTGGATGTTTGGGATCATCACAGAGACTCTAATGAACCATTTAAAGCTGCTGAGCCGAAGCGACGGCGGATGAAAGAGGCTTTTCTGTGACCTCGGCGTGGTTTTAACAGCACAAATATGAAGACAGAGCAGAGAAAGCTAATATTCATTCAGAGTGGCGGCGGATTTAAGCGGCACCACTTATCCACGGTAAGCCATTGTTTAGCAGAGCTTTAATCAGATTAGCGGCTGCACTCGGCCTCGTGGGAGCGCCGGACCGGCCGAGGAGCCTCCTACCTGTAGAAGTACGAGCAGCCTCGGACGCTGTTGTGGCAGAAGTGCTCCTGGGTCTTCTCCGAGCCGTAGTCCTCTCCTGGATCCGACCACAGCAGGTCGCACATCGGCCCGAAGGCTGGGGGCTCCTTGAACCGGTCCAGCTGCAGGGAAACAGGCCACCAGTCAGAACAGGCCTGAAGAGCACCGACTGGGACCAGGTAGGTCCAGGATTGAGTTTCTAGAAGACGTCTCACCTGAAGGAAACCGTCTTCTAGAAACTCAACTGAGTCCAGATGCTACGACTGTAAACCTGAGTTTAGTGATTTCTGGACATCGTTTTGTCATTTCTGTAATTTGGACAGATTTAAAGTCATTTCTAACATATTTCTGTTGTATTTTGTGAATTAAAAGTCATTTTGGACACATGTCAGTAATCTGAGGCATGTTTTCATCATTTACGAAATGCTTAAAGTCACTGTGGACTGTTTTTGAGTTGTTCTACACATAATTTGAGTTGTTTTGTACAACTGTTGTCATTCTGGACTAAATTTAAGACATTCTAAACTAAATTTCAGTTATTCTGGACTAAATTTAAGTCATTCTAGATTGAATTTAAGACATTCTAAACTAAATTTCAGTCATTCTGGACTAAAAATAATTCCGGACTAAATTTCAGTCATTCTGGAATAAAATTTAAGTTATTCTGGATTAATTTAAAGACATTCTAAACTAAATTTCGGTCATTCTGGATTAAATTTAAGTCATTGTGGACTGAATTTAAGTTATTTTGGACTAAATTAAAGTCATTTTGGAATAAAATTTAAGTCATTCTGGATTAAATTTAAGTCATTGTGGACTAAATTTTTAGTTATTCTGGATTAAATTTCAGTAATTCTGGACTAAATTTCAGTCATTCTGGACACATGTCAGTAATCTGAGGCATGTTTTCATCATTTATGAAATGTTTAAAGTCACTGTGGGCTGTTCTTGGGTTATTCTAGACATGGTTTGAGTCGTTTTTCACCACTGTGGTCATTCTGGACTAGTTTTAATCATTTTTCTCATGTTGGATAGGTT
Organism: Dascyllus trimaculatus; assembly: GCA_024666655.1. Taxonomy (NCBI): domain Eukaryota; kingdom Metazoa; phylum Chordata; class Actinopteri; family Pomacentridae; genus Dascyllus; species Dascyllus trimaculatus. The sequence continues at coordinate 30,033,566 of CM045460.1, forward strand.
TTTAATCATCTTAGACAAATCTAAATCATTCAGGACAATCACATAAACCAGTGGACTTTCTTCCTTTTGGTTCCTTCGGTGTCTTTTACAGCTGCTTTAATGTGCAGGTAAAACGTCTGCAGCCTTGACTTGATACCAGATTAACTTTAACTCACTGTGTTTTGGTCATTTATGAGTAACTCTGGACACATTCTGAGTCGTTTTGGACAAATGTTTTCGTTCTGGACTCATTTTAAGACGTTTTAAGCTTCTTTTTGTCATTTTGGATTCACTTCGAGTCGTCTTGGACAAATTTAAGTCAACAGATTAATCAATGGATCTTCTTCTTTTGGTTCCTGCTTTAATTCAGTGTCTTATGATGTTTATCTGTGCCTGTAAAACGTGTGCAAACTTAAGTTTTAGTTATTTTTGATAAATCTTGAGTGATTACAGACAGATGTGAAGTCATTTAAAACATAGTTTTTGTTATTTGGGTCAATCTGAGTCAATCGTTGGCCACAGGAAGTCATTCTTGGCATTTTATTGTCATTTTGAAAGTATTTTTGGACACTTTCTGAACAGTTCTGGACGCATTATGAGTTGCTTGTACAAACGTTGGTAGTCTGGACAGATTTTATGTCACGCTGTGCATCTTTTGGTTGTGGGGTTGTGCATCTTTTGGTTCTTTTGGTTGGTCATCCTGGTCAAATTTAGAGTCATGTTTGTTCCCTGGTGACTCTCAGGCCAGTGTTTGCTCTCTTTTAGCTCCGTTTTTGGTCTCCTCCGCCTCATTTTGGAAAGTCTGAAGCCAATTTGGACAAATTTTGAGTCATGTTGCACATTTTCATCATCCAGTAGAGTGTCTGAGACTAATTTAACACTTCAAGTAATGCAGATTAGCTGTAGTTGTGTATTAAAGGAGGCGGGTGGCTCAGGTTGGAAGCAGAGAGCATTGTGGGGGTTTATAGCCAGCGAAGGGGCACCATGACAAAGACTACTGTGGAGGTTAATGACCTCTGACCAGCGCTCATGTAGCAGCTGTTTGTGTCTGTGGTTTCCTAGCCAGGTAAAGGTGTGCTCACGGCTTTACCTTGCGGATGTCGTCCAGGCAGGTGACTTCAGGGCTCAGACCTCCGTGAACACAGAGGAACTGCTGGTTGAGTAGAGCAGCCAGGGGAAGGCAGTCGAACGCTTCCATGCAGGCGTCATAGACTCGCTCAGAGTACTTTATTTTACCTGCAGGGCGACAGCCAGGTGAGATCAGGACAAACACACCGGAAATCACAGATGAGACCGTGAACGGGACTCACACTCCTGCTTGAAGGTGAAGTACTCTGTGAGATGTCGGCACTCGTGGTTGCCTCTGAGCAGGAACAAGGTGTTGGGGTGGTTGATCTTCAGCGCCCACAGGTACAGCACACACTGCACAAACAACACAGGGAACACAGTTACAGCCGCACAAAAACACAACAACGCTATTTATCAGTTTATCTAGAGCCATGTTTGTCTCCTGATCAAACTCAGGCCAGTGTTTGCTCCCTTGTAGCTCCATTTTTGGTCTCCTCCACCTCATTATGGACGAATTTTAAGCCATTGTGGAAATTTTTTGATCATTTTGAACGATAATAGTTGGACCTAATTATAGTTTACGCTGTTATAGAGCAACACGATTGTTTATTTGGAGTCGTTTTTGTTTACCAACGACTCTCAGTCCAGTGTTTTCACTCTTTTAGCTCCATTTTTGGTCTCCTCCACCTCATTATGGACGAATTTTAAGCCATTTTAGATCAATTTGAACACATTGTGGACATTTTTTGATCATTTTGAACAATAATAGTTGGACCTAGTTATAGTTTATCGCTGTTATAGAGCAACACGATTGTTTATTTGGAGTCATGTTTGTTTACCAACGACTCTCAGTCCAGTGTTTTCTCTCTTTTAGCTCCATTTTTGGTCTCCTCCAGCTAATTTTAGAGTTCTAAGTCAATTTGGAGTCATTTTAAACAAGTTATAAGTCATTTTTTTTCCATTATGAACAAGTTCTGAGGTATTTTGCACAATAGTTGAGTCATTCTGGACAGGTTTTAAACCCTTTGGACACATTTTGAGTCATCTTGGACGAGCACTAATTCTATTCTAATTGATCATGACTTAATTTTACATATCAGCTCAGTTCGGATGTCATTCACCTGCTCAGAAGTCTTTGTCATGGTGCCCATTTAGTAGCTAAACTCTCACAACCTTTGCTAGCCGTCCACAGTTCGAGTGGCGCCTCCTCTGGTCACTACAGTATTAAACAGAAGTCCAAAATGACAAGAACATCGACAAAATGACCTAAAATGAGTCCAAACTGACAAAAAACTGTTAGTGATGTTGATTCCAGCTTTGTTTTGAGTCATTTCAGACGAACATTATGAAATTTTAAACAACTTTGAGTCGTCTCAGACAGGCTGCAAGTGATTTTGGATAGATTTCGAGACATTTTGCACAAATCTTTGGTAATTTTGGACACTTTTGAACAGATTTTAAGCAATCTTCGACAGTATTTAAGTCATATGGGACAATATTCAAGTCGTTTTGCATCACTGTTGAGTCATTTTGGACATTTTTTTGCTTCATATTCACCAGTGTGAGCTGTGAAGGTGATGGAGCGACTGTTCTCCCCTAAGTTTGTCCTGATGGTGCAGTTTTTCCTGTCGGGATCTGCTGCCTGTCAGACTAAACTGAGGGCATCACTTCTTATTCAGCAACCAGCACAGATTAGATGGAGGCTGCAGCCTGACTGACTGCAGCTTCACTCTGCTGCTCTGATATCCGTTTTCAGGTCAGCGTTCACAGGCAGGTCTGACACATTAATTATTTAATCACGCAGGGATTTGGTCGATGTGATTATTGATCGCAGCGAGCCGAGGCCTGCAGCCCTAAAAACTCTGCAGCACCAGAATCAGCTCTGAGATGGAGGAAACGATCTGAGCAAACGCTGAACGTCAGGCCTTACTTCTGAACACACCTGCTGTTCCTCTCAGCTGCCACTCGGCGTTTCTGCAGCATCAAACCACCTGTTTAATTTGATTTTGTTCTTTTGTGAAGGCGTCCACTAAGATCTGACCAGCTGTTCACCAACTGAACAACGGACTGATTCAGGGTCCGGATGCTGTTTTCTTTGGTTGTGTAACGCTGCTGCTGCTGCTTCTATTTGATCAAGTGAAGCTCTGTGTCGTTCAGATGTCTCATGATCATTACAGAAAGAGACATTTGATATTGAACATGTGACAGCAGACAGTGCCGCAGATCAGTTATGAAACTAAATGAACTCGGAGACACGAAACGAACCAGAGGAGACATAAACTCCTACAGAATGAAATGAAAAGGGACACGTGACAACGATAAAGAAACACAGAAAGACTCAACAAAGAGACGCAAAACAGCCACGAGGAAACAAAAGAAGACCTCAAATATCACACGAAAGACCACAGACGTATAAAATGACAATAAATAAACACAAAGAGACACAAAAGGATGTCAAAATGTTGTTAAATGACCACATGAGCAGCAGAAAATAGATGAAGACTATTTAATGCTGTTTAAATCAGCGGAGTTCTAAACAGGAAGCATGAGGCTCATTATAACTCAGTATTTACACGACCCAGCCACCCTTCAGTCTGCTGCAGAGGGCTTAGTGGACCCATCAGTTACTGATCAGTTATCAATACCAGTAGAAGTTAATCCACTGAAGGTTCGGCTGCAACAAACTCAGTCTGACCCCGATTCTGAGCCTGAAACTGGACCAAAGATCTCTGAAGGAGCTTCAACATGTCCAGTAATTATCAGCCAATAGAAACGTCCCGCTGACCCCAACAGCAGCCAATAGAAACGTCCCACCGACCCCAGCAGCAGCCAATAGAAACGTCCCACTGACCCCAGCAGCAGCCAATAGAAATGTCCCACTGACCCCAGCAGCAGCCAATAGAAACGTCCCGCTGACCCCAGCAGCAGCCAATAGAAACGTCCACAGCAGCAGAGACTTCCTGCTAGTCGTCCCTCACATTGTTTGTAAATGGGACACAGCTAGAGGCAACAACAAGGAGCGTAAATGAACACTACCGTGGCTGATGTGTGTGTGTGTGTGTGTGTGTGCGTGCACGTGGAGGCCGGCAGCGTGCACGTGGAGGCCGGCAGCGTGCCTCTCATTTCCTACGACTATTTAAAGACGCCCGGCTCAGCTGTGAAGCTCCAAATGTCACGTCAGGATTTCTACAGGTCGACAAATCTGAGTTTCTGAGGAGCGACAACAGACACGCAACGGACACGCAACGGACACGCAACGGACACGCAACAGACACGCAACGGACACGCAAAGAGTTCATCTGTCAAGTCAACAAATTTGTAGGACCCACACATAGTTTACTGCACAGACATGCAGCTGGTTATCTGTGAAAAAAGACTGAATGAAGACTGGAAAAAGCCCGAAAACACACAACATGACAAACAGACACACAAAACAACCACAAAGAGACACAAAACAACCACAAAGAGACAAAACAACAACAAAGAGACACAAAACAACAACAAAGAGACACAAAACAACAACAAAGAGACAGAATTTTCTTTGACGTCTTTCAGGTTGGAACAATGATGACAAATGATTCTTGTGTTGAGTTTTCTCATGGAGCTGACTGGTGTATTGATGTTGTGAGTCGGTGTTGTGCGTCGGTGTTGTGCGTCGGTGTTGTGCGTCGGTGTTGTGCAGACCCACACAGACCCACCTCGATGCTGAAGTATCCTCGGTCCACGTAGTCTCCCAGGAACAGATACCTGGTGGAGCTGGGAGAACCTCCGACCTCAAACAGCTTCATCAGGTCGAAGAACTGACCGTGGACATCCCCGCACACTGCAGACACACAACAGACACACAACAGACACACAACCACAGATTACCGTTTGGCCATCCATCCTGTGGCACCACGGCGCCCTGCTACGTCACAGGTGTGTCGTCGTTACCTGTGATGGGAGCCTCCACCTCCAGCATGCACTTCTCCTGCCTCAGGATGCCGGCTCCCTCGTTGATGATCCTCAGGGCCGCCTCCTCCTCCAGCCGGCCCTCCTTCACCAGGTGGGCCTTCAGCACCTCCACGCTGGGCCTCCCGTCCACGTACAGGTCCTTCACCGTGAGCCGAGTCCCGGGCGGGTACGGCACCGCTGAGGAGGAGGAGGAGGAGGAGGAGGAAGGGTTAGATATGAACCACTGATGAACTCCATGGTAATGCATGTTCTACCAACAGAAGGAGCAACTATTCTGATAATCAATTAATCAGTTTAAGTGATTCATTTAATAAAACAGATTCTTAATGTGAATATTAAGTTTCCCTCCACCTCTACGACAGGAATCTGTGGACTAAACCAGCTGCAACCATCCATAAATGAGTCGTCAACTACTAAATTATTTGCTAACTCATCAGTCTGAGTAAGTCTGGAGCACCACAAGGTACCAACATGGATCCTCTGCTGTTCAAAAGTGAATTAAACCTGGAGAACCTCAAGGCTCCAGTCTGGGCCCACTGCTGCTCAGTTTGTTATCTAGAACTGCAACAATCAAATAATCAGCTGTCGACTATTTAAACTGTGGTTTAATCTTCTTCAGAGTGAATATTTCTGGTTTCTTTCCTCCTCTATGACAACAAACTGAACATCTGTGGACTAAACCAGACATTTGAGGAAACTCTGATCGACGTTTTCACCATTTTCTGACATTTTATAGATAAAATATGTGAAACAAAGCAGCAGCATCAGCCTCAGGTACAGGTTTGGTCTGTAAAAGAGTCTCTGTAGTTCCACAGGGCTCCAATGTGGATCCGCTGTTATTTCACAGCCCGTTTAAATGTAAAAACCTCATGTGGAGTACCTCAGGGTTCCAGTCTGGGCCCACTGCTGTTCAGTTCCTCACATTCACCCCACATGTCTGGATTCTGATCAGTGGTTTTGAGTCATTCTTTTAATAAAAACCCTCTAAACTCTCTCATTTAATCTTATTTCTGGTTTCTTTCCTCCTCTAAGACACCAAACTGAAGATCTTTGGACTAAACCAGACATTTGAGGAAACTCTGATCCATATTTTCATCCAGAAAACAATCAAGATCAACATATTAACAGATAATAAACATAATCGTTAGTTTGCCTCCAGCTGGACTCTGAATGTGGTTTCTTTGTTTGCAAACTACAATTTGTACTCCAACTTTAGGACCACAACTGACAATTATTTAAAATTAGCGATCAATCTGCTGATTATTCTTTTGGTTATTTCTATTATTTAGTCTCTAAAATGTCACAGGACGATGAAAATGTTCATCACAGCGACTTAAAAGCAAAGAGGACGACTTCTGAGAAGGAATAAAAGGAAACCGTTGATTCGTAGCTGCAATCATAAATTCAGGAGGGTTTTAAAACCAAAATCTACAAGAGCCAACAAACCTTCTGTGTCTCACTTGGAGCTTCTTCAATCAGAGTTTCTGCAGGATTTTTAAAAAGTAATTTCAGACTTTTCACCGCCAGAGAATCTAATTTAAACCCAACATGCTGAGCGATGATGGAGAACCAGCAGGAGCCAAATAAACTGCAATCACTGGTTGATTTTAAGCCTAAATCTGCTGATTTTATCGTCTCTAACGTGTGGATTTGTTGGTTTTCTCAGGTTTAGATCGTTAAAGCTGCACATCTCTGAGCTGTGGGAGGTCAGAACAGCTAAAAAGAGAATTAACATTCAAATTATAATAGAGCTGCAACCAATAACCAACCAGTCATCAGCTAAATTAAAAGTTATTCACATTTAAAAGACTGTTTTTATTAAATAATTACTCAAACTGATTCATCGTTATCAGCAGCAGCTCAATTAACTTCTCAAAAAACAAAACTGATTCACCAAACTTGACATTCGAAGCCTCTCCTGACATTCAGCTGGAATAAAAGAAGCATTTTAATGAATCTTGTAGTCGTAAAGCTGTGTGTCGTCGGCATATTGGAGGATTCTGGGACCCCAACGACATTCTGAGTTTCAATGGTAGCACCTGGACTAGCTTGAGTTCCTTTAAAGTTCCTTGTGTCTCTTTAAAGTCGATTTGTGTCTCTTTAAGGTCTTCTTGTGTTTCTTTAGGGTCTTTTTGCGTCTCTTTAAGGTCTTTTAACGTCTCTTTAGGGTCTTTTTGTGTCTCTTTAAGGTCGTTTTGCGTCTCTTTAAGGTCTTGTTGAGTCTCTCAAAGGTCTTCTTGTGTTTCTTTAGGGTCTTTTAGCGTCTCTTTAAGGTCTTTTTACATCTCTAAGGTCTTGTTGCGTCTCCTTAGGGTCTTTTTGTGTCTCTTTAAGGTCTTGTTGTGTCTCTTTCAGGTCTTTTTGCGTCTCTTTAAGGTCTTTTTGCGTCTCTTTAAGGTCTTGTGTCTCTTTCAGGTCATTTTGTGTCTCTTTAAGGTCTTGTTGTGTCTCTTTCAGGTCTTTTTGCGTCTCTTTCAGGTCTTTTTGCGTCTCTTTAAGGTCTTTTTGCGTCTCTTTAAGGTCTTGTGTCTCTTTCAGGTCATTTTGTGTCTCTTTAAGGTCTTGTTGTGTCTCTTTCAGGTCTTTTTGTGTCTCTTTAAGGTCTTGTTGTGTCTCTTTCAGGTCTTTTTGCGTCTATTTAGGGTCTTTTTGCATCGAAACTCAGAATGTCGTCGGCGTATCAGAATCCTCCAATACGCCGACGACATTCTGAGTTTCAATGGTAGCATCTGGACTAGCTCGAGTTCCTAGAAGACGTTTCGTACTCAACGTCTTCGAGAAGCTCAAGCTAGTCCAGATGCTACCATTGAAACCACGAGGACATAAAATACACAACCTCCATGCTAACTACTGCTAATGCAGTAAAATGAGAGCCTTAGTCGTATTTTTATATTACTGGACTGAAACTTTCCTTCAATCTAAGTCACAGCGATGAAACTGTTCATTTAAACTCCATGTGACTGGACTCAGCAGCTTTACGTTCACTTGTTCAGTGAATCCAACCCATGATTCACTCGGCTTGACTTCCTCCTGAGTGTTTCTGCAGCTGAACCGGCTGCTTTAGCTCTGCAGCCGCATGAACAAGAGAAATTCCAGCTAACGACGGCGTGTCGAGGCTCGACCCGAAGACAAAGGCCGACTGTTTGGCCTCCGGAGGAAACAGGGAGGATCTGTGGAGTCTGAGGTTCACATTTACCCAGAGGTCGATGAAAACACCAGCAGATACGAACCAGAGACAAACACGCCCTGTTGGTCTCCTTAACTCATTTCACATCTCTTTAAGGTCTTTTTGTGTCTCCTTAGGGTCTTTTAGCGTCTCTTTAAGGTCTTTTAGCGTCTCTTTAAGGTCTTTTTGTCTCTTTAAGGTCTTTTAACGTCTCTTTAAGGTCTTTTTGCATCTATTTGAGGTCTTTTTCTGTCTCTTTAAGGTCATTTTGTGCTGTTGAAACACCGAAACACCAGCAGATACGAACCAGAGCGACACTTCCTGGTTAAAGCAGCTGCTGAGGAAGACCGACGGATCTGTTGATGAAGCTTCTTCACTAGAAAGGATCTTTGGTGGAGACGCAAACGACCATGTTGGATTTTAAATCAGAATTAGAGCCGACATGAGAGTCGACTGGAGCTGCTAATAAAACCTCAGCTGGAATCAACATTTCAGTCAAGACTGTTCGACAACATCTGTCCGAATGCTGATTCAGGATCAGGTGAGACAGGTAGCCACAGGTAAACAGGACTCACCGAGTAGAAATATCTATAGAGGCACAGAAGCAGATGTGTTTCCTGTTTTCTGATAAAGAAAAATAAGGATGAAGACGCAAAACCACCACAAAAAGATGAAAAATCACAACAAAGCATGAAATTACTAGAAAAAAAAGCAAATTTACCCCTAAAAAGGACACAAATTCACCACAAAAACACAGGAAATCACTACAAAAGAGGCAAGTATACAAGAAAAACATGCAAAACTACCATAAAAATCACAAAAAATACATATAAATCTGTACAAAAACACAAAACTACTAAAAAAAGAGGCAAATTTACCCCTAAAAAAGACAAAGGCTCCATAAAAGATGCAAAATCACAACAAAAACGGACTAAATTACCAGAAAAATCTCGATTAAAAGACACGAACTCTGAGTCAGAGAAATGCCAAATCAGTGACTTGATGCGATAACAGAGTTTCAGGTTTTATCTTTCGTACTTCCTCAGACAGACTCAGATTTAAGGTGATAAAACCCTTAAAGTGGGTCGACGGCTGATTTAACACCATTCTGAGCTCCAACTTTAAATATATCCAGAGTCTAGGATGGTTTCATCACGTAGAGCCAGTCTCTGCTGCTGGTCTACTTTACAGCGAGGATCTCAAACCAAACCAGGTCGCTCTCATTCAGCCAATCACAGCGGCCCTTACTGAACTGGTTCATGAGCTCAGAGTGAGAACTGAAGACATGGTGTGTCCTCCACCTAACCACAGCAGCGACACACAGGAAGTGGTATTTAAATAGAGGCAGCAGCAGCCACCAGCCTCGCCTGACTCTCCGAGGTTTGTCCCTGCAGGCCACCGTACGGCTGCCAGCCAGTCAAATGTAAGCAAAGTGTGTGAGTCCAGAGGAAGCCTGCTTTGTTTCTGCTGCTGCAGTGAAGGTCGGACGGTTCATGAGCACAAATCTGATCCAGGTCACCATGTTTAGTGTCCTGATCATTAGAGAATAAGACTGACAACTACAAATGAATCAACAAACCTTCAAAAACATGTTGTTTTGTGTCTCTTTGTTGTCTTTTAACAACTTTATGAGGTCATTTCATGTCTCTTTAAGGTCTTTTTGCGTCATTTTAAGGTTGCTTTGCGTCTCTTTAGGGTTGTTTTGCGTCTCTTTAAGGTCTTGTTGTTTCTCTTTAAGGTCTTGTTGCGTCTCTTTAAGGTCTTGTTGCGTCTCTTTAAGGTCTTTTTACGTCTCTTTAATGTCTTGTTGTTTATCTTTAAGGTCTTGTTGTTTCTCTTTAAGGTCTTTTTGCGTCTCTTTAAGGTCTTTTTGCGTCTCTTTAAGGTCTTGTTGCGTCTCTTTAAGGTCTTGTTGTTTATCTTTAAGGTCTTGTTGCGTCTCTTTAAGGTCTTTTTGCGTCTCTTTAAGGTCTTGTTGTTTATCTTTAAGGTCTTGTTGCGTCTCTTTAAGGTCTTTTTACGTCTCTTTAAGGTCTTGTTGTTTATCTTTAAGGTCTTGTTGCGTCTCTTTAAGGTCTTTTTGCGTCTCTTTAAGGTCTTGTTGTTTATCTTTAAGGTTGTTTAGTGTCTCTTTAAGGTCTTTTTACGTCTCTTTACGGTCTTTTTACGTCTCTCTAAGGTCTTGTTTCGTCTCTTTAAGGTCTTGTTGCGTCTCTCTAAGGCCATTCTGCGTGTTTAGAGGCATATATATATTCTTCCTGTTTCCTGCTGTTGATCATCTACATGTTGGTTGTTGAGCTGCTGTCTGTAAAGACTAAACCCCACCTTCTAAACTAAATGCAGAAACACAGACGACGTCTTTATCAACGCTTCACTGCTTTTCTTATGACAGCCTGTTTTATTACATCCAGCTGACAGGATTCAGATTCTGCTTTAAAAGAAGGATTAACAGGAATCATAACAGACCTCTACACACTGATCAGTGGATTTAATGAAGTGAAACACTGAGACACCAGACAAACATGATGCTGGATGGTTGGAAGATGAGTCACAACGTCAACATCAACCAGCTGCAGCAGAACACTGGAGTCTGAACCGATCACCAATCGATCAGTGAGGCACACAGCAGCAAAACCACCGATTAATCACTTCAACACGTCCTCATGTTGGGCTGCAGCCAAACACTGCTGTAATTATTGATTATTTATCGGCTGAAAAATAAAGAAAATGTTAAAGCGTGGATCAGAGTTTCCTCAACTGTCTGGTTCAGTCCAAAGATGTCAGGAAATATTCACTTTTATAAGCTGGAACCACTGATTTAGACTGATTTTATTAGAAATAACTTTGATTATTAAAACAGTTGGAGCTGAATTTAATCATCAATAACTAACCGATTAATCGACGCAGCTCAAATCAAGGTTTTGGTTTTATTTGGACTTAAGTTTGAGCAAAACTAAACTTCTGAAGACGTGTTTCCTCTATAAACATTAGTATTTTAACATTTCATCGACCGACTGATCAACAGGAACAATGAGGGAAATACAGATGGGCTCCACGGTGGAGCTCCGTCATGAGGCCCACGACAGAGCACCGACTTCTGGTTCTGAAACTGGTTTGTGTCCGTTTCTTTTTAGGGAAGAACCCAAACAGACGGCCGTTGATTTATCTACCCGCAAACTCTCCCAGTTACACAACTCCTCGGTTACACAACAGACGAGTGGAGGCAGGTAGAACTACAACGTGGTTTCACTTTCAGGGTCCCAGCGAGAGCCTTCTGTCCTGAACACCTTCAAACCCCAGACGGGGATCAGGACTACAGCTCCCCGACCGGAACTGGGTCCACTCGCCCACGTGGGGCCGCGATGCCGACCGCCGCGTCGCCATGACAACCAGCGTTAGCCTTAATCTAATGTGGAGCAGCGAAGGAAGGAAGAAGAATCTGAGCCAGTTCAGGTCAGAAGGTCAGAAACACAACAGGACGCACGGTGTAAACACAAACAAACAAACAAACAAACAAACATGCTAGTAAACATTCAAAACAGACAGATATCTGTAAAATAAAGAGATTTTAACCAGTTTAAACACACTGACTTCTGATTGGCTGCTCTATCAGGTAAATGAACACCTTTATCTGAGGGTCCACTGGCTCGTATCTGTAATTTAACAAATAACGGCACAAAATATTTCAATACTTTATATACAAAACAACAAATATCTGATTTACAGTCAGTAAAATAGTTTAGTTTTATTATTACGACTAGAAAATACTGTAAAAGGAAAAACGACTATTTGAAAAAGTCGACTTATGATGTGGACGTCATTTACAGTTTATGCTCTTATAGCTGCTTTTACTCTTTTTATTGTTTATGTAAAGTGACTCTGAGTGTCTAGAAAAAGCACTATAAAAAATAAACGTACCATCATTATATTATTATATCATTATTTCCAGTCTGACCCATGTTTAGTTACCATGTTTGCTTTCTGTCTGTTTATTAGACATTATAAGGACTTTAACAAACAGGGAAAAACCTGAAAATAGCAGCAAAAAAACTAAACATAAGATGTTCGTTTTGTACAGTGCAGGACAGAGCTCCACCGTGGGGCCTATAACTGGACAGGACCCAGCACGGAGCTGCGCCGCGGGGCCCACAGAGGGTCCCAGCACGGAGCTCCGCCGCGGGGCCCACAGCAGGACACTGAAGCTGCTCCATCAATCATGAATGAGGACAGAATCATTACACAGACCGGCCGGACGATTCGATTACATCGGTAACTAAGCCAAGAGGGCGCGCGCACACACACACACACACACACACACACACTGACTACAAACAAACACAAACCTACTGTATTGATAACACTATGATCAAACGGATGTGAATAAAACCTGATTTATCGTCTTTATTGTCTATCTGGTGACAAACTCTATTAAATCTAAGTTCATCTTATATTAACACTGTGTTACTTTCGTCATAGTTTAATCTTCCAGCTCTATTTCTGATGGATAATCGGTGAGTTTTGCCGTTAAAATGCTGTCAGACTGTGTTAAACGAGCTCCAAACCTCCCCCACCGTCCCCCCTCCAGGCTGCAGGGAGGCCTGGGTCGGTTCAATGAGATAATTGATCAGGGGACAGGACTAAAAGGCTCAATCCGATCACAGCGGCAGCTTTAACGACGTGACGCTCTCCTGCAGCTTAATCCCTCCTAACGCAGCCGGCCAATCAGACGCCGCCGCCGTGGACGCTCAAACAGAGACGCCCAACTTCAACCGTTTGAGTCGACCAGAGCTGCAGCCGACGTCTAACCGACCATCACTGACTCCAGCTTCATCTGAGGACCGGTTCTACATTAAAGGACTCAATCTGAACGAGAAACCTACAGAAAACTGACAGAAACACCAATAAAATATAAAAATAATACAACAAATATCAGTCAGAGTCTTCAGTGACGACTAAACCTTCAGTTTAACAGCGTGGAGGCAGAAGAAAGGCCTCAGAGCTTCATGTGTTTCAGTTTTAAACACGTCTAGGATGATATTTTTTACTGGTCAGGTTTTAAACATGCAGCTGATAGACGTATATCATCGTATAGATACGTAAAAAAGCTGCGACGAGAACAAAAAACAGTTTGTGTTTCACTAAAAATGATTAAACAGAAAATTATTCAGCTGCTTTTCAACAAACAAGTTATCGTCTCGAATCCAGAGATTATTTAAAATACGAGTTCATCTGACGACTATTTGACTCGCAAACTACCAGAAGAAGACACAAAACTACCACAAAATAACACAAAAGTACTTTAAAAAGACACAAAACTACTACAAAAAGACACAAAAGTACTACAAAAAGACAAAACTACTACAAAAAGACACAAAAATACCACAAAAAGATGTAAAAGTACTACAAAAAGACAAAAAACTACTACAAAAAGACACAAAAGTACTACAAAAAGACAAAACTACTACAAAAAGACACAAAAATACCACAAAAAGACACAAAAGTACTACAAAAAGACAAAACTACTACAAAAAGACACAAAAACACCACAAAAAGACATAAAAGTACTACAAAAAGACAAAACTACTACAAAAAGACACAAAAATACCACAAAAAGACATAAAAGTACTACAAAAAGACACAAAAATACCACAAAAAGACATAAAAGTACTACAAAAAGACACAAAACTACTACAAAGACACAAAACTACCACAAAATACACTAAACTACTACAAAAAGACATAAAAGTACTACCAAAAGACACAAAACTACCACAAAATACACTAAACTACTACAAAAAGACATAAAAGTACTACCAAAAGACACAAAACTACCACAAAATACACTAAACTACTACAAAAAGACACAAAACTAACACAAAAAGACAAAACTACTACAAAAAGACACAAAAATATCACAAAAAGACAAAACTACTACAAAAATACCACAAAAAGACATAAAAGTACTACAAAAAGACACAAAACTACTACAAAAAGACAAAACTACTACAAAAAGACACAAAAATACCACAAAAAGACATAAAAGTACTACAAAAAGACACAAAACTACTACAAAAAGACACAAAACTACCACAAAATACACTAAACTACTAAAAAAAGACACTAAACTACTCCAAAGAGACTCACTAATACTACAGACAGTACTTGTCCGTTACCCTGACAGCTTGTTGTTGTGTTTTTACAGTACTTGAACATCTCAGCTGTCGATCCTCCTAATGAACTCCTGTCTTTCGGCTCCTCGTCGGATCGTCACCGTAGTTTTTACAGAATGTTTCTTACAGAACGTTTTTTACAGGTCGTTTTTTACAGCGTCTGACTGCAGCCTGAACATCCTGTCGGTCAGATCTGAGGACTTCTTCTTCTTCTCCACTTCAGACCAAAGGGCTGACGGCTCCGTCCAGGACCTCCTCCAGCAGCAGAACGACACTAAAACCCTCTGAGGGGCGTCTCAGGCTTTCTACCCCTCCCAGGTCTTTACTGGACTCAAGGACCTGCAGACTCAGTTTAACGAACCAGTTCTTCTCTGGAAGCAAAGCTGGATGGAGGCGTTTTAACATCCAGGTATAATATCCTCACAGACGTAAAGCTGAGTGTCGTCGGCGTATCGGAGGATTCAAGATTCAACCAGGTGTTAAAACGAGACCGAACAGCTGATCGGGAACATTCAGAGGCTGATCCACTAAAGTCTGAACGACACATCAGCCTCACAGCACACTGTAAAAAACTATGTGTAAAAAAGGGAAATAAAAATCTGGCAGCCAAAAATAATGAAGCACTATAAAGTTCAGAACATCTGTACAGTATAATATTAAACAGCTGTGTAGCTCCACCGTCACACTGTAAAAAAACAACTCAGTAAATACAGATGCTGTTGACGTGGACATTTTTTACAGTGTTGACCCGTCTCTGTTGTTTACTTTTTTTATTGTATGTTTTTTTAGTCACTTTATTTTCTGTCATTTTACTGGACGTCATTTTTAATTTAATACAACTGGAACACTGTAAAATCAAATTAAAATAACTATTTATCACTTTAAATCCTTAATAAACACATTCTGTCTAATAACAGCAGCAGGTAGGCAGTTTATTAGTTATATTCTTTAATGTTTTGCTGATGTAAACACAATAAAACGGTGTAATTTTACCGGAAAATGTAAAAAAACTAATCAGCATTTATTAAAAAAGAGATTTTTGATGAGGATGTTTTTTACAGGTTTGTCCCTTTTATTAGTTTGTTAAATTTTTTGCTTGTTTTTTTTACAGTCAGTTTCTTTTCTGTGATTTTACTGGACGTCATTTGTAATTTTTTTTAAAAAAATATCTGTGAAATTTATTATTTTTATATTTTTTTAAATCCTTAACATAAACATTGTTTTATTTTTAATCCCAGTAAACACCTGCTGAGTCATTTTATTTTTTTTATGATTTAAATCCAGTAAAATGGTGTCATTTTGTAATTTTACAGTAAAATGCCAAAAAAAAAGATCATTTATTAAAATTCAGATTTTTGTTTAATTTTTTTGTTTGTTTTTTTTACAGTCAGTTTATTTTCTGTGATTTTACTGGAGGTTAGTTTTAAATTTTTAAAAACATCTTTAAAATTAAAAGGTTCAGTTGTAGGATCAGGAGCTGTGACTGAAACCAGGAGGACGTCTAAGAACCAGGACCCAGACTGGAGGCTGGACCCTGAACATCCTGCTTCAACAATCAGGCTTCATTTTACTGCATTTTGTCTGTAAATCTTAAATATTATCCAGATTTTTAAAGGACGTCTCCTCAAACTGAGCTTCGCCTCCGACTCCGGTCCCCTCAGCAGCTCCTGGACCCACCGAGCTGGTCCCGGTCCTGGTCCTGGTTCTGAATACGACACTTTAGTCCTGAACCATGAAGGAAGCAGATTCTACTGGTGTCCTGTCTGATTAATGACGGGGATAAATAGAGACTCTGACACATCTGGAGGCTGGACTTTAACTGGACCTGAGGTTTCTTTGGAGCAGACGTGGACACTAAGAGGGACTTCAGAGGACCACCAGGACCCGTCCCTGTTGGTTCTAGGAGTGAGACCCAGTAGGACCCCTGGACTCTGATGATGCTGAAGAGTTTCTATCAGTCAGCCTCATTTGAAGCCATTTATCCAGAAACAACAGAGCTCTGCTGTCTGCTGTCAGTATTTAGAGCCTCATGGAGCCATAAACCTCCTAAATCTGCTCTGACAGTCAACTAATTACTGTTTTAACATTTAATCCCTCGTTTGCACATTTTAACTTGAAATGCCAGAAGCCCTGTTGGACTGACTGGATGACAGCAGACGGTTCTGTCAGGAGGTCTACGGTCCGGTCCTCTGCCGGACTCTACTGCGGGGTTCAGGACTCTCTGCTCCGCTGACGGGCAGCACTTAGTGTCCGGAACAGGAGCCTGGGGTCCGGCGTCCTCCGGAGCCGGGTGTCGGAGCGGACATCTGGCTGTCCGGACCGCTAGGCTAACGGCTAGCTGATTAGCTGCAGCTGGATTGATTACCTCCTGATTGATCCGCCGCTCGGCCACAAAGAGCCCAAATAAACGACCTGTTAGCGGCTCGACAGCAGCCGCCCGCCCGCTGCTAGCAGCCGTTAGCCGCCGCGGACTTCCTGCAGCGGCAGCTCCGAGGACAGAAACGCCACGTACCTTTGACGGGTCGTTCGATGGTGGAGAGTTTGTTCTGCTCTTTGGCCGACATCCTCCGTCCGTCCGGGGCGCTGCGGGCCGAGAAACGAGAGAAAACCCGAACTAAACTTGACGAATTCCGGACCGCTAGCTAGCTAGCTGGGGGGAGCTAGCCGCGCTAGCAGTGGAGCGTCTCGGAGCGGCAGCGCTTCAGTCCGCGGACGGAGCCACCGAGCCGCGCTGGGCTGAGTGCAGCCTGCCGGGGAAGGGAGCAGGGAGGGAGGGGGTCTTCACCGAGGATCCGGGCTGTTCCTCCCCGCTCCGCTCCGCGGTGCCCTGATGCCGAGCCGCTGTCAGAGGGTCGCAGGTCCAGGAAGCGGGCCGGGCAGCGCCGATGTGAGGCTTCAGCAGCAGCGAGCGGCGCCGCAGATCATATCCGACTTTATCCCTTTATTCTCGGACGCCCTGCATCGGTTACAGGCCGCTGCGCTCCGCTTTTCTCTGTCGTGATCCGATGTGTCTCCAGACCGCTGTCGGATTACAATAATCCGCCGCAAGCGGATTTCCTACAACATGGCTCAGCGCAGGGGCCGCTGGGTAGCGTAGTCCTGAGGAGGGGCCGCGGAGCAGCACCACGTACACAACATGTACACACAATGTACACACAACATATACACACGATGTACACAACATGTACACAACATGTACACAACATGTACACACACGATGTACACACATCAGACAGACAACACTTTATCAATAACTGCATTTGTGTTTTCTAAAATTAAAGTTTAAATATGTAAATGAGGCTCCATTAATCTAAAGCCCTAATTAGCATAAAGTCCAGATTAAATCATAAACAGAGAAGTGAGTCAACAACTCAGAACCAATATCCAGTTATTGATTAATAGATCGATCAGTTCCATTTGTGTGTTTTTCCCCAGTCAATAAATAAATAAAATAAAATAAAGGAAAAGTTCAGAGCAGCAGCAATAAAAACTAAAAATACACATTATAAAAATAAATGAAGCACTTTATATAAAAATGTTAAAGATAAATAAATAAATAAATAAATACCCTGAGGAGGTGAATGACACATGTTTAGTGGGTACAGACCTCTTATAGCAGCTATACAAGGATTCTAATTCAACAGTAGAGTGTATATTTATATGTATATTTATTTGTGTATGTGGTAGTTTGATGATGTTGACATGTATAAATGTTAGATCCGTCATTAATCACCTCGTTGGATCGTTCAATGTTTGTTTGTTGAAGCTGTTTATTTAATTTTACAGGGACAGATCTCACTGGAAACCAAGGAGGTTCCTTCACAGGGTCCAGAGGTTCTCACTGTGTCCTGGTCCTGGTCCTGGTCCTGGTCCTGGTCCTGGTTCTCATGTTCTCCTGCTGGGTTCTCTCCAGGTTCTCCAGACATTCGGGTCACTGGTCCTAGATGATGACTGGTTGATGGGCTGTTACCTGTCCAGGTGAACCTTCACCTCAGTCCTCTGGGACAGACTCCGCCCCCTGGAGCCCAGAGCTGCTGGTGAAGCTTCAGACTCACCAACCTTCTGTTTCCTTCTTCAGTCCTTTATTGATCTTCTAACAGCAGCTTTATGATGTCTGGTCTGAAGCTGCTCCTCATCAGACCACAGGGAGCAGAGGAAGGCTGCAGCGCCACCATGTGGACGAAGCCAGACTGCAGCAGGACGAGTCAGAGAGTCTGAGGCAGGTTGATCAGAGATTCAACAGGTCAGACAACATCTGTTCAGTCCAACAAACATCTGGACTCCACATGTTCTTCAGTCTCCTGTTGTCTCACATCTGTCTGGAGTCATTTCTGTCTTTTTATTACATAAAAACACCTAAAATATGAAGGTTTGAACTTCTCATTTAGGACAGAACAAGATGATTCTGTCAGTTTACAACATTTCATAGACGATTCATTAATTCTCATAAAAATATATAATAATGTATATTTCTAGTTTTTAATCTTATTTATGCACAAAAATTAACTTTATCTGTGTTTTTTTCCTTTCATTGACTCGTGAAAGTTACACTTCCTTAAAACAAGTGAAATAAAACTGTTAATATGAGGAGATAAATCAGAGCAGCTTGTCTGGAGAATCTTGTCGTTCTTTTTTCCTTCTGACTCGTTCTTATTTAAAATTTAACGCCTTATCAACAGAAAACTGCTAAAAAGGATGAATCTTATAAAAGTGGACGAGGCAGAAGTTTTAGTTCTTCTAATGTTCTTTTCTCTGAACAGCCGAGTTAAACTGTAGGACAAGGAGTCGTATTTAAGGTTGAATTAAACCTTTTAAACTACAAATACTTGGACAGACAGGAGCATTTTTAAATGGAATACACCTTTAAAACTACATTTACTTGCTAAATGTAGTATTTTGGCTGGAAAAAAAACTTTGAACCACATGTATTTGGACAGAAAGTAGTATTTTAGCTGGAAGTCACCTTTAAAACTTTAAATAACTGAACAGGAAGTCGTATTTTGGTTGGAATAAACCTTCAAAATGTAAATATTTGAACATAAAATAGAATTTAAGCTGGATTAAACCTTTTAAACTATAATTACTTGTAAAATCGAGTATTTTGAGTGTAATCAACGTTTAAAACTGCAAACACATGAACACAAAGTTGTATTATTGGATAGAATAAACCTTTAAACTATAAATATGTGCACAGAAAGTGGTATTTATGGTGGAATAAACCTTTAAAACTGTAAGTATTTAGACGGGATGCAATATTTTAGCTGGAATAAGCTGTTAAAACTTTAAATACATGGACAGAAAATAGCATTTTAGGTGTAACAGACCTTTTAAACTATATTTACCTGCTAAATGTTGTATTTATGGTGGAATTAACCTTTAAATTTATTTAAGTAAGAAAGTTGTATTTTGGCTGCATATTTAAAACTGTAAGTGTTCATCCTGCCCAGTAGGCGGCGCTGTTGTGAAACCTAATGGTCCTGAAGCTGCAGCGGAACCAGAACCCTGGTCTGCTGGGCTCGTTGTCACGGTAACATGATGCTGCACCGTGTCGACTCCTGTCCCGCTCATCAGTCGGATCGTTTCAAAGCAGAACCAGGAAGTTCACCGACGACGAACCTCTTCAGGTCTGATGACATGAAACCAAAGAGGGTCCAGAACCTGATCCAGGAGTCTCTCTAGAACCAGAACCACTGAAACCAAACACTGAGGCCTCGTCTGTGCAGCAGCTTTGATCATGTGATCAGAGGTTATTGATCAGGTTTGGTGCTTTAAACTGTCCAGGTGTACATCTACCACAGACGTCTGTAGGACCAGACTTCATTTAAATATTCCAGATTTTAGACTGGGCTTTATTCAGTGTTTGTCTGGTTGCAAACACGTCTAAAGCACCAGACTTCACCTGAACATGCTCTGTTTCAGACGTGATTTAATCAACTTCACTGTCATCTAAAGAACCAGACTACATTCAAAATTTTCCAGATTTTAGACTTGACTTTATTCAGTCCTTGTGTGGCTGTACATGTTTCCACAGCACCAGACTTCATTTCAAATATCCTTAATTCTACATGAAGTCAGTAGAGTTTCCTGTTGTGTAGCACAAACATATTTTAAACAGCAGTAGTTTAAATCTCACCTGAGTCTGAACGAATCAGAGAATAATTTCTGTAAACAAAACCCTGCAACCATGAGATGAGCAGCAGTGAATCCAGCTGCTGCCTGTATCGTGTCAGAGGTCAGCGAGGCCGTCGGCCATGTTGGCGTCAGCGACACGCCGCCGCCTGGACGTCCTTAAAGACGAAGAAGGCCAGAGAGAATCCAGGAAGCTGCAGGTGATCAGCTGGAGGGAGAAGACTTCCTCTGAGGTCTGGGAGAGTCTCATCGTCCACCATCTGCAGCAGCTTCCCGTTGAGGTTAACCGACCTGCAGGAAACACGGAGTCAGGCATTAGTAGAAGATCACAGAGCCACCTCAGAATCACATGATCTGGTGAGTGTTATCTGTTCAGCCTGTCAAATGTCTGACAAAGGTCCAAAATCTGCTATATTTTGAATGGAGTCTGGTCATATAGGAGTATGTGCAGTCATACAGGAACTAAATAAATTCAGGTCTAAAATCTGAAATATTTTGAATGGAGTCTGGTGCTACAGACGTCTGTTCAACCACACATTAATCAAACTAAGTCTAAACTCTACAACATTCTAATAGGAGTCTGGTATTATAGCTGTCAGTTTAGCCACACAGGAAACCAATCAAGTCTAAAATCGTGAATATTTTGAATGGAGTCTGGTTCTATAGAAGTCTGTATAAAACACATGAACTCATGTTTCCCAAATAAAACAGAACTTAGTGTGAAGCTGTCAGAAGCCTGGTTCTGTCTGATCGGTAGGAAGTTTCCCACCAGATGATCTCAGTGTTTCCTCAGTGACTCTACAGACCGATGAGGTGGAACTAAACAGAGTCAGCAGCTTCATCCTGAACAAACGGACTGGACTGATCCTGCAAACACAGCAGAGCCTCTGTTCTGGTTCAGACACAGCCTGAGCTCAGCGGAGCGAAGCCGAACGAAGCTGGATCGTTAAAAAATAACATAAAATAAATTCTCAGCTGTGACACCCAAAATGTAAAAGAAAAAAACTATCCTAGGAATATTTATAAAATGGAAAAATGTATAAAAAAATATTTTTAAAAATTAATATAGTAGAAAAAACAAAAATAAATTATTAAGTATATTTTAAAAAATAAAATAAAATAAAATAAATTCTCAGCTGTGACACCCAAAATGACAAAAATTTATAAAAAATATTAATATAATAAAAAAAGCAATAATATATATTTTTTTTCAAAAAATAAAATCAAATAAATTCTAAACTGTGACATCCAAAATGTAAAAGAAAAAAAAACTATCCTAGAAATATTTATAAAATGTCAAAAAAATATTTAAAAAATATTTTAAAAAATTAATATAGTAGAAAAAATTAAATTATTAAGTATATTTTAAAAAAATAAAATCAAATAAATTCTCAGCTGTGACATCAAAAATGTAAAATACAAAGAAAAGAATCCTAGGAATATTTATAAAATGTCAAAAAATATTAAAAATCTAAAAAAGATTAATATAATAGAAAAAACTAAATAAGTTATTCAATGTATTTTTTAAAAAATAGAAGAAGACGTGAATTAAATATGTGAAAACAGGAAGTTGATTTATCAGATCAGCTGTCTTAAAGTTTAAACCATCGACACTAAAACATCTAACTATTCTTTTTTCCTGGGCCACAGTTGAACCTGACATGTCCTGATAAACATCCTGGTTCTATAGTTCACGTGTGTGCTCTAGTGTTTTAGCTGACTTTCACAATAAAAGCCTCCCTCTGCTGGTTGAGATTCTGGCCGACTGATAAACGTGACGGCAGCAGGTCTGAGGGGCAGCGAGGACAAAGAGCAGCTTTCACTGGAGCCATCGGCCACCTGGAGTCGAGTCGGTCGGACTGGAGGACAAACGCCTCCACTGTGCTGCTGCTGAGGACGGACGGGACCAAGATCCTGGACGACTTCCTGTTCAGGTTCATGGAGATCAGAGTGACGGATCCACCGCTGGAGCTGGAACAGAGACGAGAATCAGACCAGACGTTTCGCTTCTCAGCCAAGAGGCTCTGAAGCTTCTTGGATGAGAAGCGAAAAGTATCCTAGAAATATTTATAACAAGTCAACAAGTATTAAAAACACATGATGCTGCCACCACCATGCTTTAATTTTCTACATGTCTGTAGAACATTGTCGTGCTTGAAACCGGTCTGCGGTGCAAAAAAGGTTGCGATTTTTTTTTTAATTTAACATTTTTCTTCAATCTAAAAAAGTTTTCTAAATAAATAAAACTACTTTTTATTACTAAATGTGTATTTTTACTTTTCCCAGTCTCTTCCTCTTTTCTTAGAAACTCTCCAGAGACGTTTGTTTTTCATTCATTTTGGCGGGAAACGAGCACAGACGGAAGCGGCAGGAAGACGATCTAGCCATTTTTCAAAATAAAACACCCTGCGGACTCCACTGGAAATAAAATAAAATGTTTCTATTCTTTCTGTGCGGCCCGGTACCAGTTGACCCATGGCCTGGTACCGGTCTGAGGCCCGCTGGTCTAGAAGACCTCGAGCTTGTTTAAAAATGAGTCATAACTACGTCTGAAAGCCAGATCATCTGAGTCGCTGCACCTTGATTCTACTTTCAGTCCTTGTTTTATTTGTGACCAGTAGCTCTGTGTTCTACCTCTTCTTGTTGCTGCAGTGCAGATACGTCCTGACTCTCTTACTCCGACCAGAACCAGAATGCGTCCGGACCCTCAGGACCTCCGGACCGACGAGCCTCTTGTAGAGAACCGACAGCCAGTAGTCCTGGAAGAACAGAGAGCTGCAGTCAGAGTCCATCCAGCAGCAGTCCGACGCCCTCCTGAAGGTTAACCTCTTACAGGTAAAGGATCCAGGTTCTCATCCACCAGGTGGTAGCTTCCAGAACCGACCAGGACCTGCCTCATCACCACATCCAGACCCAGAGTGGCTCCCAGTCCCAGCTTATCCAGCCACCTGCACATCAGAGCAGCATCCATCCATTTAGAACGTCAGTCATCCAGTCAAACTGAAAACACCTCCAGTAGGAAAACATTAGTCTGTTGTTGATGTTCATTTATATGTAAAAGTCCACAAACAGAAACACGTTTGATCAAAAACTACATTCAGTCACACCTGGATGGATGTAAACTGATCTGTCTGCATGTTTTCATGGTAGTTCAGCCTCCTTCTGTAGTGATTTTTGTTCGTTTTTTGCTCATTTTATGCGTTTTTGTTGTGATTTCTCATATATTTGTGGTTATTTTGCGTCTTTCTGTGCTGATCTGGGTCCAGGTTCTACCAGAACTCCAGTGTGTTGTTCCTCCTACATGTCATGTGTCTGTCTGCTGGACTGATGAGGTTCTGATCCATGTGGACCCCCCTCTATGGACTTCAAGGAGACCTTCATAGTCTGAAGGTAGAACTCTGATCAGTGATGGAGGTTCTGGAGATGGAGGACCAGGAGGTTCTGAGGAGGTTTAGTTGATGTTTCTGGATTTAAATATTAAATTATCTTGTCCTTATCTCAGTTCGAACTCACATGAATCCTGCTACGAAGGTGTCCGACAGCCCCAACGCTCCTCCTCCGTACGCCGAACTCGTCTCTCCGAGCCAAACCGGCTTCGTCGGAGATAAAAGCTTCACTTTCTGAAGCAGAGAAACAAACACAGAGCAGCTGTAACGCCTGAACACAACACCAAATGATCACTGACCGTCCGGCTCGTCGTCACCTCCATCACTTCGTTGGTCTTTAAGGTCAGAGTGTCCAGAACCTTGGGGTCCAGGAAGTCCTCCAGAGACGTGTCCCTGCCGTTCACGTAGTAACTGAGGAGCAGGAGAGCTCATGAGTTTACAGAGAAACGTTAACAGTGACGCATCAATAGAACGTTTTCAGCCTGGACATCAACTGAACTCCAGGAAAACTAACTCCGGTGTCCCTCAGGGCTCTACTGTAGGGCCTCCTGCATTTACATTAACTTACTTTATAAATCAGCAGCTGATACTTTATTTGCAGACGATGTGAGTATTTATAAGCATAAATTATGAAGGAGTTTGATCTAGATCCCTGATTACTGAGCTTTTATAGAACTTTAAACACATCCCTGGGTTTTCTTTCCTAACCTCCAGGTTAAATTCTAGCGGAGCGTCTTCAACATGGCCGACAGGTGAACCGACTATGGAGGCTGTTTGGTGGAGATGAGCATCAGGGTTAGAGAGGCCTTTAGATGGAGGCCGTTAGAATCCAGCTGAACCTACTGAACCTACTGGGCCTAACCCTGGTAACGGAGAACTGGACCAGTCGCCCTGTTCAAGGGTTTGTTTGGGAGACTGGCAAAGATAACTGTAAAAACACTGCCTGAATTATAAATAATGTCACAAATCAGCTTTATTACCATCAGTAATCTGTTCTGTGACACTGACTGTGCTGTAAACCTGTTTTTACTGTCCTTAAATCAACTTTAATGATCTGTGGTCTGGTTTTTACATGGTTCAGTCATTTCTAATGTTTATTTTTTACAGTGCAGGTTCTTTAGTTCTCTCAGCACCCAGGTTAGAATATTCCAGCAGGTAAACTAGAAGCTTTTCAAACTGTCTTCTGTCTCCTTCTAGTGCGTTTGTGTTGAGATGAGTGACAGATCAGAGCAGAACCATTAAACTTCATGTATGAACGTGTGCAAACGAACACGCGTCAAACTGACGGTGGATGAACTCACTGGTGCCAGGTGACGGCGTCCACGGCTGCAGCTCCGCTCTGCAGGAAGCTTCAGGAGGACGTAATCAGCAGCATCAGGAGGGAAATTAGCAGCGTTAGCTTAGCATTCATCCTACAGCAGCGTAAACAGCCTGCAGCCACATGTGACTCCTAACTCAGTTACAGCAGGACTCAGCTGGAACTAAAGACCCTCTCCTGATCTCACCCCTCCAGGATGTCGGTCCGGTGGTCTCTCGGCTGGCCGACGTCGGGTCCGAACAGACCGGCGTCCCGGTAGAACCCGGACTCTGACATCATCTTCCTGAGACGGATGAAGTCCAGGCCCAGCTGCTGTCCGTCCACCCGGATCCCCGCCTTCTTCTCAAAGCTGTTCGGTTCTGGAGACACAAAGCTTCCAGTGTCAGTCTGAGGCATTCTCGTTAACGTTCCCGTTAACATCCTCAGTAACAGCTGGAAGTGTTCAAGCCAAAAGGACAATTCAGCAGAAGTAATTTAAAGTTCAGAAACATGACAGAAAATAAAATGTTGTTCCTAAAACCTGAGGAGCTGAAGGTTCATAGTCTGTTGAGTCCACCAAGGAGGTTATGTGATGGCCGGTGTTGGTTGGTTTGTTTATTTGTCTGTTTGTTTGTCTGTTTGTGTTCAAAATAACTCGAAAACTAATGGACAGACTTAGATGAAATTTTCAGGAAATGTGTGAAATGGGACACATGATGACATGTTGGGACTGATCCGGATCACCGTCTGGATCCAGGATTTATTTAATCTAAGTGTAACCAGGTGGACAATTAAATGCGGTTTACTCTAAAAGCCACCAGAGGGCACTCTTGTTTTTGGGGTAACCCCCTCTGACCACATGACATTTTGGGTCTCCACGCGACAGACAGCGACAATGACGGAGTTCTCTTTCCTTCCTGAGCGACATACGCACGGTTGGGCCGGCATTCTTATCTCCGGTTGTCTAAGAAGCTGGGAGGCTGTTAGGAGCTGCCGCGCTAGAGGCCGCGCCTGTTCATTAGGTCGGATGGGGTGAAGGCCGCATTGTCGGTAGGACATTTGAACTGTCTGTAATTACATTTGTATCTGTAACGTTCCATAGAAAATATGTGAACTGGGAGATTGTGTTGGGGGTGGACTGAAGCTCCTTGGTGGAGGTCTGAGCTCTCTGAGGGCTTTTCTAGTTGTTGTCTGTGGTTTCCTGTTGTAGTGTGTTGTCTGTTGCGTTGTACCGTTGCCGAGCTCCCAGGACATCTGGTACCGTCTGGACCTGCAGTAGTCCAGCAGGGTCTGAGCGTTGCTGCTGTTCCAGCTGTTGTCTGGAGTCCGGAGCAAAGCGTTCAAACCGAAGATCAGCTCGAAGCCGCAGCAGCTGCTGAAGGAGTTCAGGAGGTCCACGGTCAGCTCTGGAGGAGGAGGACGGACAGAGAGGCTCTGTACATACACCTGGTAGGATCTACCTGTAGTCTACCTGAGACCTACCTGAGACCTACCTGTTGTCTACCTGTAGTCTACCTGTAATCTACCTGTAATCTACCTGTTGTCTAACTGTTGTCTACCTGAGACCTACCTGTGAAGCGGACCTTCTTGTACTTCCTCCTCAGGTCTTCCTGGATCAGGACCTGCTGCTGCAGGGTCCAGCTCTGCTTCAGTTTCTCCTCCAACCACCAGGGCAGCAGCTTCTTCTGACAGGACTCACCTGGTGGAGGAGAATCACACAGACCATCAGACATCAGCACAGAGGGGCGGAGACCTGATCACACCTGGTTCCAGCTGAACCTGAACGGAGCTGCAGGAGACCATCTGACGAGGTTCACATCAATAAAAAGACGATAATAACAGGAAAAAAAGAGTGGAATAAAGGAAGAACACAAAGTCCCACATATGTTAAATAGATAAATACAAATGTCAGACATTAATAAGGTCTCTGGGGAAAAGTCTGATAAAATAAAAAGTTAAATATTCATCAAACATCCCAAATATGTAATAAATAAATTTAAAACAACAACATTAAAATGTCAGAGATGAATAAAGTGTCTGGAAAAAAGGCTTAAAAGAATAAAACGTCCCAGAAGTCTTAATGACCCTGTAGAAGATAAAGTCAAAGTCAGTAAAGAAAAAGTCAGAAAAAATATCCCAAACTTGAAAAACAAACAGTAAAATATCTGGAAAATGTAAAAAGTAATTCCAAAAAGTATGAATAAAATGTTCCCATAAGATCAGACCTAAAAACAGCTGAGGAAAAAATAAAATAATAATAAAATGCTAGAAAAAAAATCAGAAAAAAGTCTGAAAAATATTTGAAGAATGTCCAAAAAGTAAGAAAATATTTCCCCATAAAAATATTTAAATAATTCTATAAAATAACAAAATGTTTAAAGAATATATTTAAAATATCTTTAAAAAAACACAAATAAAACATAAATAGTTGTCAAATGTCCCAAAGTATGAAAATAATTCCCACAAAAATGTGGAAAAAATAAAATGTCAGAAAAAAGCCAACAGATGTTAAAATGAGAAGAACTCAGTATTAATATCATTATAACTGCTGTACCGACCTGGTGGTGTTTGTTCATTCACACCTGTGTTCTCTGTGTTCTGTCGTCTCCTCTGAGGGTTAAACTCCATAAAATCCTGTCTGGTTCCACCGAAACGGAGAAAAGCTGGACTCAGAGCAGCAGACAGAGTCCTGACCTTCATGGAGCTGGACCCAGAACCACAATATAGAAATTAAATAAAGATAAATTAAATTAAATACACATTAAATAGAAATAAAATAAATATGAATTAAATTAAATAGAAATAAAATCAATATGAATTAAATACACATTAAATAAAAAATAAAATAAAGATAAATTAAATTAAATAGAAATAAAATAAAGATAAATTAAATTAAATACACATTAAATAGAAATAAAATAAATATGAATTAAATTAAATAGAAATAAACCTGGATAAAAATAGACATTAGAAATAAACATGAATAAAAATCTAGATTTAATAAATCTTTTAAATAATTAAAATAGTTAATAAACCCACATTGTCCACTTCCTGTGTCATCATGTCTACCGTTAATGTTCTGACCTGGATCTGGATCTGGACCAGGTTCAGGTTCTGGTTCTGTTGGTTTAGAGTCTATCAGAGACTTTAACTGTCAGATGTCAGAGTTTGATTGTTTCTGATTTAACCAGTGAACTTTTTAACTTTAGTTTTAGTCTAAGTTAGTCTAGTTTAGCTTAGTATTAATCTAGTCTAGGTTAGGTTAGTTTAGTTTAGTTTTAATCTAGTCTAGTCTACTTTAGTCTAGGTTAGTTTTAATCTAGTCTAGTCTACTTTAGTCTAGGTTAGTTTAGTTTCTGTTTCCATGTTCGGTTTCTGTCTTTAGGTTTCTCAGGTTAACTCCAGACTCTGATCCTGGATCTGATGGTTCTGAAGGTTTCACACCGTCCACATGGTGGTTTCATTCAGCTCCGATTGAATCTAGTCAGAACCAGAACCAGGACTTCTGGTCTGAGCGGGTCCTGGAGGTTCTGGATGTTCCGGAGGTCCCGGAGGTTCTGGATGTCCCGGAGGTCCTGGAGGTTCTGGAGGTCCGGACCCACCTGAGCAGCGCCATGAAGCTCTCCTCCGCGGCCAGACTGGCATCGATGGTGACGGACAGGAAGCGCGGATCCACCCGGCGGAGCACCGCGGACAGATCCGGGTCCAGGACCAGAACCACGTCCCCGTCCGGTTCCAGCTCTGAGCCTCCATCCGAGCCGGTTCTGGTTCCGTGAGTCCGCTGAAGGAGCAGAGAGAAGAGAAGCAGCAGGAGAAAGTTCATGTCTGCAGCAGGAAGAGCAGGAAGCGACCTTCCTCCTCCTCCTCCTCCTCCTCCTCCTCCTCCTCACACCGGAGCCGCTCCGGGACCCCGCCCCCTTCACACCATCAGAACAGGACCGGAGCCAGAACCACAAGAACCACCAGGACCACCAGGACCAGCAGGAGACCAGAGACCCGGATCCTCCTGTTTGATGCTCTGAGACTTTAGTTTCACTTTGATCAGGAAAAAACAACAGCGGAAATATATATATATATCATATGTATATACACGATCCCAAAATTAATAATTAAATACCCCAGAACATAGGAATATCCCAGAAATAATCATAAAATATCCCAAATATCTCTAACAAATATATTACATGATAATTATTTAATTATAATTATTTAACTGTCTAGAATATATTAATAAATTGTCCTTGTTCATATAATAAATTTATCTAAAATAATTATATCTTCATAAAAAAAGTTCAGAAATGTTAATAAATGTCCCAGAAAATATTGTTGATCTTTTAAATCCCTAAAATATTTTTATAATTCAATATTATAATAATAAAATATTATCAAAGCACTCAGACAGCCCCAGTTATTAAAATATCAAAAATTAAAATTAAAACTTCCCATAAACACACTATCCCAGTATTAATAACTAAATACCTATAAATATCCCAAAAATAATGATAGAATACTCCAGAAAATATAAATGGTCGTAAAAAATAACAAATGGTCCAAGTAAGTTAGAATAAAATAAAAATATTAATAAAATGTCCTCAGAATATAAAAATCTCAGAATTCTTTAAATAAAATGTTCAAAATATAAATGATAGAAGATTAATTAAATAGTACTATGCTGTCCCAAAATTAATAATGAAATACCTCAGAAATATTAATATCCCAAATATAATAATAAAATATATAAGTCAAGAAAATATTAATTATATTGATAAAATATCCTCAGAATATTAAAATAAACGATAAAAAATGAAATAAAAATATTAAATTAAATGCTCCAAAAGAGTAGATTCAATAAATATTTATTAAATGTCCCAGAAGATATGAAAAATCCTCAAAATATTAATAAAATATCACCAAAATGTTCCTAAAATGTCGTCCAAAAATATCAAGAAAGTGTCTCAGAAGTTTTATTGATGCTTAAAATGTTGTTTAATGTCTTAAACTGTCCCAGGAAATATTCAATACTGACACTAACTAAATGCCCAAAGTCAGAAAATGATAAAACCTTTTAAAAGACGTTTCCTCAGAAGCTCTGATGCCTTCTAATAGTTATAGAACCTGTCTGTTCTGAGTTCTTCACTGCCAGCGCTGTTTCTGTAATGATCGAACACTTCCTGGGTCCAGACTTGGACCAATCAGAGACGGAGGATTCAGACAGGGAGGAGCAGAGAGCAGCAGAGGAGGCTTCAGGAGGCGTCAACGTCTTTAATGAGGAGCAGAATAAAACCAGCGGCTGACAAGAGTCTGGAGTTAAATCTGAGGCAGGTCTGGAGGCTTCATCAGCAGGTCGTCCACCTCCTCCTGGAGAGCAGCAGCCTTCTCATTCAGCAGCATCTGGACACAGAAACAACACACATGTTGTCATTACACCGGACACACGTTACTGTTATAGACACTATATGACCAGAAGTATTTGCTCACCATCCAAATGATCAGAATCAGGTGTCCTAATCACTTGGCCTGGCCACAGGTGGATAAAATCATCACCTAGGCATGCAGGCTGTTTGACAAACATTTGTAAAAGAATGTGTCGCTCTCAGGAGCTCAGTGAATTCCAGTGTGGAACTGTCATAGGATGAAACCTGTGCAACAAATCCAGTCGTGAAATTTCCTCACTCCTAAATATTCCACAGTCAACTGTCAGCTTTATTATAAGAAAATGGAAGAGTTTGGGAACAACAACAACTCGGCCACCAAGTGTTCGGCCACGTAAACTGACGGAGAGGAGTCAGTGGATGCTGAGGTACATAGTGCAAAGAGGTCACCGACTTCCTGCACAGTCAATTGCTGCAGAGCTCCAGACTTCATGTGGCCTTCAGATTAGCCCAAGTACAGTACAGAGAGCTTCATTAATGGGTTTCCATGGCAGAGCAGCTGCATCCAAGCCGTACATCACCAAGTGCAATGCCAAGCGCCGGATGCAGTGGTGTAAAGCAGCCGCCACTGGACTATAGAGCAGTGGAGATGCCTTCTCTGGAGTGATGAATCACACTTTTCCATCTGGCAATCTGATGGACCAGTCTGGGTTTGGAGGTTGCCAGGAGAACGGTACATTTCAGACTGCATTGTGCCAAGTGTGAAATTTGGTGGAGGAGGAATTATGGTGTGGGCTTGTTCTTCAGGAGTCGGGCTTGGCCCCTTAGTTCCAGTGAAAGGAACTTTGAATGCTTCAGGATACCAAAACATTTTGGACAATTCTATGCTCCCAACTTTGTGGGAACAGTTTGGAGCCCCTTCCTCTTCCAACATGACTGTGCACCAGAGCACAAAGCAAGGTCCATACAGACATGGATGACAGAGTCTGGTGTGGAGGAACTGGACTGGTCTACACAGAGTCCTGACCTGAACCCGATAGAACACCTTTGGGATGGATTAGAGTGGAGACTGAGAGCCAGGCCTTCTGGTCCAACATCAGTGTGTGACCTCACCTATGGTCAAATATTCCCATGAACACACTCCTCAACCTTGTGGAAAACCTTCCCAGAAGAGTTGAAGCTGTAATAGCTGCAAAAGGTGGACCGACATCATATTGACCCCTATGGGTTAGGAATGGGATGGACTTAAGTTCATATGTGAGTCAAGGCAGGTGAGCAAATACTTTAGGTAATATAGTGAATCACTGCTGTGGTGATGGAGGAGCAACGAGTGATCAAAAGACACAACATGACAACAAAGAGACACAAAACAACTTAATTAATTTTAACAACAAATTAAAGGATCTCATGTCTGTGTGGAGTCTGGTGGTGAATCATGTATTAACATTATAAAACATGACACTCAGTGATCAGGTCCTGGTATTGATCAGTATCGGTTGGCCAGACTCACCTTAGCAGAAGCTACGATCTGATTGGCCTGCTTCCTGTACAGGTGTTCTATGGCTCTGGACAGAACCGACGGGTCGGCGTTGGCCAGGTGGGTCAGAGTCCTGTAGCCGGAGTTGTACAGCTGCTTGGCCCTCGACTGGACAAAAGGTGTTCAGTCACGAGTCAGAAATCAATTATCAGAATATACAGAAGAAACATGGTTTAGAACTTTATCTACAACTGACTGATTCATTTTAGTCAACATTTACACAGTAAGTGACAGTTATAAGTCCCTTTAAGCAGATTCCAAGTCTAAACATGTAAAAACTGGAACCTGGTCTGGTCAAACTTTAACCCATCAGATTCTACTGATGTTAGAATCTTAACAGGTGGAAACATCTGGACCAGAGACTGGATTTTAGTAGAAACATGGATGTATTCCTGGAAAATAACCTGCAGATAGTCAAAACTCTCTCATTACACCAAGTCAAACAAAGATCAGGGACATAAAACAGATTTATTCCAACATAAAACACTTAAACTTCCTCTTCTGTGGCAGAGGAAAGATAATTTTCCAACCAAGAGAACAAAACTAAAACAAAGCAGTGACTCATGAACTGAACCGTTAATAAATGAAAATCAAATGATGTGAAAACAGACGTCAGAGTATTAAATAGATCACATGATCTGTTGTCTAGACGTCGACTGATGAACAGCATCCTGGCTTTAATAAAGTCTAATAGTTACAGTGTGTTGAACACATCAGTCAGTCTGGGTCTAGATGTTGGTGTTCATAGGGGTCTAGATGTTGGTGTTCATAGGGTCTAGATGTTGGTGTTCATAGGGTCTAGATGTTGGTGTTCATAGGGTCTAGATGTTGGTGTTCATAGGGGTCTAGATGTTGGTGTTCATAGGGTCTAGATGTTGGTGTTCATAGGGTCTAGATGTTGGTGTTCATATGTTGGGTCTAGATGTTGGTGTTCATAGGGTCTAGATGTTGGTGTTCATAGGGGTCTAGATGTTGGTGTTCATAGGGTCTAGATGTTGGTGTTCATAGGGTATGTTGGTGGGGTCTAGATGTTGGTGTCATAGGGGTCTAGATGTTGGTGTTCATAGGGTCTAGATGTTGGTGTTCATAGGGGTCTAGATGTTGGTGTTCATAGGGTCTAGATGTTGGTGTTCATAGGGTCTAGATGTTGGTGTTCATAGGGGTCTAGATGTTGGTGTTCATAGGGGTCTAGATGTTGGTGTTCATATGTTGGTGTCCATAGGGGTCTAGATGTTGGTGTTCATAGGGGTCTAGATGTTGGTGTTCATAGGGGTCTAGATGTTGGTTCAGTCTAGATGTTGGTGTTCTAGATGTTGGTGTTCATAGGGTCTAGATGTTGGTGTTCATAGGGTCTAGATGTTGGTGTTCATAGGGGTCTAGATGTTGGTGTTCATAGGGGTCTAGATGTTGGTGTTCATAGGGGTCTAGATGTTGGTGTTCATAGGGGTCTAGATGTTGGTGTTCATAGGGTCTAGATGTTGGTGTTCATAGGGTCTAGATGTTGGTGTTCATAGGGGTCTAGATGTTGGTGTTCATAGGGGTCTAGATGTTGGTGTTCATAGGGGGGTCTAGATGTTGGTGTTCATAGGGTCTAGATGTTGGTGTTCATAGGGGTCTAGATGTTGGTGTTCATAGGGTCTAGATGTTGGTGTTCATAAGGGTCTAGATGTTGGTGTTCATAGGGTCTAGATGTTGGTGTTCATAGGGGTGTAGATGTTGGTGTTCATAGGGTCCAGATGTTGGTGTCCATAGGGTCTAGATGTTGGTGTTCATAGGGGTCTAGATGTTGGTGTTCATAGGGTCTAGATGTTGGTGTTCATAGGGGTCTAGATGTTGGTGTTCATAGGGTCTAGATGTTGGTGTTCATAGGGTCTAGATGTTGGTGTTCATAGGGGTCTAGATGTTGGTGTTCATAGGGGTCTAGATGTTGGTGTTCATAGGGTCTAGATGTTGGCGTTCATAGGGGTCTAGATGTTGGCGTCCATAGGGGTCTAGATGTTGGTGTCCATAGTGGTCTAGATGTTGGTGTCCATAGGGTCTAGATGTTGGTGTCCATAGGGGTCTAGATGTTGGTGTTCATAGGGTCTAGATGTTGGTGTTCATAGGGTCTAGATGTTGGTGTTCATAGGAGTCTAGATGTTGGTGTTCATAGGGTCTAGATGTTGGTGTCCATAGGGGTCTAGATGTTGGTGTTCATAGGGTCTAGATGTTGGTGTCCATAGGGTCTAGATGTTGGTGTTCATAGGGGTCTAGATGTTGGTGTTCATAGGGGTCTAGATGTCGGTGTTCATAGGGGTCTAGATGTTGGTGTTCATAGGGTCTAGATGTTGGTGTTCATAGGGTCTAGATGTTGGTGTTTATAGGGGTCTAGATGTTGGTGTTCATAGGGGTCTAGATGTCGGTGTTCATAGGGGTCTAGATGTTGGTGTTCATAGGGGTCTAGATGTCGGTGTTCATAGGGGTCTAGATGTCGGTGTTCATAAGGGTCTAGATGTCGGTGTTCATAGGGGTCTAGATGTCGGTGTTCATAGGGGTCTAGATGTCGGTGTTCATAGGGGTCTAGATGTCGGTGTTCGTAGGGGTCTAGATGTTGTTGTTCATAGGGTCTAGATGTTGGTGTTCATAGGGTCTAGATGTTGGTGTCCATAGGGGTCTAGATGTTGGTGTTCATAGGGGTCTAGATGTTGGTGTTCATAGGGGTCTAGATGTTGGTGTTTATAGGGTCTAGATGTTGGTGTTCATAGGGTCTAGATGTTGGTGTTCATAGGGTCTAGATGTTGGTGTTCATAGGGGTCTAGATGTTGGTGTTCATAGGGTCTAGATGTTGGTGTTCATAGGGGTCTCGATGTTGGTGTTCATAGGGTCTAGATGTTGGTTCTGGGGGTCTAGATGTTGGTGTTCATAGGGTCTAGATGTTGGTTCATAGGGGTCTAGATGTTGGTGTTCATATAGATGTTGGTGTCCTAGATGTTGGTGTTCATAGGGGTCTAGATGTTGGTGTTCATAGGGGTCTAGATGTTGTGTTCATAGGGGTCTAGATGTTGGTGTTCATAGGGGTCTAGATGTTGGTGTTCATAGGGGTCTAGATGTTGGTGTTCATAGGGTCTAGATGTTGGTGTTCATAGGGGTCTAGATGTTGGTGTTCATAGGGGTCTAGATGTTGGTGTTCATTCTAGATAGGGGTCTAGATGTTGGTGTTCATAGGGTCTAGATGTTGGTGTTCATAGGGTCTAGATGTTGGTGTTCATAGGGTCTAGATGTTGGTGTTCATAGGGTCTAGATGTTGGTGTTCATAGGGGTCTAGATGTCGGTGTTCATAGGGGTCTAGATGTTGGTGTTCATAGGGTCTAGATGTTGGTGTCCATAGGGTCTAGATGTTGGTGTTCATAGGGGTCTAGATGTTGGTGTTCATAGGGGTCTAGATGTTGGTGTCCATAGGGTCTAGATG
Organism: Dascyllus trimaculatus; assembly: GCA_024666655.1. Classification (NCBI taxonomy): domain Eukaryota; kingdom Metazoa; phylum Chordata; class Actinopteri; family Pomacentridae; genus Dascyllus; species Dascyllus trimaculatus. Next base: position 30,069,072 of record CM045460.1, read on the forward strand.
TTGGTGTTCATAGGGTCTAGATGTTGGTGTTCATAGGGGTCTAGATCAGGGGTGTCAAACTCAAATACACAGCGGGCCAAATCTGAAAACCTGGACATAGTCGCGGGCCAACATTATATTATTATAATATATATATACATATATATATATATATATATATATATATATATATATATATATATATATATATATATATATATATATTATAATATATTATAATATATATTATAATTATAATTATCAACATTATTATATTGATATTATATATAAATAAAACTAGCCTTTACAGCAGCTTCATTTTGTGATGTGGCTTTTTTGAACATAGTCTGTTGTGAAACCAAACTTCTTTTCATCTCCTTTACTTTCTGGCGCCTTTGACTCATGTCCAGGTCCTTGTACTTGTCCTGGTGTTTCATCGTGTCGTCTAATGTTGTTCTCTTTGGTTATATCCACGTTGGCTCCACATACTAGACGGGGTTGGTCTGAATAGCAATAGGTGAGCGCCGGATATTCTGGTCCAGTTACTGACAAATATCTGAATATTTGGGTCGTGCAGCCGCGGTGGCCGGGACCGGGGGTGGCGGCGAGGGCGAAGGAGAAGGGGAAGTGTGTTCGTCGGAGTCCGACGGCATTAGCGTGAATATCTACTGCTGGTGGTGGAACAGTAGCAGCGTCCTGGTGTGCCGCTGGTGCAGATGCTAAGTCAGGTGGCGGCGGCGGAGGGGTGAAGTTGGTTGGGTCAGTAGTAGCGTGCGGTTGCTATGACTACTGTCAACAGAGGAGAGGGTGTTTATGGGTCCTGTCCTGATTGACGCCATATGTCTATGATTGACGCGCCGATACAGAGCAGAGCATTCTGGGACTTGTAGTATTAGCGATACACGCGCTGTATAATACCGGCGGGCCAGCTTTAGTAGTCATCTGGTATTACCTCGCGGGCCAAATATAATTACACTGCGGGCCAAATTTGGCCCGCGGGCCTGAGTTTGACACCTATGGTCTAGATGTTGGTGTTCATAGGGTCTAGATGTTGGTGTTCATAGGGTCTAGATGTTGGTTCATAGGGGTCTAGATGTTGGTTCATAGGGGTCTAGATGTTGGTGTTCATAGGGGTCTAGATGTTGGTGTTCATAGGGTCTAGATGTTGGTGTTCATAGGGGTCTAGATGTTGGTGTTCATAGGGGTCTAGATGTTGGTGTTCATAGGGGTCTAGATGTTGGTGTTCATGGGGGTCTAGATGTTGGTGTTCATGGGGGTCTAGATGTTGGTGTTCATAGGGGTCTAGATGTTGGTGTTCATAGGGTCTAGATGTTGGTCTTCATAGGGGTCTAGATGTTGGTGTTCATAGGGGTCTAGATGTTGGTGTTCATAGGGGTCTAGATGTTGGTGTTCTAGGGTCTAGATGTTGGTGCTCATAGGGTCTAGATGTTGGTGTTCATAGGGGTCTAGATGTTGGTGTTCATAGGGGTCTAGATGTTGGTGTTCATAGGGTCTAGATGTTGGTGTTCATAGGGGTGTAGATGTTGGTGTTCATAGGGTCTAGATGTTGGTGTTCATAGGGGTCTAGATGTTGGTGTTCATAGGGGTCTAGATGTTGGTGTTCATAGGGGTCTAGATGTTGGTGTTCATAGGGGTCTAGATGTTGGTGTTCATAGGGTCTAGATGTTGGTGTTCATAGGGGTCTAGATGTTGGTGTTCATAGGGTCTAGATGTTGGTGTCCATAGGGTCTAGATGTTGGTGTTCATAGGGGTCTAGATGTTGGTGTTCATAGGGGTCTAGACCACCTGTTGAGGCTCTAACATCAGTAGAACCTGATGTGGTTCCAGTTTTCAGACCTTCAGACTTGAAGCCTGTTCAAACTAACTCATAACTTTCATAAGAAGGTCATATTAATGGAAGTGTGTTGGTCTCTGACCTCCGTGACTCCGACCACCTCCATCAGAGGAATAAGTTCGGCCTTCACGCAGTAACTCAGCCTTCTGGTCAGCTCCGTCAGCAGAGCTCTGAACGGCCACAGCTCCTCCAGCTCCTGACCAGAACACACAGAGTAATCCTTGGTGAACCATCGTTAAACAGACCTGAGATCAGAAACTCAGACTCAGACTGAGGCTGCAGATGAATCAGACATTATCCAACCTATGGATTAAACTAAAACATGTGGAGCTGATTGAACAGAAGCCTGGTCGTGGTCAGCGTTCGTCACCTCGGGTAAAATCTACAGATATCTGAATGGACTTTGGTGCAGATTCAAAGGGACACTAAAGAGTCCAGGTTCTGCACATTTACAGGTGTGTTAGTATGTCTTTGGTCTCAGCTAGAACCTGTTCAGCTGCCTTAATGCTCAGAAACACATCACTTCCTCATACTGTATCTGTTTTAGCTCCGCCCAGTCTGCTCTGATTGGTCGACCCTGTGGTAACGCTGGTTAGAAACCTCAGAGGCAGCTCTAAAGAGATAATAAGGAGACTGAAGGCAGCTGCTTGTTCTTTTATGAGGCCAGGCTAGCTGCTAGCAGGAGTTATGCTCACGTGTCACATGATGATAATTAACAGAAGGAAAGACTCCAAACAGGAAGTCCAGGAGGTGAGGAGCAGAAGAACTCTGGATGGACTTTGGAAGTCATTTTACAAGCAGCTGCAAAACACAACAAAGGAATGAGGAAGTAAAAAGCAGAACTAGATTTGATTATGTGTTTATTATGTCTCTGTGGGTGACGCCGACTCTACACTCTCTACCACCAACATAAACCTGTTCTGTGATTTGACAAGTGTCCAGAATGACTTGTAAATGGTACAAAATGACCTTTAAATATGACTAAAAACTTGTCCAGAATGATTCAAAATCACATTTGCAGTCACTTTACATGAACAAACAGCAGCTAAATATCACTCTGAAGTAAAGGAGGAACCGAAAGGAAGAATATGAACTACCTGGTGTGTTTGTTGTGTCTCTATGGGTCGTGTTAACTCTGAATGCTACATGTCAGACAAAAAAATGTCTGAAATGATTTTAAATGTGTCCAAGTTGACAAAAAATGTCAAAAATAAACTAAACAACTCAATATTTGTCTAAAATACTCTTAAATGTCCACAAGAACTTAAAAAATATCTAAAATTACTGAAAAATGCATCTAAAAAATATGATACAGCTGTAAGAGAAGAAACTCCACACTTATCCAGAAACAAACAAAGAAAAATACCCCAAATTACCTAAGAAATATCCAAAAATGACTCAAACTCATCTCTGCAGACCTTTAAAGGGCACAGAAACCATCTATAGAAGACACTGGAGGAAAAGAGGAACCAGAGAAGAACATGCACTGGTTCATGAGTTTGTTGTGTCTCTGTGGGTCATGCTAACGCTACACTCACTACCTAATTCCCCAAAAGTGTCTACAGTTACTGAAAAAAACCTCATGATTCGTAGCAAACAGGGAAGGACAAGGTCCCGGTTTCAGATGTTTGGACTTGAAATTCATCCAGAATGACTTCAAACTAGTCAAGAATGAATTGAAACTCATCCAGAATAAGTCGAATTTGACCGAAATAGAAGTAGAGTCCATCCTATCTATAGACCTGGTGTCTGGTACCTCAGTAGAGTCCATCCTATCTATAGACCTGGTGTCTGGTACCTCAGTAGAGTCCATCCTATCTATAGACCTGGTGTCTGGTACCTCAGTAGAGTCCATCCTACCTATAAACCTGGTGTCTGGTACCTCAGTAGAGTCCATCCTATCTATAGACCTGGTGTCTGATACCTCAGTAGAGTCCATCCTATCTATAGACCTGGTGTCTGGTACCTCAGTAGAGTCCATCCTATCTATTAACCTGGTGTCTGGTACCTCAGTAGAGTCCATCCTATCTATAAACCTGGTGTCTGGTACCTCAGTAGAGTCCATCCTATCTATAAACCTGGTGTCTGATACCTCAGTAGAGTCCATCCTATCTATAAACCTGGTGTCTGGTACATCAGTAGAGTCCATCCTATCTATAGACCTGGTGTCTGGTACCTCAGTAGAGTCCATCCTATCTATAAACCTGGTGTCTGGTACCTCAGTAGAGTCCATCCTATCTATAGACCTGGTGTCTGGTACCTCAGTAGAGTCCATCCTACCTATAGACCTGGTGTCTGGTACCTCAGTAGAGTCCATCCTATCTATAGACCTGGTGTCTGATACCTCAGTAGAGTCCATCCTACCTATAAACCTGGTGTCTGGTACCTCAGTAGAGTCCATCCTATCTATAGACCTGGTGTCTGGTACCTCAGTAGAGTCCATCCTACCTATAAACCTGGTGTCTGGTACCTCAGTAGAGTCCATCCTATCTATAGACCTGGTGTCTGATACCTCAGTAGAGTCCATCCTATCTATAGACCTGGTGTCTGGTACCTCAGTAGAGTCCATCCTATCTATAAACCTGGTGTCTGGTACCTCAGTAGAGTCCATCCTATCTATAGACCTGGTGTCTGGTACCTCAGTAGAGTCCATCCTACCTATAGACCTGGTGTCTGGTACCTCAGTAGAGTCCATCCTATCTATAGACCTGGTGTCTGGTACCTCAGTAGAGTCCATCCTATCTATAAACCTGGTGTTCGGTACCTCAGTAGAGTCCATCCTATCTATAGACCTGGTGTCTGGTACCTCAGTAGAGTCCATCCTATCTATAGACCTGGTGTCTGATACCTCAGTAGAGTCCATCCTATCTATAAACCTGGTGTCTGGTACATCAGTAGAGTCCATCCTATCTATAGACCTGGTGTCTGGTACCTCAGTAGAGTCCATCCTATCTATAAACCTGGTGTCTGGTACCTCAGTAGAGTCCATCCTATCTATAAACCTGGTGTCTGGTACCTCAGTAGAGTCCATCCTATCTATAGACCTGGTGTCTGGTACCTCAGTAGAGTCCATCCTACCTATAGACCTGGTGTTCGGTACCTCAGTAGAGTCCATCCTATCTATAAACCTGGTGTCTGGTACCTCAGTAGAGTCCATCCTATCTATAGACCTGGTGTCTGGTACCTCAGTAGAGTCCATCCTATCTATAAACCTGGTGTCTGGTACCTCAGTAGAGTCCATCCTATCTATAAACCTGGTGTCTGGTACCTCAGTAGAGTCCATCCTATCTATAGACCTGGTGTCTGGTACCTCAGTAGAGTCCATCCTATCTATAAACCTGGTGTCTGGTACCTCAGTAGAGTCCATCCTATCTATAAACCTGGTGTCTGATACCTCAGTAGAGTCCATCCTATCTATAAACCTGGTGTCTGGTACCTCAGTAGAGTCCATCCTATCTATAGACCTGGTGTCTGGTACCTCAGTAGAGTCCATCCTATCTATAAACCTGGTGTCTGGTACCTCAGTAGAGTCCATCCTATCTATAGACCTGGTGTCTGGTACCTCAGTAGAGTCCATCCTATCTATAGACCTGGTGTCTGGTACCTCAGTAGAGTCCATCCTACCTATAAACCTGGTGTCTGGTACCTCAGTAGAGTCCATCCTATCTATAAACCTGGTGTCTGGTACCTCAGTAGAGTCCATCCTACCTATAAACCTGGTGTCTGGTACCTCAGTAGAGTCCATCCTATCTATAAACCTGGTGTTCGGTACCTCAGTAGAGTCCATCCTATCTATAAACCTGGTGTCTGGTACCTCAGTAGAGTCCATCCTACCTATAAACCTGGTGTCTGGTACCTCAGTAGAGTCCATCCTATCTATAAACCTGGTGTCTGGTACCTCAGTAGAGTCCATCCTACCTATAGACCTGGTGTCTGGTACCTCAGTAGAGTCCATCCTATCTATAGACCTGGTGTCTGGTACCTCAGTAGAGTCCATCCTATCTATAAACCTGGTGTTCGGTACCTCAGTAGAGTCCATCCTATCTATAGACCTGGTGTCTGGTACCTCAGTAGAGTCCATCCTATCTATAGACCTGGTGTCTGATACCTCAGTAGAGTCCATCCTATCTATAAACCTGGTGTCTGGTACATCAGTAGAGTCCATCCTATCTATAGACCTGGTGTCTGGTACCTCAGTAGAGTCCATCCTATCTATAAACCTGGTGTCTGGTACCTCAGTAGAGTCCATCCTATCTATAAACCTGGTGTCTGGTACCTCAGTAGAGTCCATCCTATCTATAGACCTGGTGTCTGGTACCTCAGTAGAGTCCATCCTACCTATAGACCTGGTGTTCGGTACCTCAGTAGAGTCCATCCTATCTATAAACCTGGTGTCTGGTACCTCAGTAGAGTCCATCCTATCTATAGACCTGGTGTCTGGTACCTCAGTAGAGTCCATCCTACCTATAGACCTGGTGTTTGGTACCTCAGTAGAGTCCATCCTACCTATAAACCTGGTGTCTGGTACCTCAGTAGAGTCCATCCTATCTATAGACCTGGTGTCTGGTACCTCAGTAGAGTCCATCCTACCTATAAACCTGGTGTCTGGTACCTCAGTAGAGTCCATCCTACCTATAAACCTGGTGTCTGGTACCTCAGTAGAGTCCATCCTATCTATAGACCTGGTGTCTGGTACCTCAGTAGAGTCCGTCCTATCTATAAACCTGGTGTCTGGTACCTCGGTAAAGTGCAGCACACAGGAGCAGAAGGCCGACGAGGAGCTGAGCAGCGTCTGGACGAATCCTCTGCTCAGCCGGAAGCGTTCGGCGACGCTCCACAGGTTGGTCTCCTTCAGAACCGAGAGCAGGACCAGAGCCAGGTACATCCTGCTCACCACGGACTGGTTGATGCTCTGGAACCCAACAGGAGGAAGAGGTTAGGATTTATTAAAGCCACGGAGGGAGATGAGCAGTCCAGAACATCAGGAGGAATGTCTGTGGAGGCTCTCAGTCCTCCAGGTCATGGTCGTCCTCGTAGATGTAAAGTTGTGTGTCGTCGGCGTATTGGAGGATTCTGATGCGCCGACGACATTCTGAGTTTCAATCGTAGCATCCGGACTAGCTTGAGTTCCGTACGAAACATCTTCTAGAAGCTCAAGCAAGTCCAGATGCTACGACTGAAACTACGAGGATCATTCTGTGTGGTCTTTGTCCGTTTTTCTTCTACTCAACCCTTGTTTTTGACGGTTATTCACACAAACTATCTTAAATTTATCATTTTTATTTAACTACTTCAGTTTCTTTCCAACTAAAAATGCCCAATCAGCTCCTCACACAGCCTCTTACCATTAAATCTAACTGTGCTGAGAGGAAACAAAGAGGCAGCGAGTGTGAAAGATTTAAAGCAAACACTTGAATTATGTAATAAAACTAAATAAGGAATGAACCGCTCCCTCCTTAAATCCCTGAATACGCTGCTCTTATTTACCCATGAAGCCTCTCTGAGTGTCCTGACCATAAAATATTTAACAAAATCAGAATGAAACACAGACGTGACTGTAAAATCATTAATAACAGAAAATATTTCATAATAAAACTCCTACAGTCTGGTGTTTTTGGTCATTTTTAGTCTCGTTTTATTGTTTTTGTCATTTTTAGTCTCATTTCTCTCAATTTTGATGTCAAATTTCTCATTTCAAGTCTCATTTTGGCCATTTTCTATTTTTATGTGTTGCTTTCTAGACTTGTTCTTCTAATTTTGTGTCTTGTATCTCTTGTTTTTATGTCATTTTGTGTCTCACTTCTGTAGTTTCGTCTAATTTTTATCGTTTTCTGTCTTGTTTTTGTTGATTTTTGTATTGATTTTCTCATTTTGGGTCTCATTTCTGTCTTGTTTTTGTCCTTTTTAGTCTCGTTTCTCTCAATTTTGGTCTCAAATTTCTAGTTTTGTGTCTCATTTTTGTCTTTTTGTATTTTTATGTGTTGTTTTCTCGTCTTGTTTTTCTAATTTTCTGTCTCATCCTGGTCATTTTGTGTTGTTTTTGTTGATTTTTGTATTGATTTTCTCTTTCTGTGTGTCGTATTTTTTGTTTTGTGGCATTATGTGTCTCACTTTTATCTCCTTTTTATCATTTTTTTGTCCTGTTTTTTAAAAAATTTGTCTCATATTTCTTGTTTTGTGTCATTTTTGTCGTGTTTTTCTCGTTTTCTCGTCTTGTTTTTCTAATTTTGTGTCATTTTTGTGGCTTTCCGTCTTGTTTTCCTCGTCTTCTGTCCAGGTGAGGTGCAGGTGAGTGTTTCTCTACGGTCTAAATCCCATCTCTTACCTTCTTCACCGTCTGTCCTGCAGCCTTTCTTGCCACGAGGCTCTCTGGGACTCCGACGGCGGCCGACATCTTCTGCTCTGCGGCCGACAGCAGCGTGAACTGAATCAGAGACACACCTGGTCAGAAACACACCTGTGAGGCAGCGTCAGGTGCGTCAGGGACTCGTACCTGTCTGAAGTAAACCATCCAGTCAGGCTTGCACTGAGACACCAGGTCGTACGGAGTCACCAGGTAAACCAGGTGCAGGTAGCTGTTGAGCAGGAGACCCTCCAGACCTCTGGACAGGTCCTTGTAGAGGACGTCGCTGTAGGTCAGATCCACTGAGCCTGAAGACAGACATCCACCTCTATTCAGAACTAAAGTCATCCTGCAGCGCCCCCTGCTGGGTCAGACAGGAAGTGAACACCATCAGAGGAGGATCTGGAAGACTCACCTTTGTACGTGGCCTTTCCCAGCTTGGTGACCTTCAGGTTGGGACCGTGGGGTTCTGCTGTGATCAGGTCTTTGTCCTTCAGGAAGTCGACGCTCTGCTGCAGAACCTCCGTCAGACTCTTCTCAACACACAGATGCTGCTGCTGCACGAACAGCAGCGTCCAGCGCAGGAAGTCCTGCAGCTGCTGCAGCGACGTGGCGACCTGCAGAAGGTCGGTACCGTCAACATACAACCAGCTACGACTGTGAGGATTCAACATCTGCTCCTGGGAAAACACTAACATCTACATCTGGAAACAAAATACCTGCTGCTTTACTCAACACGTGATTATAAACTGAATATCTGGACTTTTGGACTTAATTTGTGTCTCAAATCTTGTGTTTTGTGTCCAGTTTTTGTTGCCGATGTCTTGTTTTTGTTGTATTGTGTCATTTTCAGTCTCAAATTTCTGGTTTTACTCATTTTGTCTCATTTTTGTCACTTCCTGTCTTGTTTTTGTCACTTCCTGTCTCCTATTTCTTATTTTGTGTCACTTCAGCTGTGTCTCAATTCAGGGGCTGCATCCTTCTAGGCTGCATTATTCGGCTGCATACGTCACAGCGGTGCGACTAAGGCCGTCCCATTTCGTAAAAACTCGAAGGCTCCTTCAAATGCGGCCGACGAATGCGTCCTTCTTTTCCATGGATTTGAAGGATGCATCGGTGGATCCTTCATAGCCCCAAATATCCCAAGATTCATTGCGGGCCGGTGACAGTTCGATCAACAGCTGAAGTTTTAACTGCTGACGGCTGACAGAGAAGATGGATCCATCAGCGGTGGAGGATTCTAGTTTAAATATGAGTATTATGTTACAGTTCACTCTAATAGTACAAGTGTTGAACACATTAAAATTTGTTTTAAAAATCGATTAAGTTACGTTATTGATGAGCCGCTGCAGTTTAAAGCGTTTACTGTCCAGTTGTTCAGCTTCAGTTTTAAGTTATATTTTACAGACTGTGGTGATTTTTTCTGACTGCAGCATCACATAACGACTTATTCATTCATAAATATTCACATATTTAATCCTTATTTAAATTATTACATGGAGGTGAAGTAAAACGGTTCCTAAATGCTGCTGGAGCTTCTATTGGTGGTGATTCTCTGTAGACCAGTGAAAACATGACTCTCCTCACTGTTCTTAGTTTAGCTCCACCAAGTTATCTGATCACATGTTTAACATACATTATATCTGGTTTCTGTTCAGACAGCAGGTATTTAGTGATCCTCATCAGAAACATTCAGCCCAGAGACTGTGGAGGTTTAGAATATCTGAAGTTCATATCAGTGGATGTCAACAGATTTAAACCAGCTTCTTGTTTCTCAGACAGTTTAGTCCCGAACCACCGGACAGAACAAGACCCTCAAGTCTTCAAGGATAGAAAACATATTAAAGACAAAAATCACAGTTCAGGATCAAATTCAGTCAAAAAATGAGGTAAAATTACAACATAGTCGTCTTATCCTGATCGTCGGGATGAAAATTTGTTTGTCAGGGTTGCTAGGCAACAAGGAGCGGCGCTACGAGACATCATGATGTAAGCAGGAAGTTCATCATAGGCTGGACCAACTATTTAACAAACTCTCATGCAGCCTAGAAGGACGGTAGTCTGGGTCCTTGGAAGGATGCAGCCCCTGAACTGGGACACAGCTTTTCTGTCTTGTTTGTGTCACTTCCTGTCTCGTTTTTCTTATTTTGTGTCACTTCCTTTTTTGTATTTCTTGTGTTATTTATTTTTCTGTCTCGTTTTTGTCGGTTTATTTTGTTTTTCTTGGTCTTACGTCTCATGTTTCTTGTTTTGTGTCGCTCCTACAAACTCGTCATGCTGATTAATCACCTGACAGGAGACCAATCAGCAGCTGAACACTGATTTCTGTCATCTGTTAAGAAAAATGTTAAATATTTCCATCTGAAAATTAAACGTTTGCTGCTTTTCTTTGTCATTTACGATCATATTTATGAATATACGCTGGTTTTTTGGGAGTTTGGGGATTTTTGCTGAAACAGAACAAGACATTCAAAGACGTCACCTTCGGCTGAACACAGATATTTATATGTTACAGACCCAGAAATGAATCAATGAATTAAAAGAAACTGATTAATTGACGATGAAAATAACCGTCAGCTGAGACTTTACAGCCTCTAGGTATCAGATCAGACAGAGATGATTAAAGCTCGGTGTAATAAAGTAGAGAACACGGATTTAAAGCTGACGACTGAAGGAAGAGGCTCACGTTCAACCCGACCAGAGACAGGACCAGACTCAGGACTCCTTTCCCGTCGTCGATCATCAGGTTGCTGTAACATTTTTCCATCGGAGCACAAACAAGAGTTTTAGCCTGAAACAAACAAAAACACACAACAGACGATCAGAGATGCAGCAGCTGGTCGACTATTGATCAGATATGAAACAGGAAACTAATCAGCAGCCGTCAGTTCATTCGTTTAAGTGGAAATTTAAAGCATTTGGTGATTCTTCAATGTAAAGATCTGATGTTGGGTCACAAATGACAGAAAACAAAAAGAGAAAAGCTGGTATCTGCTGTGTTTACATCCATGTTCCTCTCCTTGTTGTTGTTGTTGTTTATCCTCACCATGTTCCTCTCCTTGTCCTGCAGGATCAGGATACTCTCCCCCACCGAGTCGATTCCAGCCCGACCAGCTCTGCCCACCATCTGCTTGTACTGACTCCTCTTCAGGAAGTCTGAGGCCACGTATGGAGACCGAAGGATCACCCTGAGGAGGAGCAGAGGAGGAGGCTTTAAACACCGAGGCAGATACCCCCCTCCTCCAAGAAGAACCAGGTCTAGTTCTGGTTCTAGTTGGTTCTAATCTGGTTCCTCCTAAGAACCTGTTTGGAGTCCAGTTGGAGTCATTGGGTCACCGTAAAACCACTACGCTAGCATCCATTACATAGCAGTTAAACAATAAGGTCAATGCTCCCTTCCTTCCTTCCTTCCCTCATTCCTTCTCTCCCACCTGCCTTCGATTCCTTCCCTCCTTCCTGACTCTTGTTTTCTTTCTTTCTTCCCTCCCTCCTTCCCTCCTACCTTCTTTCCCTCTTTCCTTCCTTGATTCCTTCCTTCTTTGATTCCATCCTTCCCCTTCCTTTCCCCCTCCCTCCCTCTCTCTTTCCTTCCTTCCTCTTGCTTTCTTCCTATCTTCCTTTCTTCCTTCCCTCCCTCCCTCCTTCCTTCTATCTCTCTTTCCTTCCTTCCTTCTCTTTCCTTTCCTCCTCCCTTCCTTCCTTCCCACTTTCCTTACTTCTTTTCCCTTGCTTTCTTCCTTCCTTCTTTCTTCCCTCCCAACTTCCTTCGTTCCTTCCCTCCTTCCTTAGCCTTGCTTGCTTTCTTCCTTCCTTTCCTCCCTCCCTCCCTCTCTCTTTCCTTCTTTCTCTCTTTCTTTCCTTCCATCCTTCCTTCCTTCCTCTTGCTTTCTTCCTTTGTTCCTTCCTTTCCTCTCTCTCTCCTTCTTTCTTCCGTCCTTCCTTCCTTCCCTCCCTCCCTTCCCTCCATCCTTCCCACTTTCCTTCCTTCCCCTTGCTTTCTCCCTTCCTTTCCTCCCTCCCTCTCTCTTTCCTTCTTTCTTTCTTTCCTTCCCACTTTCCTTCCTTCCTTCTCTTTGCTTTCCCTCTTCCTTTCCCCCTCCCTCTCTCCTTCCTTCCTTCCTTCCTTCCTTCCCAAGAAGAACCAGGTCTAGTTCTGGTTCTTAGTTGGTTCTAATCTGGTTCCTCCTAAGAACCTGTTTGGAGTCCAGTTGGAGCCATTGGGTCACCATAAAACCACTACGCTAGCATCCATTACATAGCAGTTAAACAAACGCAGTAAGTTGATGATAATATCTATGTTTATCTCTATAGATGGTCTTAAGGCTGATTGTGAGGCGGAGGTCCTCCTGTTGCCTGGACACATCCGTGATCACGCTACTGGTGGGACACAACTGTAGCGGATTTCAGGTCAACAGTTTGTGCTAAACTTCCGTGTGTCCCGGGAGTCATTCCAATACATGTGTGATGGGACCAGGGACGTCCTGGAGAACAAGGACACTAATTAGCGCTTGTGTGTCCCTTTCCACCGTTGATGGTTGGTCACCATAACCCCGCCCCCAGCCCCTGACGTACTCGGTGCTTAGCTCTGGACCAGCAAAGAGTTGGTGCTTGCTGAGCTCCAGTTTATAGAACCTGGAGTCGGTGCTTAGGTGGTGGAAACACAAAGAAGTGGAGCTAAGTCAGGATCTGGGTCTGGACTAGACCTGGAACCAGCTCAGTGGAAAAGGAGGTAAGAGATGCTTCATGCTGCTGTTTTCATTTTGAGTTCCTCCCACCAGAGATGTGAGAAGGAAGGTGAGGAAACAGGAATCTAGAAAGGAGACATCGTCGCCTCTGGGCTGCTAATTAATAGAAACTCGTCCATCAGTGTGTTAAAACCTCTGAGTGCTTCATGACCTGTCAGATGAGCAGATCCTCAGTATTTAATCTCATTTATGTCACTTTGTGTCTCGTCTGTCTTGTTTATGTTGTTTTGTGTGTCTTTGTGGTCGTTCTATCTCTCTAGTGTCTGCATGTATTTACCTGTTCCAGTGTTTTATTCTCCTCCCCTCTTTACCTTCACATCTCCAGAGTTCATGAACACAGTGTTACGTCGAGCAGTGGTTCTCAACTGGTGGGTCGGGACCCAAAAGTGGATCACGAAGCCATTTTTAGAGGGTCGCAGAAGCATGGACCCCTCCTCAAAACAGTAGTGGTATAAAGTCTTTTATTTTGAAGGGCGTGTTTCTTATGACACAGTTTGCTTTCAGTAGCAGGATATTTAGTGGTGAACATAGACATATATACGTAGACGTTGACTGCTGCTGCCGATTGGAGCCGACGTGCCTACGCGGCGGCCATCTTGGTACAGTGCCACTCGCCCCTACAGTGCATTACGTCTATAGAGGAATGACATGTCTGCACTATAAAAGTGATCATAAATCCATCAGTTGTCAACATATATTGTTTGTTACAAACGTCAGACATGGAGGACGGACAGGCAGACATAAATAGAACAAAAGCATCCAAGCATCCTGTGTCAAAGCTACATGTGTGACGTTTTTAACAAACCAAACCGTTTGGAAATCGGTCGAAAATTCAGTGAATAATTCTACTTTAAGATTGTGGAGTACCTCTTACCTCCATAGACTTACATTCACTCCCCCCTCTGCTAGCCCTGTACCAAGATGGCGGAGCTTTAGGCACGTCCCTCCACAGTCAATGTGGCGTCTACGTATGTATGTCTATGGTGACACCAGTAGTTGCCCAATATTAACCTCTAGATTTGTCTCTGCCAGCTTATTGGAGAAATTTATGCTAAAAAATCCCAAAAATGAACCAAAATGTGATCAGAATCTGTCAAAATGGGTCAAAATATGCCCAAAACTTGGCAAAAGTGTCCAAAAATACCAAAATTAGCAAAAAAATAAGCCAAAGTTTTCCTAAGCTGTATCAAAATGTGTTGAAGCTACACCCAAATAAACCTTAATCTGTTAACAGGAACAGCAAACTTCAATAATTTGGGTCGTGACTGTTACTAATAGAGACATAGTGGATCCTGAGGATGGACCAGGTGAGAACCACTGCTGTAGACGACTCACCTGCGAGCCGGTAGGTTGATTCCTGCTGCCAGGGTGGAGGTACAGGTGAGCAGGCAGAGCGTTCCTCTGGAGTATCCCTCCTCCACCAGCCTCCTCTCCTCGGAGGTCAGTCCACTGTGGTGGTAGGCCACTCCGTACGGAACCGTCCTGCTCAGAACCGGACACACCGACCCGCTGCCTCCCTCCTTCAGCTCCCTGAGCAGCACCGACTTATCGGCCTCACGGTGCTGCAGGAACTCCCTGAAAGAACCAGAGGAACTGCTTTAAAGACCGAGGAGAACCGGGCAGCAGAACCAGCAGAACCAGCAGAACCAGCAGAACCAGCACTCACTCCTTCAGGTATCTGCAGATCATCTGGGCCACGTTCTCACAGTTCTTCTTGGTGGGACAGAACACCAGACAGGAGTGGGCCGGGATGACCTCGGTGACCAGAGCGATGATGTGATCCGGGTCCATCTTCTGCATGGAGCTGGAGTACTGCAGAACCAAGACCAGATCACTATAAACAGACAGCAAATGTTCCTGCAGAACCAACGAGGACCAGAACCCAGACCATCAGACCTCTGAGGGTCGTCAGAAGCAGACCGGCTGTTCTGTCTGGGATGTTCTTTGTGCTGAAGTCTCTCCATGTTAGTTCGTCTTCACCACTGACTGTCTGTGGAGGCTCTCAGTCCTCCAGGTCCTGGTCTTCCTCGTAGATGTAAAGCTGTGAGTCGTCGGCGTATCGGAGGATTCTGATACGCCGACGACATTCTTGGTTTAAATCGTAGCATCTGGACTAGCTTGAGTTCCTAGAAGACGTTTCATACGAGGAACTCAAACTAGTCCAGATGCTACGATCGAAGCTACGAGGAGAACCGTTGACCTGGACGTTTAAATTATGGAGTTAAGGTTCATCTGTACCTCAACTGGACGTGTAAAACATCTTGGTGAGGCACTGAAACTTCCTTTCTTCCACAAAATGAGGCCTCAGTTGAAGTTTATCTGTTTGAAGACGGAGCCTCACATGAAGGGAAAACGCTGCAGGAGCTCTGGGAGCAGAGCGTCGCTGCACGAGGACGGATCTAAACCACTGGACTTTAAAGGTGATGACGGATCTAAACCACTGGACTTTAAAGGCGACGACGGATCTAAACCACTGGACTTTAAAGGCGGACGTCATCCTCTAAACACTAGACTCACTTTAAAGTTTAGAGGCCGAGAGAATCTGAAGCCGTTCTCCTCCTTGGGGTCGACCTCGTAGATGGTGTCGCTGACTTTGACGTATTCTTTCAGCTCCACCTGGAAACACCAGAAGGACAGAGGAGCAGAAAACAAACATCCTGAGTTCAGTCATTTAAGTTTCTGTTAATGGGATTAAAGTTTTAGGAAACTTCTTCAAATTGTGAGTGATTCTGTGGAGATCTTTTATCATTTTGATCATTAGGTGTAATTTTTTTAACCATTCTGGACGATTTTAAAAGATTTTCAACATGTTTTTTGTCATTTTAGATAAAGTTTGAGTCATTTTGGTCAAACTCTGATTGATTCTGAGCAGGTTTAAAATAATTTAGGACATATTTTGAGTCATTTTGGACACATTTCTGTTAATTTGATCAAAAATTTCGGCAACTTCATCAAATTATGAGACATTTTGTTGAGATCTTTTGCAGTCTTTGACAATTATGTGTAATTCTGGACATGTTTGAGGCATTCTGGATGATTTTAAGTAATTTTCGACATGTTTTTTGTCATTTTAGATAAAGTTTGAGTCATTCTGAAGAAGTTTCAAGCATTTTAGGACATATTTTGAGTCATTTTAGACATGTTTTAGTTATTTTGATCTATATTTTCATCAATGTTTTAGGCAACTTCATCAAACTATGAGTCACTTTGTGAGTTTTTTTTCACAATTATGTGTAATTCTGGACATGTTTGAGCCATTTTTGATGATTTTAAGTAATTTTTCGACATGTTTTTTGTCATTTTAGATAAAGTTTGAGTCACTTTGATGAGGTTTCAGTCATTTTGGTCAAATTTTGAGTGATTCTCAGCAGGTTTCAAGTAATTTAGGACATATTTTGAGTCATTTTGGAACCGTTTCTGTTAATTTGATCAAAAAATCAGGCAACTTCATCAAATTATGAGACATTTTGTTGAGATCTTTTGCAATCTTTGACAATTATGTGTAATTCTGGACATGTTTGAGCCATTCTGGATGATTTTAAGTAATTTTCGACATGTTTTTTGTCATTTTGGATAAAGTTTGAGTCATTCTGGTTAAACTCTGAGTCATTGTGAGCAGGTTTCAAGTATTTTAGGACACATTTTGAGTCATGTTGGACATGTTTTAGTTATTTTGATGTATATTTTGATCAATGTTTTCGGCAATTTTGTCAAATTACGCGTTACTTTGGGATCTTTTCATAATTATGTGTAATTCTGGACATGTTTGAGCCATTCTGGATGATTTTAAGTAATTTCAGACATGTTTTTTGTCATTTTAGATAAAGTTTGAGTCATTTTGGTCAAACTCTGAGTCATTCTGAAGAAGTTTCAAGTATTTTAGGACATATTTTGAGTCATGTTGAGGTTTTGATCAAATTTTTAATAAATTTCAACAACTTCTGATCACAGTCTGATCAATTTTTGGAGGATTTCAACAAAGTTTGAGTCATTTTTTAGTATTTTTGGGCCATTTTTGACAATTTTGAATGCTAGAGGACATTTATGTGTAATTTTGGGCATGTTTTTTATACTTTGAACACATTTTTGAGTCATTTTAGACCAGCTCTGAGTTGTTTTAAGCAGTTTTTTTTAGTAATCTTGGTCAGGTTTATTAGGTTCACATGACATTCATTGGAATTAAAAACCAGGAGGGTTGTCAGAAACTTGAAATACTTTCATAAACAGCTCTTCAGCGTAGAGCGGAGTCACCTACAGGCCTGAAGTCGCTGGTGTAGTGCTCCGCCCTCAGGAAGGTCTGCAGGTCTGTGATGTTTCCCAGCGTGGCGCTCATCCCAATGATCTGAGTCGTTTCTGTAAAAGAGTCGGTTCCTGTCAGTCGCTGCAGGTCTTCAGGTCAAACAGACTCAACAGAAACTTACTGCTCATGAACTGAACTTTGGCCAAAGTCATTTCGATCACAGCTCCTCTGCTGCCGTCGCCCAACATGTGAAGCTGCAGGACAGAAGGAAAACCTCCGTTAAACCTGCTGCTGGTTTTACTCACAGCTTCCATCCAGACCAGTCGTACCTCGTCCACCACCAGCAGCCCCAGATCCTCCAGCCGGCCGGTTTCTATCAGAGAGTTCACCAGACTGTGGGCCTTCTCGATCGTCGCCACGTAAAGAGATCTCTGGTTTCGTCTCTTCACCGGAGGAAACTTTCCCTTACTGCCGGCGTATTCCTCCACCATGAAGTCCAGCTCCAGGCCGAAGCTCGCCAGCCCTCGGACCTGGAAACAGTTCAAAGCTCCAAATGAAGTGTTAAGAAAGGCGTCCCACAGGGCTCTATGCTGGGTCCTCTTTTGTTTGTAATGGATATAAATTTAATCAACCCTCAAACCTGGAAACAACAACAAGCCGTTAGTAGTGAGACATGAAGAGCAGTGACGTCTGGTAACGGTGTCCCACAGGGCTCTGTACTGGGTCCTCTTTAAATCCTTATGAACATGAACTTACATTCCTCTCAGTCTCACCTTCTCCTGCACCAGTGAGATGTACGGCAGGATGAACAAACAGTTCTTCTTCCTGCACAGCAGCTCTCTGAGGATCAGGATCTCTGCGACCAGAGTTTTACCTCCACTGGTCGGTAACGAGTAGATCAGGTTCTTCCTCTGCTGAACACAGTCCAGGTTCAGACACGTCTGCTGCCAGTCTGCAGGAAAGAACACAAGAAATACTCTGTTTAACAAAGTGACCTCGAAGAGCCTCAGAACAGCCACGACATGAGGCTGATTCTGAGGAGGTGAACTGTGGCTTCCTGCTCGTCGCCCTTCAGTCTTTTCTTTCTCACCATATAAGCTGCTGATTCCTCTCAGTTTGTGCATCAGCTCCTTCACTTTGGTCGGCAGCCCGTAGAACGGTCCGAGGTCGGTGGTCTCCGCCGACACCGTCTCCATGGCCTGCATGGCGACGCTCATCTCCTCAGAAACCACCGCCTCCTTCAGCGCCGCCATCCGAGAGACGGCGGCCGGAGAGGCGGCGTTCCCGAGCATCGTCCTCTTCAGCTGGTCGGCCACGCTCCTCCTCCTCCTGGTTCTGTCCTCCATGTTGGTTTCCAGTCCCACCGCCATCCTCCTCTCTGTGTGTCCGGAAGGCGTCGAGGTTTTATCTCCGTCCTGCAGTCGACTCCTCTTCGTCTGATCTCGTACTTCCTGTTGGAACTGCAGCTGGCTGGGCGGCAAATCCTCGAAGGGCTCCTCGTCTCCGATGGCGTCCAAGATGGAGTCCGTGAGGGCGTCTTCGTGTTTCCCGCCAGCGTCCAGCTGACCAACGGCTCGTTGTCTTTCACTTTGTTCGGCGTCGTCCAGCTTCGCCAGCAGCGAGTCGTCCTCCAGGATGCTGTCATAGTCGCCGAACAAATCCTCGCTGTCGCTGCAGAACTGAAACACAAGAGCCTTAGAGTTCAACATCCGAACGAGCTGATCAATCAATCAATCAGTCAATCAATAGGGATTATTGATTAGTAGAGTGACAGGCGAACTCTAGAAGCAATGACAAATGATCTGACCAATGCAGGGTCAGGGTGCAACTAACTTTTATATAACTAGTCTCCTGTGAATGGATGAACTCTGACAGCCTCTGACCTCTGCAGCTGCCGGTTCTTCAGCCATGATGCTGCCGGTTCTCCTGCCGGTGGACCATCCCGGTGAGCCGCCCTCCCCTGCCCCCCCGGCGGCTCTCTGCTCGGCCTTCAGCCCGCCTCTGGACCTCTTCCTCGGACACACTCGTTTGATCTTCAGCTGCAGCTTCCCAGAGTTCATCCCTGGAGCTACAGAGCTAATAAACACCGTTAACCATTTAGTTTAAAACCCTCCTGTCAACACAGACTCCTGCTGGTCACTAACTAGTCACTAACTAGTCCTCCTCCACTAACCAGGCTGGCAGGATCCGGTAACAACTAGTTAGTGAGGAGGATGAACCTTAAACAGGCTAAACGTCACCGCTTCAAGCTAGCAGTTAACTCCCCGGTGTGGTCCCTCCGCTGGTCTGAGCTGCTACATTCAGCTAACCCGGATCAGAAACACCCATAAACTGTTTACGAGTCTAAATAATTCAACAACAAACCGGTTTAATTCTTTAAACTGAATATAAAAACAAAACATCCGGAGAGTCTGCAGCAGCTCAGCGCGCAGTTCATTCAAATAACCAGGGAGGGCGACGGAGCGAGAGAGAAACCCCCCTTTCACTTCCGGCTTCGTTAGATAGCTCTTCTGCTAGCTAGCCGGCATAGCTAACTTTGAGCTAACCAATTCACCACAACAGGTTAAATTGTTCTGATAGCGTACAAATAATATTCAAAGATTCATATAAAACAGTAGTATTACATCCTGAATAATAAAAAAGAAGAATCTTAACTTTTCCCAAAGGTGCACCTCAAATTCTGAATCACAACAAAGATGGCGCCCCCATCAGTTCAGTGGATAGCTTTAACTTGTATAAATCAGTTTTAAAATATTGAACAGACAGTATGTTTTACTCCTGCATAGTTTACAGACTCCTTTAACCACACAGATTAGAAAACATTATGAATATCTGAAACTAGTTTTTAACAAGCTATGCCTCAGTTCACAAATCAAAACAAAGATGGCGCCCCACCAGCTACCTGACAGTTGTGACTTCTGAAAAAGTTAAAAAGCTGTTTTAAAAAACATTGAGCAGATGGTTCATTTACACCTGCATACTTATAAAATTCTCTGTGAATCCCTGAGATGCTGATAGTTGTTTGAAATGACATTAGCAACACACATTTTAGCTAAGTCTTGCTCGTGCCTCATTACAGATGTGTTAATGTTGGATAAACGAGATGTAACCTCTGGTGAACAGCCACAGACGTTACTTGATAAAACTTAATGCCTTTCAAACTCTGTCAATATGATTATGAACCTTAGCTAACGAGCTGTTACTACTTCACTCATCCGGGACGATTTCTATCTTGTCCTGTTTTAACTTTGACGTAAGTGACGTTTCGCCGTTTCCTGAAAACAACAACAAATAAATGTGAACGTTGAATATTATTAATACACAAACTTTCAACATATGGAGCTTTAGAAAATCACACACTGAATATATATTTATTTGATATTTATAACTAAATCCACGCTTCACCTGCAATAACAAACCGTCACTTTCAGAAGTGGTCGGAACTAAAGTTTAGATATCCGGGTGACGCTCCGGAGTGTTTAGTTTCCGGCTCCACTTCCTGTCCGCTGTCAGGTCAAAATGTCGTCGCTAAGATGTTTTCAGCGGTTAAAGAGTGTTTTATCTGTCCAGGTGAACTCAGGTGAGTCCTGCTGTCGTGTCAGTGTGGAGCTGTTTGGGGGGTTTAAATAAAAATCGTTTATTTAAGTGTGAATTATATTTTATTGATCCGGTAAACGGTGATGCTAACGCCGCTAATGCTAACGCTAGCTGTGTTCATGTGTGCAGGAGTCCGAAGAATCACAGCAGCTTCAGCTTCAGTCCAGCAGAAAGACTCGGTGCGTCTCAAACACAGTGTGAAGTCATTATCACCGGTTATTACACCGATTTATGATCAATATTTACTCTGCTTTCAGCTCGTTAAGATGGAGAATCCGTATAAAGAAGCTCAGAAAGGCTGCATCCTCTGCAACATAACGGTGGATTTTAAAAACATCCAGGTGAGAGAAGCAGAAAGACTCATGAATAATCTGAATATTAAGGTATTTTATATCGATTTAACCTTGGAAATTATTCTTGCACGTTGCTGTCATGTTATTTACTATTTTTATCTTCACTTTGTTTTGTTTCAACTTTGGAACAAATCATAAAATATTAAAATTAATAATAAAATGATGGAAATATTAAAAACATGACAGAAAAATATTCACAAAAGGTCAAAAAATCTTAATAAAGTGTCCAAAAATATTAAAAGTAAGATTTGGGCTTATTAAATGTCATGATTTTTGTCAAAATTTGGATTTTAAAATGTTCAAATATTATACTAATATTTGAATATTTTATCTCAAATGTTGTAAAAGAAATTTAGGATTTTTTACTCCCTTTTTTTTGACTAATTAACCAAATATTTGAATTTTTGTCTGGTATTATCTTTGATGTTTTGACATAAACGTTCTATTCAGTGATTTTGATTTAATAATTATTTTTTTAAATATATTAATTTTAAAATTTAGACTTCTTGCCTCAGTTTGTTTGACCTTTTATCTCCTAACTGGAACGGAAAATTGATTTTTTTTTTTTTTAAATTTAGACTTTGTTTAGTCCTGTCGAGCTCCATCGACTTGGAGAGTCATTTCAAGGAGGTCCAACTCCTCATTAACAAACCTGATGTCGTCTTCTCTTATAATCTCCCTCCTGCTGCTTCATTTTATGTCTGAAAAACTAAAAGCTCTCTGGGTTTCTGGACTATTTGTGAACATCTAAAGGCTCCACTCTCAGCTCTGTGGTGGAAACCAGTGCAGTTATTAGTGAACCAGTAAAACTCCAGCTGCGTTTGTTCCTTTAAACCTGTGAGCTGCAGACAAGAAGCCACATCTCAGTCTGACACCACTCTAACATCCGGCTGTGTCTCCTGCAGCTGCTGTCTCAGTTTATTTCTCCGCACACCGGCAGGATTTACGGCCGACACATCACAGGTGAGCAGCTGCAGCGCTTCAGACGTACATAAATGAAGGAACTGACCTCAGATCTGCTCACGGCGTCTCTTTGTTTCTCAGGTTTATGTGGAAGGAAACAGAAGGAAGTGAGCAAAGCGATAAAGAAAGCTCATTCCATGGGTGAGTTTACTGAAGGGGGTTAGGGTTAGTAGTGATCAGCATCACCATCAACGTTTAATGTATTAACTGAAGATGTGGACTTTATTTATATTTATTTATATTCCTGACAGTCTTGTGGGTTTTTTTGGCCTAAAATTTTAATCTAGTGACAAGTTGAACTGTTAGTGTCCTGATTTATTTAGTTATAAATTCTAATTCCTCGTTGATCTCAGGGTCTTGATTCAGACGATGATGTTTTAATTCTGACTGTTTTCTTCAGCGAGTCTCCACACGTCTGTAAAATCTGTCAAAGCCTCCAGTCAGACGTTTCTGCTTCTGTCCCTCCAGGTTTCATGTCTGTGACCCACAAACACCCTCAGTTCATGAAGGACCCAAACATCTGTGGAACCAAACATCTGGGTTAGTGGACCAACATCTGTCTGGTGTCCAACGAGTTTCATAGAATAAAGTCTGTGTGTGAAGAAAACCTGCCGACGCTGTCGTTTAACTTATTGATTCAGACATTAATGATCCCCTGAACTCTAATAAACCCGACTTATCGACAAACTGTTTATTACTGACAGCATTTCTTTGGTTTATGATCCCATCAGGCTCCACTGACACCAAATACAATTAAAGTTTATCAATTAACTGAGAGAATAAACTGAATAGTAGAGAAAATATTAATAAAATGTCTAAATGTCAAAAAAATATTGGAATAAATTAGAATATTAAAAAATAATAATAAAATGATGGAAAAATATTAATAAAAGACAGAAAACTAATAAAGTGTCTGAAAATATTGATACAATATCTGAAGAAAAATTAATAAAAATGTCCAAACTTATTAAAGTGCTAATATTATTGAAGCTTTGGAAAAAAATCAAAATGTAAAGAAAATTTTAGAAAATATTAAAATATCTGACAATATTAATAAAACATATTTATAAATTAATTAAAAATTATTAATAAAAAAAAATTAAACTTAGAAATGTCCAGAAGTGTTGAAAAGACACCAGAATAAATTTAAATGATGTGAAATGTTCATAAAATACAAAAAATATTCACAACATTAAGAAATATTAATAAAATGTCTGAGGATATTTATATCATGTCCAAAAATATTAATATTAAAATAAAAAATATTAAAATGTCCTAAAAATGTTGATAAAGTCTTGGAAAATATTTATTTGTCGAAAAACGTGAATAAAATAAATAAAATGATCATAAAATGCCAGAAAATATTTATGAAACTTATGGAAATAATCATAAAATATCTGAAGAAATTAATAAAATGTCCAAAAGTATTAAAGTAACGTCCCCAAATATTATTAAAATATTATTAAAATGTCCTAGAAATGTTGATAAAGTCTTCAAAAATATTTACGTTGCAAAAACGAGAAGAAAATAATAAAAAATTACTTAAAAAAATAATAATGAAATGCCAGAAAATATCCATGAACTGTCAGGAAATAATTAATAAAACGTCCAAACGTATTAAATTAACGTCCAAAGATTTTATTAAATTGTCCTAAAAGTTTTAACAAAGTCTGTAAAAATATGAATCTGAAGAAAATATTCACAAAATGAAAACAACAATAAAAAGTCAGTGCACGGAAAAATGTGACCCTGAATCTCAGAGCACCGACCTGATGATCAGTTAGTCTGAGAACATGTGGAGAACATGAGGAGAACATGAGGAGAACATGAGGAGAACATGTAGAGAACATGTGAAGAACATGAGGAGAACATGAGGAGAACATGAGGAGAACATGTGGAGAACATGTGGAGAACATGAGGAGAACATGAGGAGAACATGAGGAGAACATGTAGAGAACATGTGAAGAACATGAAGAGAACATGAGGAGAACATGTAGAGAACATGTGAAGAACATGTGGAGAACATGTGGAGAACATGAGGAGAACATGAGGAGAACATGTGGAGAACATGTGGAGAACATGAGGAGAACATGAGGAGAACATGTGGAGAACATGTGGAGAACATGTGGAGAACATGAGGAGCTCCACAGCTGTAAACTCCTCATAACAACCTCCCAGAATCATGTAACGGGTCCAGAGGGTCCAGACTCTGGTATCAGGATCAGGGTCCATCAGTTCACCTCAGTGGATCCATTCATGATCAATAATCAATAATCACTGACCGTCTTTAACGAGCCAATCGTCTTCATCAGCTCCTCAGTCACTGGCTGATCAATAGCATCGATCTGATCGGCTGGTCGTCAGCTCCTCCTGCGTTTCCTGTCCCCCCCCAGCTCCTCCCCCAGCCTCTTCCTGTCCGTCTCCCTCGGAGGGGAGTCGGCCTTCACCTGCGTCGCCGTGGAAACGTCAGCGTCAGGAAGAGGGAATCCCTTCAGGTTTAAGGTCTGAGAGCAGAACAGAGGACAGAAGAACAGAGACGAGACGCAGTCCTGCAGCCGGACGTTCCTCCGATCGGACCCACGGACCGGTTCTGGTTCTGGAGGGATAGAAGATAGAATAAAAACACAGAAAATAGAATAAAAACACAGAAAACACAATAAAAACACAGAAAATAGAATAAAAACACAGAAAACAGAATAAAAATACAGAAAATAGAATAAAAACAGAAAATAGAATAAAAACACAGAAAATAGAATAAAAATACAGAAAATAGAATAAAAACACAGAAAACAGAATAAAAATACAGAAAATAGAATAAAAACAGAAAATAGAATAAAAACACAGAAAATAGAATAAAAACACAGAAAATACAATAAAAACACAGAAAATAAAATAAAAACACAGAAAATACAATAAAAAACACAGAAGATAGAATCTAAGTATTACTTTCTATCCGAGTATTTCTAGCCATCACAGTGTACTCCACCCAGAGTACTACTTTCTCTGTCAGTACTTGTGTTAAAGGTTTATCCGGCTCAGAATACTGACTTCTGTCTGTGTACTTTAGGTTCTAGTAGACAGAAAACTGCACAGCGTCACAGACTGTGTTTATCCTCCAGACTGACGTGTTCTTGGTATGTAGCGTGTCACACAGCCTCTCTAATCAGTCACATGTTCAGGTTGTTGTTGTAGCACAACGCTGACGTTGTTCAGACGAACACATGAGCAGGTTTCAGCTGAGGAGGAACTTTTCCAGAACCTTCAGACCTGCTCGGTTCTTTTACCTTCAGCTGCCTCCTTCTGCTGCTTCTCCTTCAGGAGCCTCCTCAGGGAGGAAACTTCAGCCTGCAGACCTTCAACCAGACGTTCGCTCTCCTCCACCGCTCTGCAAGACGTCTGTCCACAAACACAGAGAGGGAAGCTAGTGAAGCTAACAGAGAGGGAAGCTAACACAGAGGGAAGCTAACAGAGGGGCAAGCTAATGAAGCTAACAGACAGGGAAGCTAACAGAGAGGGAAGCTAGTGAAGCTAACACAGAGGGAAGCTAACAGAGAGGGAAGCTAGTGAAGCTAACAGAGAGGGAAGCTAACAGAGGGAAGATAATGAAGCTAACAGAGAGGGAAGCTAACAGACAGGGAAGCTAATGAAGCTAACAGAGAGGGAAGCTAACAGAGGGAAGATAATGAAGCTAACAGAGAGGGAAGCTAACAGAGAGGGAAGCTAACAGACAGGGAAGCTAGTGAAGCTAACAGACAGGGAAGCTAACAGAGAGGGAAGCTAACAGAGGGGGAAGCTAGTGAAGCTAACAGAGAGGAAAGCTAACAGAGAGGGAAGCTAATGAAGCTAACAGACAGGGAAGCTAACAGAGAGGGAAGATAATGAAGCTAACAGAGAGGGAAGCTAACAGAGAGGGAAGCTAACAGAGGGGGAAGCTAATGAAGCTAACAGACAGGGAAGCTAACAGAGAGGGAAGATAATGAAGCTAACAGAGAGGGAAGCTAACAGAGAGGGAAGCTAACAGAGGGGGAAGCTAGTGAAGCTAACAGACAGGGAAGCTAACAGAGAGGGAAGCTAATGAAGCTAACAGACAGGGAAGCTAACAGAGAGGGAAGATAATGAAGCTAACAGAGAGGGAAGCTAACAGAGAGGGAAGCTAACAGAGGGGGAAGCTAGTGAAGCTAACAGAGAGGAAAGCTAACAGAGAGGGAAGCTAATGAAGCTAACAGACAGGGAAGCTAACAGAGAGGGAAGATAATGAAGCTAACAGAGAGGGAAGCTAACAGAGAGGGAAGCTAACAGAGGGGGAAGCTAATGAAGCTAACAGAGCATGTATCTGCAGCAGGTCAAAACTCGACGTCTCACCTGCAGCTCCACCTGCAGCAACTCGTTCATGCTGTTCACTTCCTTCACCTCCTTCAGCAGCCCGTCGGACGAGAAGAACCTGGACCTGAAGGAACAGAGTCAGAGCTGAGCTTTAGCACGAACATGGACACGGATGTTAGCATGTTAGCGTGTGCTGGTCGTACCCGTGTTTCTTCATGGTGAGGCTGTAACCGGCCGCTGAGCAGGACGCCGACACCTTCCAGTAGGCCAGCTGCTCCAGTAGGCCCAGGTTGGTGATGAGGACGGGAACGTTAACGAAGCGCCTCCAGGAAGAAGAAGAAGAAGAAGAAGAAGAAGAAGGAGAAGGAGAAGAAGAAGAAGGAGAAGAAGAGGAAGAAGAAGAAGGAGAAGAAGAGGAAGAAGAAGGAGAAGGAGAAGGAGAAGAAGAAGAAGTAATTTAAATCAACCAGCAGACAGAAGATAAACATCAGTCTGACTTTACCATCCTGTAGTGTAGAACGGTCTGCTACACCTCACTGTTTAAACACATTATTATCTTTACATTTTAATTTGAGTTGTGTAAAAGCTACATGATGCCAAACTCACCAGCAGACCTGGAAACTATTTAAACACATTTAGTGACCTTTGTCAACGTGTGAATGTTAGACGTCAGCTTAAATTAGACGATATCTGAACAGAGTCTGGTACACTGAAGGGTATGAAGCCGTAGAAAGAGCACCGAGCAAGTTTGAACTTCACTTAAATACCAACTATAACCTAAATTCTGAACAATTAAACTGGTAAACAAGTTAAACTGAGAACTCCATTTAAATTTTAGAGGTTTATTCTGGTTATGTACCAACAGCACAGTGGTGGATGGCAGCTAGTAACCAGTTCTTTAAATGAAAAATCTGAGTCATGTAGCATTTGATTGTGGGACCATCTATGAGCCGAATTAACCTGCAGACGTGCACGACTTTGGAAATGTGTTTGATTATCTTTAACAGTGCACGTTTCCTTGTCAGTAAATGGTTTAACTTTAAATTTGAAGATTTCTGAACAGAGTCTGGTGTGTGGTTTGACCCGGCTGCTTGGTTATGAAGTTGCAGAAGCAGCACGGTGGGAGTTTAAACCTCACTTCAACAACAGACACTCCTCCAAACTACATCCTGAACAGGTGCAGGTGTGTCAGTTACCTGCTCCGGGAGATGAAGGCGGAGTATTCCATCCTGTGGGTGGAGCCTGACGGCGTCACCTTGCTGGGCGTCAGCAGCAGGAAGATCATGTGAGGGTTGGACAGGACGTTCTTCAGGTTCTCGTGGATCAGCTTCTCTCTGAGGGTCATCTGCTGCTCCGTGTTCCTCCGCTGCCGGTACCAGCCGATCACGCTCTCCTGCAACACGTGTCACATGACGTGTTACATGATGCAGAGAAGCCACACGTGTCACATGACACAGCAACACCATAACATCCTCCTCGTGTTCATCACTCACCTGTTTATTCTCCGCCAGCATTTTCTGCACAGCCTCCATGTTCACATCTCCAGCACTGCTGTACAGACTGAAACACACACAGCATGAAACCACACACACACACACACACACACTAAACACAGCACTCCATGATGATCTGAGGACTCACGTGTTCAGTCGGTGGCAGGCGACGTGCTTCTGGACGTCTGTCACAGAAACAAGTGTTCAAGTACAACGCAGTAGAAGTACTCCCTCCTGTACTCTCAGCCTCAGTAATACTACATTCAGTGTATCTTGCTGTTGACTTACTGTACGTTTCCTCGATGTGAATGTGATCAGCCTGAGAGTCGCTGATGGTCACCTGCTCTTCAAACCTGCTTTCACCGAGAACCAAACCCTCCTAACAGACACGCAACAAGTCACACAGCTAACACTCCTCAGTGAAACAAACTACACACTGGAATACAAGTAAAATGCACTAATTCAAATATACTTGTGCCAAATTCACCAGCAGACCTGCACAATTATGAACATGTGTTTGATTATCTTTAACAATCCATGTTTACTTGACAGCATTTGGTTTCACTTTAAATTAAACTATTTTTGAATGGAGTCTGGTGTGTTGTATATAAATAAGTTGGTTTAAAAGTTGCAGAAACAGCACTGTGGGAGTTTAAACTTCACCAAGCAACACTTTTCAATGCACCAACATACATGCTGAAATATTAACAAGTAAACTAGCAAGCTGCGAACTCCATTCAAAATTCTGCTGTTTATTCTATTAGTTCCATAACAACAAAGCAGTGGGCAGCAACTGGCGCCAGGTTTTAAATTAAAATTCTGACTAATGTAAAATCACTAGTTGAATAATGAATGTGCCGAATTCACCAGCAGACCTCCACGACTTTGAAAATATATCTAATTGTCTTTACCAATGATTGTTTTCTTGACAGTGTTTGATTTGACTTTAAATTCAAGTATTTTCGAACAGAGTCTGGTGCGTTCTGTGAGCTGATAGCTTAGTTTAAAAGTTGCAGAAACAGCAGGTGGGAGTTTTAACTTCAGTCAAACTTCACACATCTCCTCTGCACCAGACTACAAGCTGAAATATTAACAGTTAAACTGGTTAACAAGAACTCCACTTAAATATCTGCTGTTTATTCCAGTAGTTGCACAACAACACAGCAGTGGGCGGCGACTGGCGCCAGATTTTAAATTAAAATTCTGACTGATGTAAAAATCACTAGTTGAATGATAAATGTGCCGAATTCACCAGCAGACCTACACGATTTTGAACATGTGTTAAATTGTCGTTTATAACTCGTTTTTTTCTTGACATTGTTCTGTTTGACTTTAAATTAAAAGATTTTTGAACGGAGTCTGGTTGTGTGTGAACTAATAGCCGTTAGCTTGCTTCAAAAGTTCCATAAACAGCAGGTGGACGTTTTAATTTCACTTTAACAACAAAGACTTCTCCACTGCACCAAACTACACACTGAAATATTAACAATTAAACCGTTAAACTCGAGCTAATTAACTTTAAAGTCCGGTAATATCAGTGGGACTCTGTTAGCTAGCGCTGCTTTCTTAGCATGAAACCGACCACACAGCGGGGTCCATTCAGAAAACACGGGTTTTAGTGAGTAATGAAAGCTCGTCTCACCACGTCCGAGTCGCTGTTCAGATGCTGGAACAT
This sequence comes from Dascyllus trimaculatus, assembly GCA_024666655.1. Classification (NCBI taxonomy): domain Eukaryota; kingdom Metazoa; phylum Chordata; class Actinopteri; family Pomacentridae; genus Dascyllus; species Dascyllus trimaculatus. Next base: position 30,098,638 of record CM045460.1, read on the forward strand.
GAGAGAAGCCAACACGGTACCGGACACCCGGACGGTCGGTTCCGCCATGCTGCTTGTTGACACCGGGTCTGGAGCCCTGAGGCGGGTCAGACAGCCGCCGCAGCGCCGCAGTAAAATCCTGCGTTTTTCCAGCGCAGCTCGTCACGGGGCCTCCGGAGGGGCGGAGCTTCAGGAAGCCGCCTGCCTCGACTCGGATCCGGCAGCAGAGCAGCGCTGGTCCCGCTGGATGTCCTGGAGCCTGTCAGGTACCGACGAACACAGCAGGACGGGGAGAGGCAGCCTCTGTTAGCCCAGGGTTAGTTTAGTTTAGTTTAGTTTAGCTAGTTTAGGTTGGGTTACGTTAGTTAGTGCAGTTGGTAAACGGTAACAGGACTAACGGTCCAGCAGCTCCTTCCCTTTAAACCAGCAGCTCTCCAGTAAGGTGAATTAACAGTGTTTAAAATGTGAACAATGACCGTTTCCAGATGTTCAGTCAACTTATCAGCCTTAAACTGTTATATTATTTATTATAGCCAGTTATTATTGGATTATTAGTGCTGCTGTATTAACAGTTAACTAGTTTTAACTAGTTTATGTGCTGTTATCTCATTAATGCATCACGTTTTAAAGGATAACTGTCTAGAAAATGTTAGTTAGTGTATAAAAAGTTTAAAATATGCTTTACATACTGTCTTACTGTGTAACGGCTGTTGTTGCACTGATGTTTTATATACTTCTGGGTCATAAATGCATCACATTTCACAGCATAATTAATCTTTTGCTCAAACAAATATTAACTGTACAGATAAAACTACAGAACCGATGACATCCAGCTGTGATGTTCCAGGTGTGTGCAGGTGATGGTCTGACCTGCCGTGCCCATGGAGGACCTCTGGAGCGTGGCTGCAGCCGTCTTCCAGCTGTGGATGTTCGTCGTGGTCTTCCTCATCATGCTGCCCGCCATGTTCGGCCTCTCGCTGGGCGTCACCGGCGTCTACATCCAGGTCCTGGTCAGGATCCTCGAGGTGAGCGAACACAGCCGAGTCATGGTCCAGCAGAGAACCCAGAGGCTGGTTTTACACTGGAATATAAAGAACAACATGAAGGAGGAGAGAGAACCAGAGAGGCTCAGTTAGAAAGACTTAGAATTCATTCTTTATTTATTGCAGACACAATTAAGGTCCATAGAGGTAAAAAGAAAAAGTACAGAAGTAAAATAAAATACATTTAGTTCATCAAGAGCATCTCCATCCAGTGCTTCCTCAGAGCAGATGTGTATCTACAATTGCACATATGAGGATTTGTCAAACTCTGTACAACTGAGTTGTCTGATCTGTCCAGTCTGTGCATAAATTGAAACATTAAATGTCTTTGTAGTGCCTCACAGGTGGGAATGTGGGCGTTCACAAACAATGAATGACTTAAAGCCTAAACAGAGTGACTCCAGTTTAACAGAGAATGACTAAAAGCTGTTCTATATGCTCAGAGTTTGTCCTAAATGAGTCACAAATCATCTTAAACTGCTTCAAACTTGTCAAAATGACCCAAACTTTGTGCCAAACATCTCAACATCTGTCCAGAAGTACTGATAACTGGTCCCTGGTTACTCAGAATCTGTACAAAAAGACTAAAAATGTGTCTGAAAAAACTAAACCCTGGAATCAACAGACTTTACTCGTCTATCGACGCCTCCTCCCTGCTCTGGGGAAACACTGCCTGCAGTTCAACCTGAGGACTCTGCTGGAGTCAGTCCTGGAGGACCAGAACCAGGAGGAGGTTCTGGTCCTCCAGGATTTATTTATGGTGAATTCTGAAATTAAACATGTAGAAAAAAGGAGATTTGATGAACTGTGAAGGTTTGAAGCTCAGGTTTGGTTCAGTGTCCCGACAGATGAGCATCTAAACATTTAAATTCTGACATCTCTCGGTGTTTTTACCGTCTCTGGCTGATGAAGGAGGTTTTCTGGTGATTGTTTGAAGATAAACGTCCTTCTAAAGCGTGTTCCAGGCCTTCCAGGGTTAACTCCGACTCCCTGTCCTCCGGGGAAGCTTGAACTCTTCACTGGTTGCTTCACCGGAGCTGTTGGGAAACAACGGAGTCACAGTTCACCGTGTTTGTCTCTGCAGTGGGCGACGCTGCGGATCCAGAGGGGACGGCAGGAGCAGCCCAGCGTACCTGTACCGCTGCCCTCAGGTGAGCCGGTCCACAGGAAGCACCGCAGCCAGGTGTAACAGCAGAACAAACACCCAGCAGCAACGAGAAGGGAAAGTAGAAAATAAAATAAACAGAAAATAAAATATATAATGTTAAATATAAAAATAAATTAATAAATATTTGAAAGTAAAAATGAATAAATCACATTAAATAAAAAATATATTTAAAATAATCAGTCATTAATAACATTAAAATACAATAAACAATAAATTCACTAAAAAATGAACAAAAAAGGTTTAAAATAAAAATTACTGATAATTAAAAATACAAAAAAATCTAAATTTAAAAAAAGTCAAATACAGAATAAAAATCCTCTTAAAATACCATGATAAAAAACAAGAAAACACTATTCAGGGGGGCAGCAACAAATACAATAAATGAATTAAAGGGAAACAAAATAAGAATATTTATAATAATAATAATAATAATAATTTAAATAATAGAATAATTACTTTATTCATAAAACACAGGACAAACAACCCCAAGGAATATTTGATATAATAAATACATTTTATAAATGTTTATTTTATAAATGACAGAAAAAATAAAATAAGAAAAATGGAAAATTAATGAGCTGAATAAAAGAGAAAATAAATGACCAAAAACTAAAAATCATTTTAAATAAGAATCAATAAAATAACTATAAAATACACAACAGAAACCACAAATATGTGACAGATTAAATAAATAGGATTAAAAAGAAGCAAAAAATAACATAAATTAAAGGATAAATGAAATTAAAACCATGATGAATAAATTATTACAGTCGTGATTAAAACACAACATCCAGCATCAAAGATGGGATGTTTTAAATTAAAGACCCTAAAATGTCCTTTCACTGATTTTATCTTCGTGTTCTGATGACTTCCTGTTTCAACTCTGACCTGCTACGTCAAACATGTGTCTGGAGGGTTTAACACACACTTAGAGAACATACGTGTTGAACAGAGAGGTTCCTGTTTGTGCGTCTGAACACGGCGTCCTGCTCATCCGATTTGTTTCAGCTGCACACGCTGGTCATGTGACGCTCGGGGCTCCTGATTGGTCGGTTCAGTCGCCACAAACACTCGATCCGTCTCAGGCTGATGATGCAACAACAGGTTACGTAACGGTGGTCAAACAGCAGGACGCAGTTTGTACAGGGAGGCTGGAACACACACACAAAACAACACACACACACACACACACACACACAGACACACACACACACACACACACACACAGACACACACACAGAGACACACACTGGAACACACACACACAAAAACACCGAAACACAACCAGGAACACTGGAACACAGAAACACACACAGAGACACACTGAAACGCACATAAAAACACAAAAAACACACATAAAATACACAACACACACCTGGCAACACACAAAACACACCTGGCAACAGACAACACACACATAACAACACATAACAACACATAACAACACACAAAACACACATAACAACACATAACAACACACAAAACACACATAACAACACATAACAACACACAAAACAACACACACATAACAACACACAAAACACACATAACAACACACCTGGCAACACACAACACACACATAACAACACACAAAACACACATAACAACACACCTGGCAACACACAACACACACATAACAACACACAACACACACATAACAACACACCTGGCAACACACGACACACACATAACAACACATAACAACACACACATAACAACACACAAAACACACAAAACACACATAACAACACATAACAACACACAACACACACATAACAACACACAACAACACACAAAACACACATAACAACACACAACAACACACAAAACAACACACAAAACACACATAACAACACATAACAACACATAACAACACACAAAACAACACACAACACACACATAACAACACATAACAACACATAACAACACACAAAACAACACACAACACACACATAACAACACATAACAACACATAGAAACACACTTAAAACACACTAGAACACAGAAACACACACTAACGCACACAGAGACACACAGAATCAAACAGACACACTAAAGTCCACAGAAGGACGCGAACAGGAGAAAAGATCTGAACCAAAAGACTCAAAGCTGCTGCAGGAACGAAGGACAGGAAGAAACAACATGAACCAAAGAGACGACGGAAGAACTGAGAGACCAGAACAAAGACACACAAACAAAACACACAACAAGAGACGACACACAGGAACACACAACCCAACCAGAGCAAAGGACGACGACCACACGACTACAGAGTAAAACTAATGAGCTAGAATCAGAGAGAAGGTCACCAACCAGAACTCTGAGTCCACCTGAACCAGAACCAGCAGAACCAGTAAGCAGAGGTCACTGGTTCTGGACTGTTTCCTTGAGAGTGTCCGTGGACAGGTGGTCCTCCCTCTGGTGGAACATCTCCCTGTCCTTCTAGGTGGTGGCTTTAATCTCTGGACACGTGGTCCTCATGTCTCTCCTGTCGACCTCTAACTGTTCCTCAGGGATCATCGAGCGGGCCGGCGGCTCCATGCAGGAGGTTCTGGGCCAGCAGTTTGCTCTGAGCGACGTCCTGTTCTTCTGTAAGAAAGGCCTGGAGAGCATCGTGGACGACCAGGTGACGCAGCGCTTCTCCTCCGAGGAGCTGGCCTCCTGGAACCTGCTGACCAGGACCAACCAGAACTTCCGCTACATCAGCCTCCGGCTCACCATCATCTGGGGCGTAGGGGTCTTCGTCCGCTACTGCGTCCTCTTCCCTCTAAGGTCAGATCCACTTCCTGTCTAGGTCAGATCCCCTTCCTGTCTAGGTCAGGTCCACTTCCTGTCTAGGTCAGGTCCACTTCCTGTCTAGGTCAGGTCCCCTTCCTGCCTAGGTCAGGTCCACTTCCTGTCTAGGTCAGGTCCCCTTCCTGCCTAGGTCAGGTCCACTTCCTGTCTAGGTCAGGTCCACTTCCTGTCTAGGTCAGGTCCACATCCTGTCTAGGTCAGGTCCCCTTCCTGCCTAGGTCAGATCACTTCCTGCTTACCCCTCAGGTCAGATCCACTTCCTGTCTAGGTCAGATCCACTTCCTGTCTAGGTCAGGTCCACTTCCTGTCTAGGTCAGGTCCACTTCCTGTCTAGGTCAGATCCACTTCCTGTGTAGGTCAGGTCTACTTTCTGTCTAGGTCAGGTCCACTTCCTGTCTAGGTCAGATCCACATCCTGTCTAGGTCAGGTCCCCTTCCTGCCTAGGTCAGATCACTTCCTGCTTACCCCTCAGGTCAGGTCCACTTCCTGTCTAGGTCAGATCCACTTCCTGTCTAGGTCAGGTCCACTTCCTGTCTAGGTCAGGTCCACTTCCTGTCTAGGTCAGGTCTCTTTCTGTCTAGGTCAGGTCCACTTCCTGTCTAGGTCAGGTCCACATCCTGTCTAGGTCAGGTCCCCTTCCTGCCTAGGTCAGATCACTTCCTGCTTACCCCTCAGGTCAGATCCACTTCCTGTCTAGGTCAGATCCACTTCCTGTCTAGGTCAGGTCCACTTCCTGTCTAGGTCAGGTCCACTTCCTGTCTAGGTCAGATCCACTTCCTGTCTAGGTCAGATCCACTTCCTGTCTAGGTCAGGTCCACTTCCTGTCTAGGTCAGGTCTCTTTCTGTCTAGGTCAGGTCCACTTCCTGTCTAGGTCAGGTCCACTTCCTGTCTCCACAGTGAGTCAAACAGATCCAGGACCTGCAGCCTGTAGTTCATGAAGTCCACGTGGAGCCGATCAGACATGTTCAGAGTGAAGCTAACCATCTAATCATGTCCTGCAGGATCACTCTGGCCGTCATTGGTCTGTCCTGGCTGGTGATTGGAACCACGCTGGTTGGATTTCTACCTGACAGCAGGTACCGTCCTCCTCCAGTATTGATCACCTTCAGTATTGATCAGTGAGTATTGATGAGCTGCCTCTGATCAGAGCTCTGTGTTCAGTGTGAAGAACTGGCTGAGTGAGTTGGTCCATCTGACCTGCTACCGGATCTGTGCCAGAGGACTGTCGGCCACCGTCCACTACCACAACAAGTCAGTAGCACAGTAACACAACACTACACAACACAGCACAACACAACATGACACAACACAACACGACACAACACAACACAACACAACACAACACAACACAACATGACACAACACAACACGACACAACACAACACAACACAACACAACCACAACAAGTCAGTAGTAGAGTAACACAACACAACACAAAAAAACAAAACACAACAAGTCAGTAGTAGAGTAACACAACACAACACAACAGGTCAGTAGCACATTAACACAACACAACACAACCACAACACAACACAACACAACCACAACACAGTACCACAACAAGTCAGTAGCACAGTAACACAACACTACAAGTCAGTAGTAGAGTAACACAACACAACCACAACACAACCACAACACAACACTACACAACACAACCACAACACAACAAGTCAGTAGCACAGTAACACAACACAACACTACACAACACAACCACAACACAACAAGTCAGTAGCACAGTAACACAACCACAACACTACAATTCAGTAGTAGAGTAACACAACACAACACAACACAACTACTACTTTACCTCTGCGGTACTGTGTCCTGGTAGAGGAGCTCCTCACGGTGTCTCTGGTGTTTGCAGACAGAACCGGCCCCAGAAAGGAGGCATCTGCGTGGCCAACCACACCACCCCCATCGACGTGGTCATCCTGGCCAACGACGGCTGCTACGCCATGGTGAGTACCTGCGGCGGCGAGCGGCGGCCATGTTGGAGGGCGTGTTGTGATGTCATGTTGTCTACAGGTGGGTCAGATCCACGGAGGGCTGCTGGGAGTCATCCAGAGGTCCATGGTCCGGTCCTGTCCTCACGTCTGGTTCGAAAGGTCCGAGATGAAGGACCGACACGCCGTCACCAGCAGGTGTTGTCCTCTCTACTGGAAGTCTGAGCACACACAGACACACACACAGACACACACACAGACACACACAGACACACACAGACACACACACAGACACACACACAGACACACACAAAGACACACACAGACACACACAATGACCACACACAGACACACAATGAGCACAACTAGACACACACAGACACACACACAGACACACAAACAGACACACACAAAGACACACACAGACACACAAACAGACACAAACAGACACACACAGACACACACAGACACACACAGACACACACAGACACACAAACAGACACACACAATGACCACACACAGACACACAACGACTACACACAGACACACAACGACCACACACAGACACACACAGACACACACAGACACACACAGACACACAAACAGACACACACAATGACCACACACAGACACACAACGACTACACACAGACACACAACGACCACACACAGACACACAACGACCACACACAGACACACACAGACACACACAGACACACAAACAGACACACACAGACACACACAGACACGCAACGAATACACACAGACACACACACAGACACACACACAGACACACAATGACCAACAAGGAGACATAATGTGACCACAAAGAAACAAACTTGTCATCATGTGTCTCGTTGTGTCTGGATTGTGTCTAACTGTGTGTAGTTTGTGTATTTTTGTGTATCTTTGTGTGTCTTTGTGTGTTTTTGTGTTTGTGGTTTGTAGTTGTCGTCTCCTTCTGACTGATGAAGTTGTGTTTTTGTGTTTTCAGACTCAGAGCTCACGTCGCTGCTAAAACCAAACTACCAATCCTGATCTTCCCTGAAGGTGATGATGATGATGATGGTGATGATGATGATGATGATGATGATGGTGATGATGATGATGATAATGATGATGAGGATGAGGATGAGGATGATGAAGATGATGGTGATGAGGATGAGGATGATGATGATGATGAGGATGAGGATGAGGATGATGATGATGATGATAATGATGATGATGATGGTGATGATGAGGATGATGATGATGGTGATGATGATGATGATGATGGTGATGATGATGATGATAATGATGATGAGGATGAGGATGAGGATGATGAAGATGATGGTGATGAGGATGAGGATGATGATGATGATGAGGATGAGGATGAGGATGATGATGATGATGATAATGATGATGATGATGGTGATGATGAGGATGATGATGATGGTGATGGTGATGATGATGATGATGATGATGATGATGATGATGATGATGATGATGGTGATGATGATGATGATAATGATGATGAGGATGAGGATGAGGATGATGATGATGGTGATGATGATGATGATAATGATGATGAGGATGAGGATGAGGATGATGAAGATGATGGTGATGAGGATGAGGATGATGATGATGATGAGGATGAGGATGAGGATGATGATGATGATGATAATGATGATGATGATGGTGATGATGAGGATGATGATGATGGTGATGATGATGATGATGATGGTGATGATGATGATGATAATGATGATGAGGATGAGGATGAGGATGATGAAGATGATGGTGATGAGGATGAGGATGATGATGATGATGAGGATGAGGATGAGGATGATGATGATGATGATAATGATGATGATGATGGTGATGATGAGGATGATGATGATGGTGATGGTGATGATGATGATGATGATGATGATGATGATGATGATGATGATGGTGATGATGATGATGATAATGATGATGAGGATGAGGATGAGGATGATGAAGATGATGGTGATGAGGATGAGGATGATGATGATGATGAGGATGAGGATGAGGATGATGATGATGATGATAATGATGATGATGATGGTGATGATGAGGATGATGATGATGGTGATGATGATGATGATGATGATGGTGATGGTGATGATGATGATGATGATGACGATGGTGATGATGACAATGAGGATGATGAAGATGGTCTTCGGTCTACTGACTTCCTCCTCCAACAGGAACCTGCATCAACAACACGTCCGTCATGATGTTCAAGAAGGGAAGCTTTGAGATCGGAGGAACCATTTATCCCGTCGCCATCAAGGTAGGAACCCCTCCCTCAGGTAGACTCTGACAGCCAATCAGAGCTGTGCTTGGTCGTGACTCACCTCCAGGTGTGTGTCTGTGTGTCAGTATGACCCCCGGTTCGGAGACGCCTTCTGGAACAGCAGCAAGTTCAACATGGTCAGCTACCTGCTGCGCATGATGACCAGCTGGGCCATCGTGGTCAACGTGTGGTACCTGCCGCCCATGACCCGCCAGGTGGAAACACCCTGACATCACACACTGACATCACACACTGACATCACCCACTGACATCACACACACACCCTGACATCACACCCTGACATCACACCCTGACATCACACCCTGACATCACACCCTGACATCACTCCCTGACATCACCCACTGACATCACACCCTGACACCACACCCTGACATCACACCCTGACACCACACCCTGACATCACACCCTGACATCACTCCCTGACATCACACCCTGACATCACACCCTGACATCACTCCCTGACATCACCCACTGACATCACACACACACCCTGACATCACTCCCTGACATCACCCACTGACATCACACCCTGACATCACACACACCCTGACATCACACCCTGACATCACACCCTGACATCACACCCTGACACCACACCCTGACATCACCCACTGACATCACACCCTGACATCACTCCCTGACATCACACCCTGACATCACACCCTGACATCACTCCCTGACATCACCCACTGACATCACACACACACCCTGACATCACACCCTGACATCACACCCTGACATCACACCCTGACATCACACCCTGACATCACCCACTGACATCACACACACACCCTGACATCACTCCCTGACATCACCCACTGACATCACACCCTGACATCACCCACTGACATCACACACACACCCTGACATCACACCCTGACATCACTCCCTGACATCACCCACTGACATCACACCCTGACATCACACACACACCCTGACATCACACCCTGACATCACACCCTGACATCACTCCCTGACATCACACCCTGACATCACACCCTGACATCACTCCCTGACATCACCCACTGACATCACACACACACCCTGACATCACACCCTGACATCACTCCCTGACATCACACACACACCCTGACATCACACCCTGACATCACACCCTGACATCACACCACCACACCATGACATCACACCCTGACATCACACCCTGACATCACACCCTGACATCACACCCTGACATCACACCCTGACATCACTCCCTGACATCACACACACACCCTGACATCACACCCTGACATCACACCCTGACATCACACCCTGACACCACACCATGACATCACACCCTGACATCACTCCCTGACATCACACCCTGACATCACACCCTGACATCACACCCTGACATCACCCACTGACATCACACACACACCCTGACATCACTCCCTGACATCACCCACTGACATCACACCCTGACATCACCCACTGACATCACACACACACCCTGACATCACACCCTGACATCACTCCCTGACATCACCCACTGACATCACACCCTGACATCACACACACACCCTGACATCACACCCTGACATCACACCCTGACATCACACCCTGACATCACACACACACCCTGACATCACACACTGACATCACACCCTGACATCACACCCTGACATCACACACACACCCTGACATCACACACACACCCTGACATCACACCCTGACATCCCGTTCAGTGGTTCACGTTCGTTCAGTGGTTCCTCCTCATAGTTCATGATGAGGTGTCGGTGCTGCCTTGTTTCTCTGTAGTGGTTTAGAGGAGAGTCCAGGTTGACACCAGACCTGATCCCAGCATCAGATCATAAACATGAACATAAATGTGTGTCTGAACGTTTCAGGACGGCGAGGATGCAGCTCAGTTTGCCAACAGAGTGAAATCAGCCATCGCTCATCAGGGAGGACTGCTGGAGCTGGACTGGTGAGAGTAATCAGATTACTCTAGTATCACTCTTTAGGAAGTAACTGAGTCTGTCCTCGTGACTGAGAACATCTCAGTCGTGTAGCTCCGTCCTGTCTCTGGTACCTCAGTGAACGTCAGCTGACATGTCGGCTCTGATCATGACTTCCTCTCTGCTCTGTGATGTCGTTCCTCCTGCAGGGACGGAGGCCTGAAGAGAGGGAAGGTGAAGGACTCCTATAAAGAGGAGCAGCAGAAGATGTACAGCAGCATCATCGTGGGCCAGAACGGAGCCAGCGATCAATAATCACACTGATCAGTAATCACACTGATCAATAATCACATTGATCAATAATCACATTGATCAATAATCAGCCGATCAGTAACCATCTGCTTCCAGACCTCTGACAGTCTCTGTGTGACTTGTTGATCTGTGCTGAGCTGCAGCAGCAGGTTTCCACCAGCAGGAGGCAGCGCAGCCCCACGGACCAGCTGCTGCTCTTCTTGATGAGGACGACCTCAGCAGGACGTCCACCAAAACTAGAACCAAAGCTGCAGAAACATCTTCAACCACCGCAGAAGAAGAACAGTCTGAACTTTAATATCTGACCACCTCCGGACCAGGACTCTGGACCAGGACTCCGGACCAGGACTCTGTCAGCGTGTTCATTCCAGTCCTCCTGTCATCTTCTGTCTCGTCGTCCTTCGTTTGAACCTCAGACGTTGTTTTAGTCTCGTCTTTCTGATGTTTTCTGATCATCTGTTGTTTTTGTTTTATTCTCGGACATTTTTCTCTTTTCTTCTCATAAATTTGAGGTTTTAAACTATCGTCCGGTTCTTTTCTCTCTTGTCTCTGTTTCTTATTTTAAACCAGTGTTTTTAATTCGAGGCTTTAATCTCAGAATGTTTCAGGTTTTCTCTCCAAACGTTTCACTTTTTGTCTTTGAGAATTTATTTTTATGACTTTAATTTTAGAAACACTTTTTATTTATTTTTAAAGTATTTTTTTACAGTGTTTTTTCCTCCCAGTATTTCCTAAAGCGGAGGTTCCCAACCCGCGGGTCGAGGCCCCTCACAGGGTCGGAGGATTCAGATGCAGAAAACAGAGACAGGAAATAAAATAATAGAGTCAGAAAAATAAAAGCATCAAAGAAACAAGAGAAGAAGAAAAACAACGTTTAGAGAAATAAACAGAAAAAACCTGAGAAGAGAAGAGGAAGGAAGAAGAAGCTTCAAAATAATAAAGTTACAGTTAAAAGGAAAAATATGGAGCCGTCTGGTGACACTGGATGAAAAGAAATAATACATAGATAATAACTAAGAATGACTCCATGCTTTGCTGCAAAATATGTCACTGTAATTCATTCCTATATTAAAATAAAATGACTTGTCCATGATAAAGCAACAGTCTGCATGACGACAACAACGATCTGGTGGCTTTTTATTTCATCCAGTGTCACCAGAAGGGCTCCGTAGAAAAACGAATAAAAACACAAAAAAGAAAAGACACAGAAATAATTTATAAAAAAGAAAAACAGCTTTAAAAAATCAGCCAATAGAAAACAAACCTGTATTTTTATACTGTGGTTCCCAACCTGTGGCTCGAGGCCCCACAAAGGGCCGGAGGAGGAATCAGTGCAGTGTGAGTCTGTCCTTCAGAATAAAACAGAGTGTGCAGGGAGTCCTTCAGAATAAGAGAGTGCAGTAAGTTTTCAAAATAAAACAGTGCAGTGAGTCTCCTTCAGAATAAAACGGTATGCAGTGAGTCGCCTTCAGAATAAGTGTGTGCAGTGAATTTTCAGAATAAAACGGTATGCAGTGAGTCGCCTTCAGAATAAGAGAATGCAGTGAGTCTCCTTCAGAATAAAACAGTGCAGTGTATCTCCTTCAGAATAAGGGAATGTGCAGTGACTCTTTCAGAATAAAACAGTATGCAGTGAGTCTTCTTCAGAATAAGAGTGTGGAGTGAGTTTTCAGAATAAAACAGTGTGCAGTGCATTTCCTTCAGAATAAGAGAGTGCAGTGATTTTTCTTCAGAATAAGAGTGTGCAGTGCGTCTCCTTCAGAATAAAACAGTGTGCAGTGAGTCCTTCAGAATAAGAGAGTGCAGTGTATCTCCTTCAGAATAAAACAGTACAATGAGTCTCCAGAATAAGAGAGTGCAGTGATTTTTCTTCAGAATTAAGAGTGTGTGCAGTGCGTCTCCTTCAGAATAAGAGAATGCAGTGCGTCTCCTTCAGAATAAGAGCCTGGATGAGGCGGCGGAGCAGCAGATGTGAACATGTTTCCTGTGACGGAGCTTTAATAAAGAAATCAGACAGTGTGAAATAAGCGGCGATATTCTGCAGCACACAGCGGCTCACACTTCACAGCCTCTCAGATCTCCCGCCGCCGCCTTCGCCCAATAACAATCCCACGACTCAAATTGCTTGAACAGAAATGTTTGTTCTCCTCTAACAGGATTGTGAATTATTAATAGGATCTAAAGCCGGTTCTCTAACCCGATTGTTGAGGTGGGATTCTTGGCTGCGCTGCACCATTTACTGTGATGTATGTGTCTGCACATCTTTATATCCAATTTAATGTGATTCAGATGGATTTCGGGGGGACATCATAAAAGGCATTGCTCTGACCTCGGCGCTGGACTCCTCACAGCAGCTGCATGTCCACATATGCTGATTCGATTTGCTCACTTTTACTCTTACCCTCGGCTGATCTATACAAATGCAATGCAGGTACACTAAGTAAATATGAATACATTTCCAAATTGAATCCAAGTGAGTGTAGCGGCTGCAGGACATCATTTTAAATGGCCAGTGCTGGGAACTGAGCCTCGCGGGCCTAAATGACTGCGGCTGCTCCTCCGACGCACCATTAGTTGGAGTCTAATGCCTTTAAAGACATTGTTCTGCCATCTATTCTGTGCTGAGCTCTAATGTATGTGATGCCGACGATCGATAGGCAGCATCTGAAGCTCCACGAGCGAAAACACAGCAAACCTCCAGCCGGGCCTGGTACTGCATGGAGTACTGCATGGACTACTGCATGGAGTACTGCATGGACTACTGCATGGAGTACTGCATGGAGTACTGCATGGAGTACTGCATGGAGTACTGCATGGAGTACTGCATGGAGTACTGCACCTGCTACTGCTAGTACTGGTCCACAGCCACATCCAAGGTCCTGGAACTGGCTTCTTCAGTTTGTGATTTAAATAAAGAAAATAAGCCTTTAAATGCTTTTAGTTCCAGACGACACTCAGCAGCAGAGGAGGAACTAACTCCTGTATTTAAAGCAGGAAATGAGTACTTTTACTTCTACATGCAGAGGAAAATACTGCACTTTCTACTGGACTAGCATCAGTTTAACAGCCTCACTAATGATTCTAACATTAAAAACATAGAAATACATTAAACATGGATTTATTAACATGATTTCAACTAAAACAGCACATGTCTGTTTACTACTGTGTACTTCTACTGCATCAGTTTACTAGTTTAGATACAAAACATGAAGCTGTGTGATCAGAATAATAATAAGAAGAACATTATTATTATTGCATCTTTTAAACAAGAACTTTATAAATGAAAATCATTTAGATGTTCAGCTTCGATCATCATCAGCAGCCGTAAAGAATAAAGTACTAGAAGCAGAACTTTTACACCACTGCACTGTAAAAACTCCACATTTTACCAGTTTATTCGTCTTATTTTTAGTCAAATTGTCTGAACCCACTGGATTCCAGATAAATTCACTTTCCAGGTAACATTTCAGCAGATGGAGGGACGTGTTTTAAGACAACGCATCTTAAATATCTTGTTAAGTCAAACAATCTTGAAATGATCTTGTTTTAGTTGTATTTTACCAGAAACAAGGTTCATTTCATTTCATCCATGTTTCAAGCTGAGCTGTTGTTTGTATGAGATAAATAATCTGGATTTAAGAAATAAAGTAAATGCATTTTATTGGAAAATCACCAATTCATATCAGAAAACAGCTGCATGTGTAAAATGTGTAAAAAAAAACAAAGCAAATGTCTGCTTTTGAGTTAAAACACCTCCTTTTGGGCGTAGCTGGCTTCACCTAAAACACAACACCTTCAAATGCTGTCAAACACCACTAAATATTAGGATTTCTAGCCAACTGTGAGAAGACATTATATCTCAGAATGCTTCAATTAATCTGTGTGATCTGATTTCAAGTACAAGATGGTCTTAAATCTAGAGAAGAGCCACGATAATACAACTAAAATAAGTTGAACACATCTCAGATTAAGAAGCTGACATTAAACTTATTAAAGCTAAAATCTATTTAATTCTTTATCATGTCTGGTTTATTCTAAGACACCTCAGCTTGACAATGCTGCTAAAATATAGCTTCAAATAAGTTTTCCCTGCTGATTTTAAGACCTCAATATTCTAAATATCATGTCTTATTTCAAGAAATCTGACCAAGCAAATGTTCACTTGTTCTACTGGCAGATTTTTACACTTATTTCAAGGTAAAAGTGTTTGAAGTAAGTTTATTTATCTTGTTTTGGGGGGAGCATTTTTTACAGTGAATGTATTTCTACTTTCTGAGATACTGTTAAAATATGGAAACTAAGCTGCTCTGTTGATGAACTGTTATTAAGAATAATTCAGATTTTAACAGCAGCTTATAAAGGAAAAGGAAGAACAGAAGTTATGATGGAATAATTATTAGAGATGTGGAGGAACCTGAAGTACTGCAGTAATTCATTTAATGTTTACTTATTAAGTTTATACGTCATATTTACATGTTTTTAATGATGCTCTATGTACGACACGATGATGATATCAGATAACTTCACTTAGTGCTTTAGAAGAAACAACGAACCTCCAGACTGGAACGTTTTTACATCAGCAGGAGGTCCGTCTATGTCTGCATCATGGAGAAGAAGTGAACAGAGGAAGTGAACAATGTGACTGTGAGACTGGACAAAGATGGAAAAGGATCCAGGAAGACCAGTGATCCACTAAGAACCAGTGAAGCCCAGTGTCAGCAGGAACCAGGAGGTCTAGAAGGAGCCATAGTAGCACTGATCAGAGCTCCTACAATGACTCCACGGACAGGGAACTACTTTCACTATCTAGCTGTGGACAACAGACGGCAGCTGCTTCACACTTGGACCAGGGCTGATCAATGGAGACCAGAGTTAGTGTGGAGCTCAGACAGTGTGGAGGAGCCTGGAGAACATCAACCTCTATGGACGGAGGACCACAACTAAACCTGGCTGCTGCTCACAACTAAACTTCCAGATGGAGCTAAAGAAGATGAAGAGAAGCCTGATGGATGCTGGAGAACATTGTTTGGTCACATGAAGATCAATGAGTTGGGCTCAGATGGAGTCCAGAACCTGACCAGGACCACCACAGTGGATCATAGTCCTGACAGTGAAGCACGGAGGTGGAGTGTGATGGTAGATAAAGGTGCTGATGACGTTTAGAGATGCTCCATGAAGGTCTGAGGAGGAACCAGAACACTGGCTGACCACATGGAGAAGAGGAAGATTTATCCAGAGAACAACATCAGACCAGAGCTTCTAGACCAGGACTAAGAGGAACCAGAAGGGTCCAAAACTTCTCCTCAGTCGTCCAGGTCCTGGTTACCGTCATGGTTTCAATCATAGCATCTCCAAGACGTCTTCTACAAACTCAGCCTGGTCTAGATGCTACAACTGAAGCCCAGATGATTCTAAACTTGATGTTTTCACGTTTTAGTGGACAAACTTTGGTTCTGGTTCTGGTTCCAGTAGAAGCGGGTCGGACTGCCCACAGAGCTGCTCCTCTTTGGTGGAGCTGAGACGGATCTGTGCTGGTTCCAGACGGTCATTCTGGACCAGAGCCTGGTTCTGGTTCTGATGGACCCCTCTGTCCTCCTCTGGGCTCATGAAGGTGTGGAGCTGCAGATCCTCTCTGGAGCCTCAGCAGGTATCAGTCCTGTTCCTGACAGCGAGGCGGCGGCGGCCCGACGGCGTCCTGCTGCAGCCCTGATTGCTTTTGTTTCCAGGTCACCTCCGATCCGCCGCCGCAACTTTTCCAATTTCTCAGGCGGCTCGTATGAAGACAGGAGGAGAGAACACAAAGGAAACACTGGAATCTTCCCACTTTCATGCTCGGCGGGCGACACAGATCCTGTCAGCGGCGCCGCGACGCAACTTCATCAAAGGAATAATCAAATAAACGTCGTGGTTCATTAATAGGAAATTATCTCCGCATGAAGATTAATTGCGTTAAACTTATGAGGGAGTGTTTGCTGAGGACGGAGGCGGCGGAAATGATGGATGATGAGGGGGGTGATGAATGGAGAAAGCAGCGGAACTAAATTGGAAGTGTACTCATCCGTTCTCCTCACAACTGAAGATAAATCGAGCGTGTCGCGTCCAACAATGCGGCCTCGGATCAAACATGGCCGCCGCCGCCGCTGCACGGGAGCAGACAGGAAGCAGCTGACGGACAGAAGATCTGACCATCAGAAACCAACAGACACCAGCAGAGAGACACAAAACACAAACACACACCGATGCTGAGTCTGGAGGTCGGTTCTGAACCTCTGAGGGGTTCTGCAGCGTTCCAGGGTTGGGTTTTCCTCTTAGTGTCTTTCTGGAGGTCTGAGGCTCTTTAGGGGAGTTTCATGTCTATATTTGGTTGTTTTAGATCCTCTTGTGGTCATTTTGTGTCTCCTCTCAGTTGTTTTGTGTCTCTTTGAGGCATTTTTTAGGATTGCTTTGCATCTTTTTGTGGTTCTCTTTTGTCTTTTAGGTCATTTTGAGTCTCTGTCTGGTTGTTTGAGACTCTTTAAGGGAGTGTCGTGTCTCTTTCCTGGTCGTCTTCCATCTCTGTCAGTAGTTTCAGGTCATTGTCTTTGTGTTGTGTCTCTCTGACGGTGTTTGGTGTCTATTCTCGGTTGTTTCGGTTCTGTGTCTCCTCTCGGTGGTTTTGTGTCTCCTTGGCGGTATTCTGTTGTTTTCTATCCAAGAATGTTTCATGTCTCCTTGTTGCATTCCTTACGGTTGCTTTTCGTCTTCTTCTCGCCGTCTCGTGTCTTTTTAAGAACTTCTCGTCCGGTTTGCTCGTCTCGGTGTGGTTTCGTCTCCTGGATCTCTGCCGTCGTCAGATGATCGTACTCAGACTCCACCACACTGAAGGTAATCTGCTGTATGAACATGTTTCTTCTCTCCTCGGCTCTGCGGCGCCCCCTTCAGGAGGCCTTCCTCCTGCTGATTGATGGCCCTCCTGCTGTGAGGTTCTTGCGGTTCCTCCGTCTTCCTGCCTCCAGCTTCTTCCCCTGACACCCAACTTTAATTATTCTTCTGAAGAACTGCCGGAAGCAGCGCTGAGGACTGATTGCCAGGACATTTTTTTTTATTTCTCCTTGTTTAAAAACCAAAACAAGCGAGCGGCAGCCAAAGTTACAGATGATCAAACTCCTATTAAGACAGCGTCTGGCCCGACTCCAGCTGACAGCCTCCGTTCTAAATGATTCTGCCATCTGTGAGATTACAGCAGTTGGGGAATGAAGAAGAGGATCTCTATCAATCTCTGCTCGCCTATTTTATATCGCTGCTCTGTCTCAGCGTCGTTATCAGCGCTTTCTGCAAAGTTTCCAGCCTTCAGACGCTCCAGGCCTCAGGTCGGCCCAGGATGAAGGATCCACGGGGAGAACGTCCATGGATTCAGCTTTAAAGATCAGCTGGTCCTCAAGACATGAGGAGCTCCATGGAAGAACAGGAAGGTGGGTTTAACAGAAACGTGAAGAGGCTCAGGAGGAGGAACAGGAGGAGGTCGAGGAAGAGGTTCAGGAGGAGGAACAGGAGGAGGTCGAGGAAGAGGTTCTGGAGGAGGAACAGGAGGAGGTTGAGGAAGAGGTTCAGGAGGAGGAACAGGAGGAGGTCGAGGAAGAGGTTCTGGAGGAGGAACAGGAGGAGGTCGAGGAAGAGGTTCAGGAGGAGGAACAGGAGGAGGTCGAGGAAGAGGTTCTGGAGGAGGAACAGGAGGAGGTTGAGGAAGAGGTTCAGGAGGAGGAACAGGAGGAGGTTGAGGAAGAGGTTCAGGAGGAGGAAAAGGAGGAGGTTGAGGAAGAGGTTCAGAAGGAGGAACAGGAGGGGGTCGAGGAAGAGGTTCAGGAGGAGGAACAGGGGGAGGTTGAGGAAGAGGTTCAGGAGGAGGAAAAGGAGGAGGTTGAGGAAAAGGTTCAGGAGGAGGAACAGGGGGAGGTTCAGGAGGAGGAACAGGAGGAGGTTGAGGAGGAGGAACAGGAGGAGGTTGAGGAAGAGGTTCAGGAGGAGGAACAGGAGGAGGTTGAGGAGGCCACGGCTGGAAATTATCAGTGAAATCATCCTGTAGACAACGACTAAGGGGGGAAACAGTGGACTGATGTTTAGTTTGTGGTCGGGCGCCAGACCGACAGAAAATCAAAAATGATAAAGAAAATACAAAAAATAAGAGAAGTGAACCAAAAATCTTTTCTGGAACTGAAAGGAGCCGAACAGAAACGTCAGATCAAAATAAAAACTGTAAAATGATCCTCAGTCGTCCACCTCACGGTCGTCTCTGGTGTATTCCTGAGCCAGACCAGAACTCCTGGAGACAAACCACCAGGTGTTCATGAAGCCGGTGATCAGAGGCTGCAGACCAGAGACCTGCTGTCGTCCTGAGGTCCTCCTCCAGCAGCTCCACCTCCACTAATCATGAGGTTTAGAGCAAACGCCTGAGACACAAACAACAACAAAACAAACAAGTAAACAAACCATCATGAATGCTTCACCTCTGGTTTCATGTTGGTCACTAAAATAAAAGACTAAAATGCTGCAGAGCAAACAAAGAGACGAATACTAACCGAATAAAATCACTCAAAAGGAAAAACAAGAAAAGGAAAAATATAATAAACAAACAAAAGACATGAAGAGATTTTAAAAAGTGGTTTCATGTATAAAATATGTTATTGATCCCTGAAGAGAAACTGCTGTTAGTTACAGGTGATCCCAAACAAAGGTCTGGAAACAAGCAGGAGAGAATCAAATGGATCAATAAAATATAAATAAAATATAATAGATCAATATAAATATAAATAAATATAATATATAAAGATATAAATATAAACAAAAAATATAATATATAACAATTGAAATATATCAGTAAAAACATATCAATAAAAATGTAAACATATAAAAGTCTGAACAAAAAACATAAACATATAAATATTTAAATTAAAAATATAATATAAACATAGAAACATAGAAACATTTTTCTATATTATTTTAATGAAGATAAATTATTTGTTTCAGACAGAAGCTCAGTCACTATTTAGTCTTTCCTCCCTCAGGTAGAAACCACAGTGTGTTGCTGTGTTGTTGTGTTGCTGTGTTGCTGTGTGTTGCTGTGTTGCTGTGTTGCTGTGTGTTGCTGTGTTGCTGTGTTGCTGTGTGTTGCTGTGTTGCTGTGTTGCTGTATTGCTGTGTTGTTGTGTTGCTGTGTTGCTGTGTGTTGCTGTGTTGTTGTGTTGCTGTGTTGCTGTGTTGCTGTCGTGTCTCCTCTGCGTTAAACCAGGAGGCGTCTCTGCTAGAAACAACTTTCACAGGAGATCCCGGTGATGATTTTCCTGCAGGTTCATATTTGGCAGGTCCAGGCCGGCCGTCATCCATCATGGCCGCCGGGTCCCGGTCGGCGTCTCCGTGGAGACGGGGTTCATCTCTGCTCCTCCACCAACCAGAGCAGGAAGCTCCGAGCTCGTCTCCAATCTCATTCTCAGCAGCGGAGCAGAAAAGCGTGAGCTCGGCTCAGCGGAGCAGCTCGATGCGCAACTTCCCTGCAGAATGAATACTTTTTAATTTGCCTGCGGCGGGGCCCCGGGCCCCCGGACCGTGTTGATGGATGATGTTTTAATGCTGCTGAATGTTATTTTTACTGAACAGGGAAAACTATAAATTCTTACTTCATTGCCAATGATTGTGGGCCATGCATAAAGGCGCGGGCTGAGCGTCGCCCGTGAATAATCGCCTCTCGCAGCAGATGTTACTCTGCAGAAACCAATTCCTCGGATAAGATTTGCACAAGATTAATTGTCTACAGCTGTTTCATGGCCCGCTGCAATCTTAATACATTTATGATAAGTTTAAAAGCTCACTGGAGGCAGCCGAGCCTCCCGAGTGAGAGAAAGGACGCTTTATTCTTACATCTGGATTCATATCTGCTGTCAGCGCCGTCATTAGCCGCCGGCCGTCATTACAGCCGCCGCTCCTCTTTCTTCCTCCTCCATATTTTCATTTCTCCTTTTTGAGTGACTGAATTATTCAGATATGTGCAAATGAGTTGTTTTCATTTTCCTCCCCTGGAAGTGGAAATTGAAAGTGACCCAGCGTGACCCCCATCTATTACTCAAGCTAAATTGCAGTGAGTGTGCAGGCGGATGTGCAGCTCTTTGTTAGCCGCCGAGCCGCGAAGCCACCGCGCCACTCGGGAAGAATCGCGGTGTTACGACCCACAATCCTCGGCTTTATCAGGCCACATCTGAATATTCTGCCAGAACAAAGGCAATCATGTCGGGTCAGAACCGGAGCTCGGGGTGAGCCTCAGAGTTCCTGCTTTCATTTGCTGAGCGTTTAACCCTCCGGCTGCCTCATTGTGTGTCTCTCACATCATCTGACTTCTTTCTCTCAGCAGCGTCACCATAAATTATTTATCCTGAGAATCATCGGCCTGATGGAGGATCTGAGCCGCAGCACAAGGGTCTGGTTTAACAGCGGCGCAGGATCGATACGAATAAATGCTTTATAACGCTGTGTGATGATGAGGTTATTAACACACACTCCTCCAGTCAAAACACATTTGATATACTGTCAAATACAGCAGCAGGAACAATAAGTAAAACCCTGAAAACTACAACAAGGAGCCGCAAAACCAGCAGATTAAATACAATAAAAAATAAAATAATAAAAAATGTACAGTCCCACAATAGAACAAGTAGCATTAATAAAAACACAGACTTTACTGTTTGGGCCTGGTTTTCTGTTGTATACATTAATATTTTATCCATAATTCTACTGATCATATTCTGTAATTTAACAAAACAGAAAAAAGAAAGAAATACTGAACTTCTGACTCAATTTGAAAGACAGCTACATACCTGCTGCTGGTGAAGCTAACAAATGCTAATCACCTGCTAAAAATGCTAAACACCCGCAAATAAATTCTAAACACAGCTAACAAATGTTAAACCAAGCTGGCAAAGGCTAAACACCAGCTAAAAATGCTAATCACCTGCTAACTAAAGCTAAACACAGCTAAAAAAAAATGCTAAACACCTGCTAACTAAGGCTAAAACCAGCTAACAAATGCTAAACCCCTTCTGACTAAGGTTAAACACCAGCTGAAAATACTAAACACCTGCAAAAATGCGAAACACCTGCTAACAAATTCTAAACACAGCTAACAAAAGTTAACCGCAGCTAACAAAGGCTAAACACCAGCTAACAAACGCTAACCAAAGGTAGACGCTCGCTTAAAACTTTTTCAAAATGACGCAAAATCTGTCCAAATTAAATTAGAATTTTGAACAAATTTTGCATCGTTTTGAAAAAGTTTTAAGTCATTTTCGGACACATTTTGAGTCGTTGTTAGATAACCCTAAGCCTACCCTTTGTTAGCTGGTGGCTAACCTTTGCTAGCTGGTTGTTAGTGTTTGCTAGCTGATGTTTAGTCTTTGTTAGTTAGTTGTTAGTGTTTGTTAGCTGGTGTTAAGTCTTTGTTAGCTGGTTGTTAGTGTTTGTTAGCTGGTGTTTAGCCTTTGTTAGCTGGTTGTTAGTGTTTGTTAGCTGGTGTTTAGCCTTTGTTAGCTGGTTGTTAGTGTTTGTTAGCTGGTGTTTAGCCTTTGCTAGCCAGTTGTTAGTGTTTGTTAGCTGGTGTTTAGCCTTTGCTAGCTGGTTGTTAACATTTGTTAGCTGGTGTTTAGCCTTTGTTAGCTGGTTGTTAGTGTTTGTTAGCTAGTGTTTAATTTTTTGCTAGTGGTAGTGTTTGTTAGCTGGTGTTTAGCCTTTGTTAGCTGGTGTTTAGCCTTTGTTAGCTGGTGTTTAGCCTTTGTTAGCTTCACTAGGAGCAGGGATGTAGCTGTCTTTCAGTTTGATGTTCAGTATTTTCTTTCTTTTTCCTACATTTTTTTTTTCTGTGTTTTGTTAAATGACAGAATTTAAGCAGCTAAATCACAGAAAACAATATTCATTTATGAAACAACTGTAAAAGTTTTTCTGGAGACTTTTTGTCCAAACTGACACCAAACTTCTCCAGAAGGACTAAAAAGACTCAGACCTGAAATCCAGCCCAGAAGACTGGAAGTCGTCTGAATAAAAGGCAAAGAGAGGAAGTGGATGTTGGTGGAGATGTGATCAGATAAACAGCGTCTGATGAAGTCAGCAGTGAGAGTTTCCAGAGGGAGCAGGGCGGTGGGCCGAGGGCGATCTGAAATGAAGCGTGTCTCATCACAGGTGGGTTTAATGCCACTAATTAAAAATGAATCTCCTGTGTCGGGGTGTTGTTCTGTCAGCGTGGCGTCTCTGAGCGTCTCTGAACTCCGGCAGCAGCTGGATCGATAGAAATGCATGAGCGAGGCTGAGCGGCGGACGGAGGCTCGTCATCAATAATCCGATCACACTCCAACAGCAGCAGCCATAAATAAGCGGCGCCCGGCCTTTAGCTGCTTCCTGCGACACCTCAGACATCGAACATGACATAATACGCTGCCATAAAACTAAAGCCTCACTTCATAAATTTGCATGATTTATCTGGAGCCGTGTGGGACGAAGCCGGCGGCATAAATATGCAAAAACGTGACGGCAGCTTTTAATTTATTCTCATGTGATGCTGGGACTTAATTACTAATTGGTTCCTCTCATTAAGGACATTGTGTTAATGAAGTGAGCGGTTCCTCCACCCAGCCCCCGGAGCTGCAGCACCACCAACAGATAGCTGTCAGCCTGAGGGATCGGCTCCTCCTTAACGGGTTATTTACTTTTAATGGGCGGAGCACAGGACAGCACTTAATATGTGCTCACTGCAGGCTGATGGATGGGATGGATGGGGTCACGGAGACGCTCCACCTCCCGTTAATCTGCTGCAGAAAACCACAAAACTGGTTCCTGCTGCTGCCAGGTGGAGACCCGGAGAACCGGAGGTGTTACATCACCTGCAAGTCAGAAGGACAGCAGGGTTAGGGACGGGTCCTAAAGAACAATCAGGAAACAAGACTAGGAACTCAAACAGCAGCATCACTATAAATAATAAATACTCAGAGAACCAACCAGAGTCCAGCTGTGGGTCCTTCAGTCTGATGATGACCCTGGTTCTACTGAGAACCTCCTCAGGTCTGGACCTATGGACTGGGTCTATCTATGGACCAGGTCTGGACCTGTGGACTGGATCTATCTATGGACCAGGTCTGGACCTGTGGACTGGGTCTATCTATGGACCAGGTCTGGACCTGTGGACTGGGTCTATCTATGGACCAGGTCTGGACCTGTGGACTGGGTCTATCTATGGACCAGGTCTGGACCTGTGGACTGGGTCTATCTATGGACCAGATCTGGACCTGTGGACTGGGTCTATCTATGGACCAGGTCTGGACCTGTGGACTGGGTCTATCTATGGACCAGGTCTGGACCTGTGGACTGGGTCTATCTATGGACCAGTTCTGGACCTACGGACTGGGTCTATCTATGGACCAGGTCTGGACCTGTGGACTGGGTCTATCTATGGACCAGGTCTGGACCTGTGGACTGGGTCTATCTATGGACCAGGTCTGGACCTGTGGACTGGGTCTATCTATGGACCAGGTCTGGACCTATGGACTGGGTCTATCTATGGACCAGGTCTGGACCTGTGGACTGGGTCTATCTATGGACCAGGTCTGGACCTATGGACTGGGTCTATCTATGGACCAGGTCTGGACCTATGGACTGGGTCTATCTATGGACCAGGTCTGGACCTGTGGACTGGGTCTATCTATGTCTGCATCATGGCTCCACATGGAGAAGAAGTGAACAGAGGAAGTGAACAATGTGACTGTGAGACTGGACAAAGATGGAAAAGGATCCAGGAAGACCAGTGATCCACTAAGAACCAGTGAAGCCCAGTGTCAGCAGGAACCAGGAGGTCTAGAAGGAGCCATAGTAGCACTGATCAGAGCTCCTACAATGACTCCACGGACAGGGAACTACTTTCACTATCTAGCTGTGGACAACAGACGGCAGCTGCTTCACACTTGGACCAGGGCTGATCAATGGAGACCAGAGTTAGTGTGGAGCTCAGACAGTGTGGAGGAGCCTGGAGAACATCAACCTCTATGGACGGAGGACCACAACTAAACCTGGCTGCTGCTCACAACTAAACTTCCAGATGGAGCTAAAGAAGATGAAGAGAAGCCTGATGGATGCTGGAGAACATTGTTTGGTCACATGAACATCAATGAGTTGGGCTCAGATGGAGTCCAGAACCTGACCAGGACCACCACAGTGGATCATAGTCCTGACAGTGACCAGACCAGGTTCTTCCTTGGTCCTCCCTCCAGACCTGGTCCTGTCTCCAGGCCTGGTCCTCCCTCCAGACCAGGTCCTCCCTCCAGACCAGGTCCTCCCTCCAGACCAGGTCCTCCCTCCAGACCAGGTCCTCCCTCCAGTCCTGGTCCTCTCTCCAGGCCTGGTCCTCCCTCCAGACCAGGTCCTCCCTCCAGACCAGGTCCTCCCTCCAGTCCTGGTCCTGCCTCCAGATCAGATCCTCTCTCCAGACCTGGTCCTCCCTCCAGTCCTGGTCCTCCCTCCAGACCAGGTCCTCCCTCCAGTCCAGGTCCTCCCTCCAGTCCTGGTCCTCCCTCCAGATCAGATCCTCTCTCCAGACCTGGTCCTCCCTCCAGACCTGGTCCTCCCTCCAGTCCTGGTCCTCCCTCCAGACCTGGTCCTCCCTCCAGACCTGGTCCTCCCTCCAGACCTGGTCCTCCCTCCAGACCTGGTCCTCCCTCCAGTCCTGGTCCTCCCTCCAGACCTGGTCCTCCCTCTGTGTCCACGGTGACTGATGGTCTGGTTTATGTGACAGCTGATGGATGCCCCTCCTGTGTGGAGCCTTTCAGCGGGGCCGTTCATTTCTCTTATCAATACTGCGATCAATCAGCAGCAGGAGCCACAGGTTGTGTGTTTGATGATGGTTATTAATGTCGACCTCCTCCAGCCGCCGCTAATGATCCAGTATTAATTCCAGCGCTCCCATTATTAATATCCTGGATGGAGATAAGCAGCAATATTAATGGAAGGCCACCATAAAGCAGATCCATTACTTTGGTCTGGCAGCTTCAGACGCTGATAAGCTGCTTCAATTAGAGGCACCATCAGCTGCTGCAGGGCTGAGGGACCGCTGAGACCAGGACCGCTGTAGACCAGGACCGCTGAGACCAGGACCGCTGTAGACCAGGACCCCTGTAGACCAGGACCGCTGAGACCAGGACCGCTGTAGACCAGGACCACTGTAGACCAGGACCGCTGAGACCAGGACCGCTGTAGACCAGGACCACTGTAGACCAGGACCGCTGAGACCAGGACCGCTGAGACCAGGACCGCTGTAGACCAGGACCCCTGTAGACCAGGACCGCTGAGACCAGGACCGCTGTAGACCAGGACCGCTGAGACCAGGACCGCTGAGACCAGGACCGCTGTAGACCAGGACCCCTGTAGACCAGGACCGCTGAGACCAGGACCGCTGTAGACCAGGACCACTGTAGACCAGGACCGCTGAGACCAGGACCGCTGAGACCAGGACCACTGTAGACCAGGACCGCTGAGACCAGGACCGCTGTAGACCAGGACCACTGTAGACCAGGACCGCTGAGACCAGGACCGCTGTAGACCAGGACCACTGTAGACCAGGACCGCTGAGACCAGGACCGCTGTAGACCAGGACCGCTGAGACCAGGACCGCTGTAGACCAGGACCACCGTAGACCAGGACCGCTGAGACCAGGACCGCTGTAGACCAGGACCCCCGTAGACCAGGACCGCTGAGACCAGGACCGCTGTAGACCAGGACTACTGAGACCAGGACCGCTGTAGACCAGGACCGCTGAGACTAGGACTTCTGTAGACCAGGACCACTGTAGACCAGGACCGCTGTAGACCAGGACAGCTGAGACCAGGACCGCTGTAGACCAGGACAGCTGAGACCAGGACCGCTGTAGACCAGGACTACTGAGACCAGGACCGCTGTAGACCAGGACCGCTGAGACTAGGACTTCTGTAGACCAGGACCACTGTAGACCAGGACCCCCGTAGACCAGGACCCCCGTAGACCAGGACCGCTGAGACCAGGACCGCTGTAGACCAGGACCACTGTAGACCAGGACCGCTGAGACCAGGACCACTGAGACCAGGACCGCTGTAGACCAGGACCGCTGAGACCAGGACCATTGAGACCAGGACCGCTGAGACCAGGACCCTGTAGACCAGGACCGCTGAGACCAGGATTGCTGTAGACCAGGACCGCTGAGACCAGGACCGCTGTAGACCAGGACCGCTGTAGACCAGGACCGCTGAGACCAGGACCATTGAGACCAGGACCGCTGAGACCAGGACCGCTGTAGACCAGGACTCGCTGTAGACCAGAACCCTCCATAGACCAGAACTCTCCATAGACCAGAACCCTCTGTAGACCAGAACCCTCCTTAGACCAGAACTCTCCGTAGACCAGAACCCTCCTCAGACCAGAACCTTCTGTAGACCAGAACCCTTCCTAGACCTGACCCCTCTGTAGACCAGAACCCTCCATAGACCAGAACTCTCCATAGACCAGAACCCTCTGTAGACCAGAACCCTCCCTAGACCAGAACCCTCAGTAGACCAGAACCCTCCTTAGACCAGAACCTTCTGTAGACCAGAACCCTCCTCAGACCAGACCCCTCCGTAGACCAGAACCCTCCTCAGACCAGAACCTTCTGTAGACCAGAACCCTCCTCAGACCAGACCCCTCCGCAGACCAGAACCCTCCATAGACCAGAACTCTCCTTAGACCAGAACCCTCCATAGACCAGAACCCTCCATAGACCAGAACTCTCCTTAGACCAGAACCCTCAGTAGACCAGAACTCTCCTTAGACCAGAACCCTCCATAGACCAGAACTCTCCTTAGACCAGAACCCTCCATAGACCAGAACTCTCCTTAGACCAGAACCCTCAGTAGACCCCACAGAAACCTTAGATCTGGTTCTGGACCTCCACAGATTCAGTCAGTGGTTTTAAAAACTGCAGCAGCTCTGAGATCAGAATTAGACCTTATTATTAATTTATTATTATTATTATTATCATTACTACTAATTAAAATTAATAATTAATATAAATTATAATTAATATTCAGAACATTATTATCATTATTATTATTATTACTTCTGTCATGTTGGGCGTCTGCTTTCTGTTTCTTCAGGATCTCTGGTTTCCTGCAGCACAAATAAAACATTAGCAGAATTTCTAGGAGCCTGACTGAACCTGGTTCTGGTGAACTGTTGAGTTTAATAAACAAACAAACAAACAAACAAACAAACAAACAAACAAACAAACAGACAAACGTTCCAGTCATGAGCTTCAATCAAACTCTAAAGAACAAAAATATGTTCAGCTGAATTTAAACGACGTCACTGGAATAAAGTCCTGTTTAATTATTTATTGGTTTGCTTCAATAACTTTATGTATATATATTTGATATAGTTTAATAACACAGTTATATAATAATAACAACAACAACAACAATAATAATGATGACAATATTTATTAATAACAACAACAACAACAATAATAATGATAACAATATTTATTATTAATAATAATAATACAGTTTAAAGTTTTGTTGTTAAATTCTGGATCTGTTTGATTCTATAATAGAATAAAGTAAACAGCTGTTTAATGGTCGTATTTAGAGATTTATTATTATTATTTTTATTATCATTATTAATAATATTATTAATCAGGATTAGAGAAATATTTGGGCAGTTTGTGAGCGTTTTATTAAGTCTATTTATATTTATAATAACTGTTTTAATGTTTTTCTGTATTGTTTCTAATCTTTTAACGTGTTTTATTGTTTGGATGTTTTCTCGTGTTGTTTGTTGTTTATTGTCGTTTCTGATCCTTGGTTGTGATTTTTTATGTTTATTGTTGTTTCTATTGTTTTATTGTTGTTTTCTAAAGTCTCATCTTGTTAATAATGTTTTATTGAGTTTTATTCTATATTCTTCACGGTGTTCTTACCTTCTCTGATGCTCTGATGTCATTTACATTTTAATATTTCATCATCATTTCTGGTGTTTTAGAGCGTTTTCATTTTATAGCCTCCTCTGATGTTTCCTGCTGGTTTCTGGTGTTTTCAGCGTCTTATTTGATGCGTTTCTGTCCTTTAAACTCGTCTTATCGTCCTGATTCTTGCTGCAGTTGCTGCATCATAACGTTGATTGTGACTGACATCAGTCTGAGGCGTCAGTCAGTGGAGAGTCAACAGCGATGAAGACGAGGAGGATGAAGGGCCATCAGCTGCTGACTGATGAGCTGAACATGAGGCTGAACATGAGGGCTCTGGGTGTGTTTGTGAGCTGCTGCTGCCTCTGATCAGGTTTTAATAATGTGGATCTGATTGATGAGGCCGGAGGCGCTGCAAACATCCACACACAGATTGGGATCAGACCTCCTGCAGCACTCGGAGCTCCTCTCAGCCACCAGCCGGCGCCTCGCGTCGGCGGAAATTGTCCAACAGTGCAGATGAGATCGGCTGCTTGACTCCGGATCCAGAGGCCAGAGAGACGCAAAGATCACATCGGAGGCTGCTGCACCTCTCAGACCGACATCACAGACTCACACCTGACACCTGCAGACACACAACCACAGCCAGTCACACACCGTCTCCTCCACCCGACCCTGAGGCTCCACACCAGTCATCCTGTCCTGCATCTCCAAACATCCATCTTGTCTTCGTGTCACATCTCGGTTCATATCCTGCATCATCGTACCTGCTCCAGCTTCTGGAGCTCTCAGGTTAACATCTCACCTCCTGGTTTCACGGCTTCATCAGCAGGAGATCAGCTGATCCTTCAGGCTGCTACCTTCTTCTCTACAACAACAAACAGTTTGTTAAAGCAGGTTCTGCATCTCTTCTGTTGTCTAACAGATCTCATGTTCTGATTTGGTGAACCGTGTTCTCGTCCCAGAGGTCATATCATGTCTAGATCACTTGAGGAGGACGTGGATCATCTCCCCTCCTGTGTCCACTGACTCCTGGATTGTTCACCTGTGTGCAGGTTAAGGTTATGGAGGCTCTCATCTTCTCTGCAGGGGTTCCTTCTGTTTACCAGCATGGATCTGGGTGGTTCACAGATGTCCTTACATCTCTCTCACTCAGAACTTGTCCAGCCGGGTTGGTGTAAAACCAGATATCCTCCCCCTCCGCTAGAAAAAACGTACCTACACACCACCTCATTTATTAAAAAACATCTTGTTGACGTCTTCATCTCGTTGACGTCTTCATCTCGTTGACGTCTTCATCTCGTTGATGTCTTCATCTTGTTGACGTCTTCGTCTCGTTGACGTTTTCATCTCGTTGACGTTTTCATCTCGTTGACGTTTTCATCTCGTTGATGTCTTCATCTTGTTGACGTCTTCGTCTCGTTGACGTTTTCATCTCGTTGACATCTTCATCTTGTTGACGTCTTCATCTCGTTGACGTCTTCGTCTCGTTGACGTCTTCATCTCGTTGACGTCTTATTCTCGTTGACGTCTTTGTCTTGTTGACGTCTTCGTCTCGTTGACGTCTTCATCTCGTTGACATCTTCATCTCGTTGACATCTTCATCTTGTTGACGTCTTCGTCTCGTTGACGTCTTTGTCTCGTTGACGTCTTCGTCTCGTTGACGTCTTCATCTCGTTGGTGTCTTCATCTTGTTGACGTCTTCGTCTCGTTGACGTCTTCGTCTCGTTGACGTCTTCGTCTCGTTGACGTCTTCATCTCGTTGACGTCTTCATCTCGTTGACGTCTTTGTCTCGTTGACGTCTTCATCTCGTTGACGTCTTCATCTCGTTGGTGTCTTCATCTTGTTGACGTCTTCATCTTGTTGACGTCTTCATCTCGTTGACGTCTTCGTCTCGTTGACGTCTTCGTCTCGTTGACGTCTTCGTCTCGTTGACGTCTTCATCTCGTTGACGTCTTCGTCTCGTTGACGTCTTCATCTCGTTGACGTCTTTGTCTTGTTGACGTCTTCGTGTCGTTGACGTCTTCATCTCGTTGACATCTTCATCTCGTTGACATCTTCATCTTGTTGACGTCTTCGTCTCGTTGACGTCTTCATCTCGTTGGTGTCTTCATCTTGTTGACGTCTTTGTCTCGTTGACGTCTTCATCTCGTTGACATCTTCATCTTGTTGACGTCTTCGTCTCGTTGACGTCTTCATCTCGTTGACGTCTTTGTCTCGTTGACGTCTTCATCTTGTTGACGTCTTCATGTCGTTGACGTCTTTATCTCGTTGACATCTTCTCCTCGTTGACGTCTTCTCCTTGTTGACGTCTTCATCTTGTTGACGTCTTCATGTGGTTTTCATTCTTTCTGATTTAACAAACGCTCTGGTTCCAGAGATCATCTTCTGCTCTGAGGTTGATACGACCTTCTAATGGAACACCTAAACCCTGATCTTCAGTGGTCCCGTGCTGCTTGGAGGTGATCACATGACTTGGTCCGTCCACACTAACAGCTTGGTTCGTCGCTCACTGGAGTAGATCTGCTTCCACTGGAGGTGAACCTGCTCTGTTCTCAGGTGTTCTTCCACTGTTTGACCCTGTGATCATGTTCTTCATGCTCGGCTTCACCCTCCTCCTGGTATTTACATGCTCCAGGTTTTCCAGGACGTCCGCCATCGATCGGGTTCTGGTTCTCGTCGGATGATTGGAGCAGAATGGAGGCTTTCGGCTGCACAGTTTAGTGTCGGCTGGCGTTTCTCATTAGGGCGTGTTTTCAGAGGAGCATCCTTCAGTTGCCACTCAAGTCTATCAATGTCAGCAGCAGCTCGGCTCACACATACATTTGGATTAAACAGTCCGAGTCATTACAGCCGCCGTTATTGACCTTTTAAGATACAGCTTTAATAGGTTTCCTGTGGCTGTCGGCTCATCGGGCCCCTCAGGGCTCGCCTGGAATTGGAATCAAATACTTTAGATCCCCTCTTCCTGGGCGCTAATGCCGCCGGCTTTGTGCCGCAGAAAGGAGAAATTAAAGGAAGAGCACACAATGAGAATGAGGAGCAGCGACCGGGATTAGGAGGAGCTCAGAGACCCGTCAAGCTGGACCACATGGGGCCTGGAGCCTGGAGAATGGAGCCTGGAGCCTGGAGAATGGAGCATAGAGCCTGGAGCCTGGAGAATGGAGCATAGAGCCTGGAGCCTGGAGCATAGGGCCTGGAGCCTGGAGAATGGAGCATAGAGCCTGGAGCCTGGAGCCTGGAGCCTGGAGCCTGGAGCCTGGAGCATAGGGCCTGGAGCCTGGAGCCTGGAGCATAGGGCCTGGAGCCTGGAGAATGGAGCCTGGAGCCTGGAGAATGGAGCCTGGAGCATAGGGCCTGGAGCCTGGAGCATAGGGCCTGGAGCCTGGAGCCTGGAGCATAGAGCCTGGAGCCTGGAGCATAGAGCCTGGAGCATAGGACCTGGAGAATGGAGCCTGGAGCATAGAGCCTGGAGCCTGGAGCCTGGAGCATAGGGCCTGGAGCCTGGAGCATAGGGCCTGGAGAATGGAGCCTGGAGCATAGAGCCTGGAGCCTGGAGCCTGGAGCATAGGGCCTGGAGCCTGGAGAATGGAGCCTGGAGAATGGAGAATGGAGCCTGGAGAATGGAGCATAGAGCCTGGAGCCTGGAGAATGGAGCCTGGAGAATGGAGAATGGAGCCTGAAGCATGGAGCCTGGAGCCTGGAGCCTGGAGCCTGGAGAATTTAATGTTGTGTTTTCATGAATAAAGAGAAATGCTGGACCTCGTTAAACGATTAAAGGCAGCAAACGCTCTCAACAGACCTTTGATCAAACAACACCAAGGTCTGGACTTCTGGAGGTCTGCAGTCCTCAGACCCAGACCCAGACCCAGACCCAGGTCCAGGTCCAGGTCCAGGTCCAGGTCCAGGTCTGAGACGTCTCAGAAGGGGGACTGGTGGGTCTGGAAATGAGCAGGGATGAAGAACCAGAGCATCATGAGACGTTGAGGAACATGAAGGCTGCAGGTCAACATCTGGACGCAGTTCTGACCAGAGACCCTGATCATGGAATCATTTCTACTTCTTACTTTACTAAAACTGTATTTTAAATGTATTTTATTCTTTTAAAGTTTTAAGGCTCTTATTTTGTAACATTGTGGGTGTTTCTTTGTTGTAGTTGTGGCCTGATGGATCCACAGAGTCCAGAGATCCATGAGGACGCTTCAGGTCAGAGACACTGATTAGAATAATAATAATAATAATAATAATAACTTTATTTAACCTTTCATGCAGGTTTGCAGCTCAAACAGAGAAGCATCCTTACATTAGGAGGTAGAACCTTTTAGAACCCAGCAGCGTCCTGTCAGAGCCTCTGGTCTCCTCGTGTCTTTAATCCTTTCCTCCTCCAGCTTCTGTTTTACTGTACTTCTATAATTAGGGCGACAGGCTGCTGTATTCCTGCTTAACCTGCTCGGCTGTCTGCCTGCCTTCCTCCTGCCTTTAATATCTGCTGGACTCCTGCGGCAGTAAATAGTGTGTGTTGGCTGCGGGGCTCCGGGGTTAATATCCTGCCTGTCTGCCTCCTATTTATCATCTCAGGTGTGTTTAAGAGCTACAATCTGTGATGGAGGCCCGCCGTTTGTAAATCAGACAGCATAATCCCGCGCTCACTTTATATCGGGCCAGATAATGCGATGGAACTTTCCCAGGATGACCTTTTATCGCCCGCTCACCTGTCCACATCGCCTTATTGTTTCTGAGCTCGTACCTGCAGCATGTCGTCTGATTCGCTGTCTGCAGCCATCAGCCTTTTCCAATCTCGCCATCGGGGAAGTCACAGCTCTTTGTACAAGTGCCTCCAGTAATTGAATTTGCTGCAGAAATAGCGGCCTGGAAAATTTCATTTTGGCTCCCGGAGGAGGAGGAGGAGGAGGAGGAGGAGGAGGAGGAGGAGGAGGAGGAGGAGGAGTGTGGGCTCATCCTTCCTCCCTGATCTGTTCTCTCCTCCATTCCACTTTATCCTGGACTCCACAAACTCCTCATAAACCTCCGAACCGAACCTTCGCCTGCAGACGGCCTCGGCTTGATTCTGCTTTATAGAAAAACATTCATATTGTTTTTATATTTATTAAACATAAAAATCTTCAACATTTCATTTATAAATCATTTAACTGTAATAAAATTATATTGTTTTAATATTTAATTTGTAAATAATTGTGGTTTTACTGTAATAAAACATGTTTTTAATATTTAATTCATAAATAATTTTACAGATAAACATGTTTTAACGGAGTCTTTCTCGTCGTCTGTTCGTCCCTGCAGCAGCATCATGTGTTCAAACATACATGAAAACGTCATGCATGAATCAACACGTGTGTAAAAGGTGCAGATGAAAAACAATTAGAGGAGAGAAGCTGCATCAGTGTGGATTAGTGCACATGGAATTTATAAATCATTTTATAGATAAATAATTATTTCTAGAAATAATTTTATTTCTAATGTAATAAATAAACATTTTTATATTTAATTTATAAATAATTTTATAAAGAAATTACGAATTATATAAAAAGGTATTTATGTTATAAGTAATTTTAATTTCTTAATATAATAAATAAATGTTTTTAATATTTAATCAATAAATAATTTCACAACAAATCTTTTTTTATATAAATAATTCGATTTTTAATGTAGTAAATAAATATTTAGTGAGTATTTTAGTGAATCTTAATCTAGTCTTTATCTTGAATTTCTCCTCAGGGATTAATAAACATTGTAATTCTGATTGTTTCCTATAAATTGATCAGCTGGTTCTTCAGTCGATCTGGTTTCCAGTCATTCTGTTTGCTCTCCTGTGTTAATTTGCCTCCTCTGTATTGTGGTTTTTATAACTACCGCTGTGATTTCACCTCTTTTGTTCCGTCGTTTCTGAGCCTCATGACTTCATCGATGCAGCAGACGGACGCAGGACGTTTAGAAGGACGGAGGGAAGAACCACTGCAGAGACACAGAACCATGAAAAACACAAGAGATCAGAACAAAGAGACGAGAAATGACAACAGAAAATATCATAAGATCACCGAAAAGGACTGCAAACGGAATGTGGGAATGTATTATTATTATTACTATTATTATTGTTATTATTATTAATGTTATTATTATTATTATTATTATCATTGTTATTATTATTACTGTTATTATTATTACCATTATTATTGTTGTTGATGTTATTTAATTTATTATTATTATTATTATTATTACTGTTATTATTGTTATTATTCTTAATGTTATTATTATTATTATCATTATTATTATTGTTATTATTATTATCATTGTTGATGTGTTGTCAGGGTCTGTCTCTCCTGTCCAGGTGAACTTTGACCCTCCATCTTGTTGTTTATGAACTCAGACGATGAGATTCTCTGAAACACTGAACATTAAAATGAAGTCGTGGATCTGATCATCCTGATTGTCTTATCTGGTCTAAATGAGGAACAGCAGATGTCGCTGCTCAGAAAGGTCACGTTTGCTCTGCGCTACTTTTACTAGTATTTTAGTCCAAACAGCCGTCGGGGGGGAGGAGGGGGAGGGCGGTCGTCACGGCGACAGCTCCCCCTAAATACCTTCCACAAATAATGGTTTTCAGAACGAGCATTAACAGGGTTGATTACACGAAATGGCCCTTTTAATTTACAGCGGGCCGCTATTGATCACAGGAGCGCAGATTAAAGCGTTCAATGAAGCCGGTGATGAGGTATTAACCAGCTGGAGGCCCCCGGGGGCCCCGGCAGGACCCGGGAGGCGTCCGGGGCTCTGCCTGTGTACAGTTGTTCCCCTGTAATGAAGTGGCTCTATGCAGCGGCATGGAGCCCCGGCAGGAAAAATAGATTGGAGATGATGAGCTCTTCAAAGTCATTTCTTGCTCTCTCATTCCACCTCATGCCCGGCCCCCCACCCCCTCCCCAGAATGCCTCGGATTTACTTAGCCGGCCGGACTGATGCAATTTTTATGACCTTATTGCTTTTTTACCATGGTAATAGTTTAGAATCAATTTATCAATCTGCAGGAGCCATCAGGCATGTTGCCCTCAAAGATCAAGTCCAGGTCATTCCATCACTGCTCTGATGGAGACGCCCCCCGTCCCTCCCCATCACCTCAGCCAGCTTAGCAAACATGCTCTCAGCAGTTTAACCCCTCATCCAGAACCGGCCGCCTCCGGAGGCACGCTGCAGGGATTTCTGATTATCTGTGGCCTCGTGATGGAGCTCTGAGAGGGGCACCGCCACAATAAGAGCCTCTCCACTGTGAGCAGCCTGGCAGGAATGTGCTCCGCTAATCAGACGCTTTAAATAAATTCACATCAATCTGGAGGAGGAGGGCTCGTCCCGGCTACTTCTGTATCCCCCAGATTGATTTAACTCGTTTTGAATCAATAACAGATTGAAGAGGACAATTTATTCCGGGGATTAATATGTTTAAATGAGCGTTACGGCTCTGCTGTCCTTTGTTCGGCTTCGGCAAATGTCAATTAATGTTCCATATCCTCGGTGAGATCAGGCCTGAGAGCTTTCATTCAATTAGGCTGAATTATCTGAGGCTCTGTCTACTGTACGCCACATAATGCTAAATCAGTAATGTGATAATGGAGCCGCGGTGCTTCCACAGCTGTGCCGCTCTGCAGACCTGAAACCACCCAGAGAGCGTCGTCGAATCACTTCACAGGACTCTGGTCTGAACGTCTCACATCTGGAAGCAGCTGCTGGAGTTTAATCTGAACAGAAAACCAGTGAAGGAGGAATCAGAGCTCCATGGAGACAGAACCAGGAAACATGTTGTCCTCAAAATGAATCAGGTCTCTAAATTAGCTTCTGACAAAAAAGACTCTTTCATGTCAAAGTGGAAACAGATTTCTACAAAGTGATGCACTAATTAAAATATAAAACAAGTGATTCCATAAACATTCATCCTCTTCAAAGTGACTCTAAGTGAACTCAGAGCAGCCAGTTGGTTCCAGAAGACCTCAGTCAGTAAATGGATCTTCTGGATGGAGGATCAGGACTCCTGGATAGAACTAGACCATGAAGACTAAAGAACCTCCAAGAACCTCTGAGAGAAGGTTGTTGAACAGCATCAGTCAGGAGATGAAACCAGAACATTGAAGGTCCTGAAGATCTCTAGGAGTCCAGTTAGACCATCATTAAGACCTGGAAGGACCTGGACCATGAGGACACCTGACTAGAGCAGGACGTCCTCAAAGACTGAGAGACCGAGCAGGAAGGAGACTAGTGAGGGAGGACACCAAGACTCCTATGACTCCTCTGAAGGAGTTAGAAGAAGGAGACTAGTGAGGGAGGACACCAAGACTCCTATGACTCCTCTGAAGGAGTTAGAAGAAGGAGACTAGTGAGGGAGGACACCAAGACTCCTATGACTCCTCTGAAGGAGTTAGAAGAAGGAGACTAGTGAGGGAGGCCACCAAGACTCCTATGACTCCTCTGAAGGAGTTAGAAGAAGGAGACTAGTGAGGGAGGACACCAAGACTCCTATGACTCCTCTGAAGGAGTTAGAAGAAGGAGACTAGTGAGGGAGGACACCAAGACTCTATGACTCCTCTGAAGGAGTTAGAAGAAGGAGACTAGTGAGGGAGGACACCAAGACTCCTATGACTCCTCTGAAGGAGTTAGAAGAAGGAGACTAGTGAGGGAGGACACCAAGACTCCTATGACTCCTCTGGAGGAGTTAGAAGAAGGAGACTAGTGAGGGAGGACACCAAGACTCCTATGACTCCTCTGAAGGAGTTAGAAGAAGCTGCTTTAGGTCCAGATCAGCTCCATTCCAGCCTTCAGTCCGTTCGTCTCTCAGCTTCCTGCAGCTTTATTTAGTCTGGATGTTTCCTCTCTGGGCCGTTGGTCCCTCATGGGTGGTGGTTTTGCTCTGGTGGGGTTCTACGGTAACATCAGCAGACCACAGCTGGACTGATCACGTTACTGAGAAGCTTCACGTCCTGATCAATACGACCTGTTTATCTCTGTGTGGTTTGATTCATCGGAGCCTCTGAGGACCTCAAAGAGCCTCGCTGGAGTCAATCAGCCGACTTTAAAACATGTGAAGCAGCAGATTCACAGGAAGCTAAATATAGAGCATCAGTATGGAGCCGAGGAGGAGGAGGAGGAGGAGGAGGAAGGAGCTCCAACAACAACACAGCAGCACACAGGCTGCCTCCATCTGTTAGCATTTAGCCTTTAGCTTCAACACCAACACGTTTAGCCTCACAGAGCTGTTAGCCTGACTGGAGGCTCATAGATCAGATAGATGTTCAAACTCTAGAAGCTCTAAACCAACCTCTACCAGCTGTGAGTTCTCCATGCAGCGCCCCCTGGTGGCCGGAGGACCTGCAGCATCTCTAGTTTGTCTCATTAAAATTCTACAGATAGTCAGAGCAGCTCTGGAGCTTCAGATCTGTGAGATGAGAAGTTTTAAGGAGCTGCTGTTGTTCAGTCATTAATTATCCTGCAGCAGCTTCCTGTTCAAACATAATGTGGACATGAGAGGATTAAAACAGGACCAGTGGATTCTTTAACCAGAACTCACCCGTCTATGTTGTGTTTACTGTCCTGCTTTTAATGCAGTTCAATAAATGAAGTGTTCTTCTATGTTGAATTGTACACGCGTGTTCTTCAGTTGATGCTAAAGGTCTATAAAGTGAGACTGAAGGCAGCCGTAGCTTGTTGTCTGTTATCATAGTGAGAGAACGTCTTTAATTAACCCACAGGTTCGTCTCTAATCAACCTAACAGTTGAGTTTTCATTAACTTTCATCTCCTGAGAGTAAAAACGTTTTTAAACCACTGATGTTCATTTTTAGATGAAAAGTCCAACATCTGTAACCTGGTTCTGTTCAGGGTTCATGGAGGAAAAGATCAAACTAAACCCTCCTCACCTCCTGAACCAGAACCTCAGGCCCTCATCTGAACCCTGAGCCCTCCATCCGCCCCGGCCTCCTCCTGGTCCTGCTAACATGACCAGTCCTCCAGGTTGAGCCTCTCCTCCTCCTCCAGGATGAAGGTCTGAGCTTCCATCTTGTATGTTCAGATTCTAAGAACCTCCTCCTCCTTCATTTCCCAGAGTCCCGTCCTGAGTTCTGACCTTGTAGGGAGGCGACCCGGGCCGTGCTGGACCTGGAGGAGGTTCTGATGCGATCCTCATTAGCTGAGCTCATCTGCTGCTCGTCCTCCTCCGTTCGCTGCTAATATATTGAAATCCGATGCAAGGCTCCAGGACCAGATGAGGCGGCGGATGATTGATTATTTGACGGCGCTCTGCTGTAGTTTTAACTGGTTCTGAGCAGGCCGGGCCGGGCCTCCCGGGTATTGGACTGTAATGGGTTCACGAGGCCACGTGTGATGAATATTTAACACGGAACTTACACGGAAGTGATTCAAGGGCACCGACTAAATGATTAGTTTAGCTTCAGCAGGAAACGAGGCGACGAGTCAATAAACAGACGGCGGTTCGTCAAATGATTGTTTGGACTTTTGACTGTCGGTAAACATCATGAATGAAACATGTGGAGGAGCCGAGTCCACGGAGGGGCTACTGGTCCAGGACTACTCACAGACTAGTCCAGAACGACTCAGTAGGAACATGTCTGGAGGCTGGATGGACAAACAGTCCCTGATATCTACCGGCTGATCACAGTGGACCGAGGTAATAAACATGATGAAGGAGGCAACTTTACTGATGTTTAGAAAGGACTTGGTGAGATTTAGTTGTTCAAAAAGGGTTAATAATCATCCAACATGACACGAAATGTGGCAGAAATGAATCAAATCTTTCCAAAACAAGATAAATTTTGTCCAAAATGACTCGAAAATCATCAAGAATTACTGAGAAATGCATCAAAGCCAGCTATAAATCATCCAACAGGACTCGAAAATGGTTCAGAATTACTCAAAATGTGTCCAAAAAGAGTTAATAATAGTACAAAATGACACTATATGTGCCAGAAATATATGAAATCTCTTCAAAACAAGCTCGTATTTGTCCAAAATGACTCGAAAATCATCCAGAATTGCTAAAAACTACCCTAAAGCCAGCTATAAATCATCCAAAATGACTCAAAATGTGTCCAAAAAGAGTTAATAATCATCCAGTACGACACTAAATATGCCAGAAATTAACCAAATCTCTTCAAAACACACTCAAATTTGTCTGAAATGACTTGAAAATCATCAGGAATTGCTAAAAATTACTCTAAAGCCAGCTATAAATCATCCAACAGGACTCGAAAATGGTCCAAAAAGACTTAATAATCGTCCAAAATAACACTAAATATGCCAGAAATGAATGAAATCTCTTAAAAACAAGCTCAAATCTGTCCAAAATTACACAAAAATCATTCAGAATGACTAAATATTGCTCCAAATGGCAGCTATAAATCATCCAACAGGACTCGAATGTTGTCTATAAATGCCCCACACTTGTTCAAGACGGGTTAAAAATCATCCAACATGAAGGAAGGATCTTTATTAAATGAGTTTAACCGTCCAGGAAGGAGTTCTGTTGTCCAGAACTAATCAGGACTGACTCATAGTTTGTCCAAAGTGACTCACGCTTGTTCAAGACGAGTTAATAATCATCCAACATTCAACTAAACGGGTCAGAAGGTCTCTGCTTTCAAAACAAGATCAAATTTGACTGAAATGACTTGAAAATCCTCCAGAATGACTAAGAAATGCTGTGAAGCCCTCTATAAATCCTCCAACAGGACTAGCTCTGGTCCAGGACGGGTTCAAAGCTCCGACATGAAGGAGGATCTTTATTAATGGCTGCAGTGGTTTAAAACCGTCCCTGAAGACCCCGAGAGAAGAAAATGAGTGAACTGTCCAGATGAGGAGTCACGATGAGGCTCTTCTCGGAGGGTCACCAGTTAAAAGGTTGCTCCTTTAATTGAATGCCGGGCAGTAAATTGGGAATAATGGACGGATGAGGTCTTCGGGTTTACGACGGCCAATCAGGAGGCGGCGTCCAGAGTCCTCGGGCCGCTCTGACCTCCAGCGTTCCCAGAAAGAGGCTCTGATTTCTGGCCAGTGTGGGACTAATCCTGCCTGTATCTGCCGGCTGCTGGAGGTCAGCCTTAAAAAAAGCATTAAGCAAACAGCTAATGGAATTAAGGCTATAATAATATAGGGATATAGTGAGACAATTCTATTAACAAGATATAAATCATGTTGAGTGTGAGGTAAGTGTTTTTTAATTGATTGATGGAAACGGCGATCCATAGGTTTTCTGGAGACTAACAGCCATTTACCGTCTCCTGCAGAGCAAAAGAGGCAAAAAGGGAGAGATAAGAAAATTACGGCGGCTCAGGAATAAATTATTCAGAAAAGATAATCATTTTGTGCTGACATTACTAATGTGAAGAAGCATTTAATCTGCCTCCGCTGGGACGAGCAGCCGGCTCAGGGTTTTTATAAAGATTAAAACTGCACCTCTTATTACCACACTGCTGTCCTCTAATCAAGGAGAGGGAGGCGCTGCACGGCATCATGGGAGTTTACCAGCAAACACACAGCGACCCAACATCCAGCCTCAGCAGCGTCTGAAGTATGTAGAGGAGGGAACGACCTGGAGACCGAGACTGGACCAGTTCACAGGAAACAACTCACCGATACATCTAGAGGAGCCACGAGAGGAAACAACAAGACTAGTTAACACGTGTCCATGACTAGTTAACATGTATCCATGACTAGTTAACACATGTCCATGACTAGTAAACATGTGTCCATAAGTAGTTAACACGTGTCCATGACTAGTTAACATGTGTCCATGACTAGTTAACATGTGTCCATAACTAGTTAACATGTATACATGACTAGTTAACATGTGTCTATGACTAGTTAACATGTATCCATGACTAGTTAACATGTATACATGACTAGTTAACACGTGTCCATGACTAGTTAACATGTATCCATGACTAGTTAACATGTATACATGACTAGTTAACATGTGTCTATGACTAGTTAACATGTGTCCATAACTAGTTAACATGTATCCATGACTAGTTAACACATGTCCATGACTAGTTAAAATGTGTACATAACTAGTTAACATGTGTCCATGACTAGTTAACACGTGTCCATGACTAGTTAACATGTGTCCATGACTAGTTAACACGTGTCCATGACTAGTTAACATGTATCCATGACTAGTTAACATGTATACATGACTAGTTAACATGTGTCCATGACTAGTTAACATGTGTCCATAACTAGTTAACATGTATCCATGACTAGTTAACACATGTCCATGACTAGTTAAAATGTGTACATAACTAGTTAACATGTGTCCATGACTAGTTAACACGTGTCCATGACTAGTTAACATGTGTCCATGACTAGTTAACATGTGTACATAACTAGTTAACATGTGTCCATGACTAGTTAACATGTGTCCATGACTAGTTAACACATGTCCATGACTAGTTAACACGTGTACATAACTAGTTAACATGTGTCCATGACTAGTTAACACATGTCCATGACTAGTTAACACGTGTCCATGACTAGTTAACATGTATCCATGACTAGTTAATATGTGTCCATAACTAGTTAACATGTGTCCATGACTAGTTAACATGTGTCCATAACTAGTTAATATGTGTACATGACTAGTTAACATGTGTACATGACTAGTTAACATGTGTCCATGACTAGTTAAATGCGTCCATGACTAGTTAACATGTGTCCATGACTAGTTAACATGTGTCCATAACTAGTTAATATGTGTACATAACTAGTTAACATGTGTACATAACTAGTTAACATGTGTCCATGACTAGTTAAAATGTGTCCATGTCTAGTTAACATGTGTCCATGACTAGTTAACACGTGTCCATGACTAGTTAACATGTGTCCATGACTAGTTAACATGTGTCCATAACTAGTTAATATGTGTACATAACTAGTTAACATGTGTCCATGACTAGTTAACATGTGTCCATAACTAGTTAATATGTGTACATGACTAGTTAACATGTGTACATGACTAGTTAACATGTATACATGACTAGTAAACATGTGTCCATAACTAGTTAACATGTATCCATGACTAGTTAACACATGTCCATGACTAGTTAAAATGTGTACATAACTAGTTAACATGTGTCCATGACTAGTTAACATGTATACATGACTAGTAAACATGTGTCCATAACTAGTTAACATGTATCCATGACTAGTTAACACATGTCCATGACTAGTTAAAATGTGTACATAACTAGTTAACATGTGTCCATGACTAGTTAACATGTGTACATAACTAGTTAACATGTGTCCATGACTAGTTAACACGTGTCCATGACTAGTTAACACATGTCCATGACTAGTTAGCACGTGTCCATGACTAGTAAACATGTGTCCATGACTAGTTAACACATGTCCATGACTAGTTAACACGTGTCCATGACTAGTTAACATGTATCCATGACTAGTTAATATGTGTCCATAACTAGTTAACATGTGTCCATAACTAGTTAACATGTGTCCATAACTAGTTAATATGTGTACATGACTAGTTAACATGTGTACATGACTAGTTAACATGTGTCCATGACTAGTTAAATGCGTCCATGACTAGTTAACATGTGTCCATGACTAGTTAACATGTGTCCATAACTAGTTAATATGTGTACATAACTAGTTAACATGTGTACATAACTAGTTAACATGTGTCCATGACTAGTTAAAATGCGTCCATGACTAGTTAACATGTGTCCATGACTAGTTAACACGTGTCCATGACTAGTTAACATGTGTCCATGACTAGTTAACATGTGTCCATAACTAGTTAATATGTGTACATAACTAGTTAACATGTGTCCATGACTAGTTAACATGTGTCCATAACTAGTTAATATGTGTACATGACTAGTTAACATGTGTACATGACTAGTTAACATGTGTCCATGACTAGTTAACATGTGTACATAACTAGTTAACATGTGCCCATGACTAGTTAACATGTGTCCATAACTAGTTAACATGTGTCCATGACTAGTTAATATGTGTCCATGACTAGTTAACATGTGTCCATAACTAGTTAATATGTGTACATAACTAGTTAACATGTGTCCATGACTAGTTAAAATGCGTCCATGACTAGTTAACATGTGTCCATAACTAGTTAACATGTGTACATAACTAGTTAACATGTGTCCATGACTAGTTAACATGTGTCCATAACTAGTTAACATGTGTCCATGACTAGTTAACATGTGTCCATGACTAGTTAATATGTGTACATAACTAGTTAACATGTGTCCATGACTAGTTAACATGGTTCCATAACTAGTTAACACGTGTCCATAACTAGTTAACATGTGTCCATAACTAGTTAACATGTGTACATAACTAGTTAACATGTGTCCATGACTAGTTAATATGTGTCCATGACTAGTTAACATGTGTCCATAACTAGTTAATATGTGTACATAACTAGTTAACATGTGTCCATGACTAGTTAAAATGCGTCCATGACTAGTTAACATGTGTCCAAGACTA
The DNA here is from genome assembly GCA_024666655.1 of Dascyllus trimaculatus. NCBI lineage: Eukaryota > Metazoa > Chordata > Actinopteri > Pomacentridae > Dascyllus > Dascyllus trimaculatus. Next base: position 30,143,608 of record CM045460.1, read on the forward strand.
GTTAATATGTGTCCATAACTAGTTAACATGTGTCCAAGACTAGTTAACATGTGTCCATGACTAGTTAATATGTGTCCATAACTAGTTAACATGTGTCCATAACTAGTTAACATGTGTCCATAACTAGTTAACATGTGTACATAGCTAGTTAACATGTGTCCATGACTAGTTAACATGTGTCCATGACTAGTTAAAATGTGTCCAAGACTAGTTAACATTTGTCCAAGACTAGTTAACATGTTTCCATAACTAGTTAAAATGAGTCCATGAGTAGTTAACATGTGTCCATAACTAGTTAACATGTGTCCATGACTAGTTAACATGCGTCCGTGACTAGTTAACATGTGTCCATGACTAGTTAAAATGTGTCCAAGACTAGTTAACATGTGTCCTTGACTAGTTAACATGTTTCCATAACTAATTAAAATGTGTCCATGACTAGTTAACATGTGTCCATGACTAGTTAACATGTGTCCATGACTAGTTAAAATGTGTCCAAGACTAGTTAACATTTGTCCAAGACTAGTTAACATGTGTCCTTGACTAGTTAACATGTTTCCATAACTAGTTAAAATGTGTCCATGACTAGTTAACATGTGTCCATGACTAGTTAACATGTGTCCAAGACTAGTTAACATTTGTCCAAGACTAGTTAACATGTTTCCATAACTAGTTAAAATGTGTCCATGACTAGTTAACATGTGTCCATAACTAGTTAACATGTGTCCATGACTAGTTTGGTCCCAGAGGAACCAGAATGATCCAGACTGACCTGACTTATGTCCAGACGTGTTTGAAACTTGTCCAAGATGAAATTAGTGATGATGATGTCATTGTGTTACATGTTACTGTGTCACATGATGTTACTGTGTTAAATGTTTCTGTGTTAGCTGCTTTTCCTTACCATGTTGCATGATGTTATTGTGTTAAATGATGTTAACATGTTATGTGATGTTCCTGTGTTTCATGTTTTGTGTTACATGTCATAGTGTTACATGATGTTACCGTGTTAGCTGCTGTTCCTTACTCTGTAAAATAATGTCACATGTTAAATGTTTCAGTGTTACATGTTATCATGTTAAAATGATGTGACCGTGTCAGCTGCTGTTCCCTACCGTGTTACGTGTTGTTACCGTGTTGTATGTTCTGGTCTCTGTGTTACATGTTGTTATCGTGTTGTATGTCCTGTTCATGGTGTTACATGTTGTTACCGTGTTGTATGTCCTGGTCATGTTGTTACATGTTGTTACCGTGTTGTATGTCCTGGTCATGTTGTTACATGTTGTTACCGTGTTGTATGTCCTGTTCATGGTGTTACATGTTGTTACCGTGTTGTATGTCCTGGTCATGTTGTTACATGTTGTTACCGTGTTGTATGTCCTGTTCATGGTGTTACATGTTGTTACCGTGTTGTATGTTCTGGTCTCCATGTTGCTCTGCCTGGATCACGTGTTGAGGCTGCTGTCCATGTCCAGACGTCAGGCCGCTGGTCTCCAGATGAGTGATGGTCTGAATAAAGCAGGAGCACAGATAAAGACACGGATGCTGAGAGCTACAAACTGGAGGACAAACGCCGGCTTGAACAGGAAGTTGTTGGCGGCGGCGGCGTTATCTGGCCCGTGTTTATCAGACGGCTCGCTGACAGAGACGGACAGCTGCTATTAGAGGCTCTCTGCTGATCTTATTACTTTCATTGGCTTCAGTGAAATATGGAGCAGCTTGATGGAGGATTTTAATTTGAAGGGCAGCGATGATGGTGGTGGACGTGGCGTGTTGATGTCTTTGTTCTGGGTTATACGGCTCTTATCAGCTCGGCTCGGCTTATCTCAGACCTCCACCAACCAGCAGGTCAGCCTCAGACACACAGGAACACATCTGACCTGGTTACCAGCAGAACAAGAATAAGAACATGGAATGAAGCAGGAGGCGACCAGGAGGCGACCAGGAGGCGACCAGGAGGCGACCAGGAGGCGACCACGAGCCTCCTGAACGTAAATACAGGTCCTAACAAACCTCAGCAGGTGGTTTGTTTCTAAGGGTTGTTTTTCTAAAGACGGACAAAATGATCCAGAACATTAACATGTTCCACGCACAACGCCTGAGCTCTGGTTGGAGGTCATTAACCACCACAGGAGTCTTTGTCATGGTGCCCGTTGCTAGCTAAACTCCCACAATGCTCTCTGCTTCCAACATACATGTCCTCCGTCTGTGGCCTCAATAGTTCATCTAGTTTTAACTGGTTAAACTGGATATTAGCTTTAACGAGGCACCACAGCTAATTTACGATACCGTCCTGTTCAGTACGGGGTGGAGTAACGGAACAGGACGGTATCGTAAATTAGCTCTGGTTGGAGGTCATTAACCTCCACATGAGTCTCTGTCATGGTGCCCGTTGCTAGCTAAACTCCCACAATGCTCTCTGCTTCCAACTTGAACTGTAGTCTGAGTGACGCCTCCTCTGGTCTCTACAGTATTAAACAGTCAGAGGCTCCCCCTGGTGGAACAACCAGGAACTACAAGCGACCTACAGAGCTATCAGGTATCAGCAGATATTAAATATGAAATGACTTTTAATAGAGCTGATCAGGACATCGTTAGTCTAAACCGGTCAGTTAATCTTGTTTTTACTCTCCCTGGAGTTTCTTTACATCTCCTCATAAAGTGTTTATGTTTCATATGAAGCTCGTTTGATTGTAAATGAACTCATCTTTCCTTCCAAGACACACTATAAAACATGTTTTTGTGTTTTAATGTACTGTAACCTTCAAAAGCTGCAGACATGATGAACCTCTAGCTTTAAAACAGAGGAATGTGTCATTTAATGGTCAAATGTTTTTAACATATTTGCCTGTTTTTAAATTTTTTTTACAGTTAACATGAAAATTCTGACTTTTTCCTGAGATTTTATTGGATATTATCTGTAATTTAAAAACAAAACAGGGAGAATAAAAAGGTAATATGTTCAAAAACTTCCATGTAAAACCTTTAAAGACAGCAGCTTCCTCCTCTGTGATCTATGGGCAACAGAACCGTCCAATAGGGCGTCGGCCCGGCCCGTCTCCGTGGTGACGCCCGGCCCGTCTCCGTGGTGACGGCGGTGTCACGTCCTGCTGTGTGTGCTGCATATTAAAGCCTGGTGGGCCAGTTAAATGTGGTAATGGCAGCAGTGCAGACATTAAAGATGAATAAATGCTGTTCACTCAGCAGAACCTCCTCAGCTGTCAGATCATCTGGACCCGACCCACGCCGTGATGGAGCTGACTCATCCCATAATAGTAATGATGATGATGATGATGATGAGGCAGCAGAACACGCCTGGATCTTCTCTGCAGGACAGAAGCAACAAGCTGCAGTAACCTCCAGAACGCTGACAGAACCTCCCCTCAGCGTCTCATTGGTTTCCTGAGCACATGTTCAGCATCATGTCTGTCCTGAGGAGGAGTGACCCGGCCCATACATCACAGCAGCTTCCAGGAGCACGCCAGAACCACAACACGCAACACGCAACAAGACCACACGGGCAGGCAGGGCCACCACGGAACCGAACACGGCAACAAGAAGACGTGACATGACCCCAAAGAACCAACAATCAGCATAAATTACCCAAAGTCATGTCAGAAGAAACACGTCAACTCAAAACATACAAGAAACAACAACACGCAAAAAACATGAGAAATCAACACAACAGCAGGTCATACTACCACAGAGACTGACACAGGAAACACTTCCACAGGTTCCCTAACGTGTTCTAATGTTCCGTGTTCTCTAATGTGTTCTAATGCTCTCTGACATGTTGTAATGTTCTGCAGGTTCTTTAACATGTTCTAACATGTTCTAATGTTCTCTAACATGTTGTAATGTTCTACAGGTTTTTCAACATGTTTTAATGTTCTCTAACATGTTCTAATGTTCTACAGATTATCTAACATGTTCTAATGTTCTCTAACATGTTCTAATGTTCTGCAGGTTCTCTAACATGTTCTAATGTTCTCTAACATGTTCTAATGTTCTCTAATATGTTCTAATGTTCTGCAGGTTCTCTAACATGTTCTAATGTTCTCTAACATGTTGTAATGTTCTGCAGGTTCTCTAACATGTTCTAATGTTCTCTAACATGTTGTAATGTTCTGCAGGTTCTCTAACATGTTCTAATGTTCTCTAACATGTTCTAATGTTCTCTAACGTGCTCTAACATCCTGAGGTTCTCTAACTTATTCTGAGGTTCTGCAGTTTCCCTAACGTGTTCTGAGGTTCTCTAACGTGTTCTGAGGTTCTGCAGGTTCTCTAACATGTTCTGAGGTTCTCTAACGTGCTCTAATATCCTGAGGTTCTCTGACGTGTTTTAACGCCCTGAGGTTCTCTAACGTGTCCTGAGGTTCTCCAACATGCTCTAACGTCCTGAAGTTCTCTAACATGTTCTGAGGTTCTCTAACGTGTCCTGAGGTTCTCTAACGTGCTCTAATATCCTGAGGTTCTCTAACGTGCTCTAATATCCTGAGGTTCTCTAACGTGTTCTGAGGTTCTCTAACGTGCTCTAATATCCTGAGGTTCTCTAACGTGTTCTGAGGTTCTCTAACGTGTTCTGAGGTTCTCTAACGTGCTCTAATATCCTGAGGTTCTCTAATGTGTTTTAACGTCCTGAGGTTCTCTAACATGCTCTGAGGTTCTCTAACGTGCTTTAACGTTCTGAGGTTCTCTAACGTGCTCTAAAGTTCTGAGGTTCTCTAACGTGTCCTGAGGTTCTCCAACATGCTCTAACGTCCTGAGGTTCCACGCTGAGGGGTTCCAGACCCGCTGTGGTCTCCGAGGAGCGGCAGCATCGATTAGCGGCTAGCTTAGCGCTGCAGTGTGGACGTGGTGTCCTTGCAGATTTAGTGGTCACTTCCTTTAACTTTGCCCATTAACCTGAGTGCAGCCGGCAGTTTGCCCCCCCCTCCCACATTTATTACCCAGAAACACTCTAATGGATCCCAGTTAAGGTGTGTTAACAATTTTTCTATTGATTAATAGGAGGAGGATCATAGCCAGACTAACTTAGCCCAGAAGATTTAGTGGCTTTTAAGGTAGTAGCGATGAATATAATGCTTTAGAAAGAGCTTCTGTACATTATAGATATGACACCTGCTACATTAAGCTGCATTAAGCTTTAATACGTCTTCATTACTGGCACGCTGCCCGGCCCTTCAAGGTTGAAATAGAGATCCAGCTTTCATTATTCCAGCCATCACGGCTCTGTGGAGAGAGATCAAATAATAATGGAACTGTTGAAACAGTTCTGCCTCACTTGTTAATGTTAATCGATGTATTAAATATTAAAGATTTCCAGAACAGGACTTTGAACCGCTGCCACGCTTCTCCCATCAGGACCCTCCAGCGCCGCCGGCCCGCTCCTCCAGCGCCGTCATTAGGCAAAGTAGAGGATGATGGCGACCCGGAGACCCGGAGGCTCTCTGCTGCTGAAGGGGAGGAGAAGGACCTTCAGCGGGTCAAACATCTCAGATACATCACAGCTGCTCCCAGGACACCGAGACGACCACAGAGGAGCCACAAGATGACACTACAGCAGCACAGAGAGAGCACAGAGACTAGAAGGAGATAACACAGAGATAATAAAGAGATAACACAGAGATAACACAGAGATAATAAAGAGATAATAGGGAGATAACACAGAGATAACATAAAGATAACACAGAGATAATAAAGAGATAATAGGGAGATAACACAGAGATAACACAGAGATAATAAAGAGATAATAAGGAGATAACACAGAGATAACATAAAGATAACACAAAGATAACACAGAGATAACACAGAGATAGCACAGAGATAATAAGGAGATAACACAGAGATAACATAAAGATAACACAGAGATAACACGGAGATAATAAAGAGATAGCACAGAGATAACACAGAGATAACACAGAGATAATAAAGAGATAGCACAGAGATAACACAGAGATAACACAGAGATAACACAGAGGTAATAAGGAGATAACATAAAGATAACACAGAGATAACACAGAGATAATAAAGAGATAACACAGAGGTAATAAGGAGATAACATAAAGATAACACAGAGATAACACAGAGATAACACAGAGGTAATAAGGAGATAACATAAAGATAACACAGAGATAACACAGAGATAATAAAGAGATAACACAGAGGTAATAAGGAGATAACATAAAGATAACACAGAGATAACACAGAGACAATAAGGGCATAACACAGAGATAACACAGAGATAACACAGAGATAACACAGAGATAACACAGAGGTCACAAGGAGATAACATAAAGATAACACAGAGATAACACAGAGATAACACAGAGATAATAAGGAGATAACACAGAGATAACACAGAGACAATAAGGACATAACACAGAGATAACATAAAGATAACACAGAGATAACACAGAGATAATAAGGAGATAACACAGAGATAACATAAAGATAACACAGAGATAACACAGAGATAACACAGAGATAACATAAAGATAACACAGAGATAACACGGAGATAATAAGGACATAACACAGAGATAACACAGAGGTAATAAGGAGATAACATAAAGATAACACAGAGATAACACAGAGATAACACAGAGATAACACAGAGACAATAAGGACATAACACAGAGATAACATAAAGATAACATAAAGATAACACAGAGATAATAAAGAGATAACACAGAGATAACACAGAGATAACACAGAGATAACACAGAGATAATAAGGAGATAACACAGAGATAACATAAAGATAACATAGTGATAACATAAAGATAACATGAAGATGACAGAGATAACGAAGAGATAACATAGAGATAATGAAGAGATAACGAAGAGATAACAGAGATAATGAAGAGATAACGAAGAGATAACATAGAGATAACGAAGGGATAACATAGAGATAACACAAAGATAACATGAAGATGACACAGAGATAACGAAGAGATAACATAGAGATAATGAAGAGATAACGAAGAGATAACATAGAGATAATGAAGAGATAACGAAGAGATAACATAGAGATAACGAAGGGATAACATAGAGATAACACAGAGATAACATATAGATAACAGAGATAACGAAGGGATAACATAGAGATAACGAAGGGATAACATAGAGATAACACAGAGATAACGAAGGGATAACATAGAGATAACACAGAGATAACATATAGATAACAGAGATAACGAAGAGATAACATAGAGATAACGAAGGGATAACATAGAGATAACACAGAGATAACATATAGATAACAGAGATAACGAAGAGATAACATAGAGATAACGAAGGGATAACATAGAGATAACACAGAGATAACATATAGATAACAGAGATAACGAAGAGATAACATAGAGATAACGAAGGGATAACATAGAGATAAAATAGAGATAACATAGAGATAACATAGAGATAACACAAAGTACCATTTAGACCTAAAACCACCATAAACAACAAAACTTTACCAAAAGAAGAAAAATCCCCTAATAAATATGAAGAATCTATTGGACACTACGGCCACAGAAAGTCACAACGTCTCCACTAAACTCAGTAGAGTCAGAGTTTAAAAACCCGACGTCTCCTAAATTCACCACGAAGACTCAAAACCACCAGAAGAAGATACAAATACATGAAACCCACAGGAAACACAGTAAACTGATATTTCTAGTGTCTGAGGGTGGAACTACGGCTTTAACGTGTTTCTGGAGGACCTCTGTGTCTGAGGCTCCTTCCTGGGGTCCAGCCTGGACCCCTCTGGCTGCTGAAGCTCTAACGGGCTCCTCCGGGTCTGGGTTCTGGGTTCTGGAGGATCAAAGAGGATCACACGACGCAGCACAAATAAACGCGTGGCGGCGAGCTGACGTCAGCGAGGCGACGGCGGCTGCAGAGAAAACAGAGGCCTCAGCGGGACGCCTCCCGCTCTGTTGCTCTTCCCGCTCAGCCTCCAGAGCCTCGGCCCTGTTTGCTCTGCAGAACTCTGCCGACGGCCCGGTCCAAAGTCAGCAAATCATTCCTTCATAAGGTCCCATCATAGAAATATTAAAGAGCTCAGGCTTCATCTGTGGACCGGAGAAAATACGCTTCCAAATGAGCCGATCCAGAAATGAACCGGGACACATTTAATATCCAGCAACACTCAGAACCGACGTCTGCATGTCTGTGGTCACTACAGACACACTATTTATACATGTAGACAGGATTCATCCAGCTGGTTCTGACACCTGGAGATCTGAACACTGACTTTAACCACACGTCATCTCTCCTCCTGTATAAGATGCAGACATTTAAACAGCTTTAACAGGAGATAAACTTTAGTGAGACATGACGGACTCAAGGCCTCCATGAAAAGTCAGAGAAAACAAGGAGGTGACATCACCACGAAAGGAAGTGACATCACCACGAAAGGAAGTGGAAAATCATGACGGAAAGACTCAAAATCAACACAACAAAATCCTCGAAGTTTCAGTCACAGCATCTGGACTAGCTTGAGTTTCCTGAAGACAACTACTCAAAAAGACACAAAACTTCCACAGAAAGACACAAAACTACTACAAAAAGACACTAAACTACTACAAAAATACACAAAACTACTACAAAAATACACTAAACTACTACAAAAATACACAAAACTACTACAAAAATACACTAAACTACTACAAAAATACACAAAACTACCACAAAAGACACAAAACTACTACAAACAGACGCAAAACTACTACAAAAGAGACTAAAGTACTACAAAAATACACAAAACTACCACAAAAAGACAAAACTACCACAAAAAGACACTAAACTACTACAAAAAGACACAAAACTACTACAAAAAGACACAAAACTGCCACAAAAAGACAAAACTACCACAAAAAGACACTAAACTACCACAAAAAGACAAAACTACTACAAAAAGACACTAAACTACTACAAAAACACACTAAACTACCCCAAACAGACCCCTTAACGATCAAACTGTTAATCCGACCCTACAGATGTTGGATGACGGAGCAGCGTTGATCGTCTCTGTTCTGTTTATTCACCATGTCCAGAGCTGAGACGACACGTGTTGGATTCCTACTTTATAAACAGACTTAAAGCAGCACAGGGAGGTGAGTCTTCAACACGTCTGGAGATCCTCAGTCATCCAGGCCGTGGTTCGTACGACACGTCCTCTAGAACTCAGGCTGGTCCAGGTGCTGCCAGGACCTGATGACCTTAAACACAACCAGGAGTAGAACCCTCCTCCACCAGTCCAGGAGTCACCACCAGGAGTAGAACCCTCCTCCACCAGTCCAGGAGTCACCACCAGGAGTAGAACCCTCCTCCACCAGTCCAGGAGTCACCACCAGGAGTAGAACCCTCCTCCACCAGTCCAGGAGTCACCACCAGGAGTAGAACCCTCCTCCACCAGTCCAGGAGTCACCACCAGGAGTAGAACCCTCCTCCACCAGTCCAGGAGTCACAACCAGGAGTAGAACCCTCCTCCACCAGTCCAGGAGTCACCACCAGGAGTAGAACCCTCCTCCACCAGTCCAGGAGTCACCACCAGGAGAAGAACCCTCCTCCACCAGTCCAGGAGTCACCACCAGGACCTTCCACTGAGACCTTCAGACATCACTAACTAGTTCACCTACCAGAGCTCTGGGTTCACCGTCCTGTTTGAAGAGTGACCTCCTCCATGTCTGAGCCACCCAGACAGAACCTCCAGGTGTTCTTTGCTCCACGGCGTTCTGGTCGGTGGACTTCTAGACGGGAGCAGGGAGTAAAAACAGGTCACTGAACTCCTGTGCTAAGCTAAGCTAACTGGCTGTAGCTCCGTGTTAGCATCAGTGTGAGTGTCTCCAGGATGGACTGTGTTTCCCAGAATGCCTCGGTGCTGCTGACCTGTACTAAAGAGTTAATGGTCTCCAGTGGAACCAGTTTGTGCTTTATGGAGGTGACAAACGAGCGCTGCAGCTGCGGCTTGAAGACACGATGAAGGAAGAGCCTACGTCCATTTATCCTTTAATGCCACATTAGCAATCTGCAGCGCCGCGAGCGTCTGGCAGCGAGGCGGCGCCGGCAGATGGGCCGAGCCGAGATGGATCCACTGCCACATAAATCCCCTCAGAAGCAGCACTAACAGGAGGTTCTGCCGGGCCGGGCCGCTGGCAGCAGCTCAGACGTCTGAGGGATGATCAGATGTTAGCGTCATTAGCATCAGTGGACAAACAGAAGCTCAGAGCACAGAACGACTGCAGATGTGCTGACGTTCATCTGGGCCTGAGTGACGACCCGCAGAACTCTACGGGCCAAATGGACCTGTCTGTCTGCAGAGTCAGCTGATGGACACCAACAGAACCAACAGAACCAACAGAACCAGCAGAATCAAGATAAACCAACAGAACTAATAGGAACCAATAGAACCAAAAGAAACCAACAGAACCAACAGGAACCAACAGAAGCAATAGAACCAGCAGAATCAAGATAAACCAACAGAACTAATAGGAACCAATAGAACGAACAGAAACCAACAGGAACCAACAGAACCATTAGAAACCAACAGGAACCAACAGAACCAACAGAACCAATAGAAACCAACAGAACTAATAGGAACCAACAGGAACCAACAGAAACCAATGAAACCAACAGAACCAACAGAACTAATGGAAACCAACAGAACTAATAGGAACCAATAGAATGAACAGAAACCAACAGGAACCAACAGAAACCAACAGAACCAATAGAAACCAACAGAACTTATGGAAACCAACAGAACCAGCAGAATCAATATAAACCAACAGAACTAATAGGAACCAACAGAACCAATGGAAACAAATGAAACCAACAGAACCAACAGAACTAATGGAAACCAACATAACCAATAGAAACAAACAGAACCAATAGGAACCAACAGAACCAACAGAACAATAGGAACCAACAGAACTAATAGGAACCAAAAGAAACCAACAGAACCAACAGAACCAACAGAAACAGGAACTTGAGACCATCTGTCAGCTTCTGGAGTACAGATGAGAAAGACCCCAGCAATAACCTGCACATGTTTACCTGCTGACCTGTTGACCTGTTGACCTGTTTACTTGTTTACCAGTTTACCTGTTGACCTGTTGACCTGTTTACTTGTTTACCAGTTTACTTGTTGACCTGTTTACCTGATCACCTGTGTACATCCTCTACTCTCCGCTGTGTTCCCTCGGTGTTCCTCATGTTGTGTCTCTGGGATCCTTTGGTCTCATGGTTTTATAGTTTTACAGACATAATTATCCTCTGAAAAGCCCAAACCCAACACATTTATTAATCTAAGTCAGTAGGGTGTATCTGTTGGTGTGTGAGAGGGTTGTGGTTTCTCAGTGCAGCTGTGGGGTTTTAATGAATTGATTCCATGATTGAGACGTCGGTGCAGCAGGACGTTATCAGGCTCCGTGACAGAGGATCCTTGTTTCCACTCCACCGCTGTTTAAAGCCTCCGTCGCTAAACGACCTCCACCGGAGCATCTTTATCTGTCGCTGCCACGGCGACCGGCAGGACAACAGTATCAGTGTTCAGCAGCCGGTTGTTCCTTCTATTGACTTGTCATGTATTTTGCAGCTAATTAGCCTCTCAGATCGGCTTTCTAAAGGCGGCTTTGATAAGAACACGGTGGTAAATTGAGCATGAAGCGCCGCCTTTCACTCAGGGACAAAGACCCCTGTAGCTGTAATTAAGGAGCGCTCAGGGAGGCAGAGAGCATGCTGGGAAAGATAGCAGCCCTCCGCTCTGATTGGTCGGCTGCCCTCAGCGTGTCTCATCAATTACACAGAAACATGAAGGTCTGGATCCTCGTGGTTTCAATCACAGCATCATGCTACGATTGAAACTACGAGGACAGCCATGACCCGGATGACTGATATAATGAAGACGCTCTTATTGTAGCTGACTCATTCCTTATCAACCCAACCTGGCCGGCTCCCTATCAGCTGCTTCTCATCTGCAATAACTTGTTATTTAGCCTCAGAACACAGCTGGGCTCCAATCGTATGAAACATGTTTCTATGGATCCTGCAGGAATGATCAGGGTTCGAGTTTATTCAGGAAAAAGAGTCTCAGATTGGCAGAGAGAACCCTGTCTATAGATGATCCTTAGAATGATCCTTTCATTGTCTCTAGTTGTTCTGACCAACCACCTATGAACATGCTGATATTAGCCTTGAAAGAGAATCACTGGGGAGAGCATGGTGGTGGCAGCATCATGACGTGAAGCACGGTGGTGGCAGCATCATGACGTGAAGCATGGTGGTGGCAGCATCATGATGTGAAGCATGGTGGTGGCAGCATCTGATGTGAAGCATGGTGGTGGCAGCATCATGACGTGAAGCATGGTGGTGGCAGCATCATGACGTGAAGCATGGTGGTGGCAGCATCATGACGTGAAGCATGGTGGTGGCAGCATCATGATGTGAAGCACGGTGGTGGCAGCATCATGACGTGAAGCATGGTGGTGGCAGCATCATGACGTGAAGCATGGTGGTAGCAGCATCATGGCGTGGCTGCGGTGGTGGCAGCATCATGGCGTAAAACAGTGGTGGCAGCATCATGGCGTGAAGCATGGTGGTGGCAGCATCATGATGTGAAGCATGGTGGTGGCAGCATCATGGTGTGAAGCACGGTGGTGGCAGCATCATGGTGTGAAGCACGGTGGTGGCAGCATCATGGTGTGAAGCACGGTGGTGGCAGCATCATGGTGTGAAGCGCGGTGGTGGCAGCATCATGACGTGAAGCGCGGTGGTGGCAGCATCATGACGTGAAGCACGGTGGTGGCAGCATCATGACGTGAAGCACGGTGGTGGCAGCATCATGACGTGAAGCACGGTGGTGGCAGCATCATGACGTGAAGCGCGGTGGTGGCAGCATCATGACGTGAAGCGCGGTGGTGGCAGCATCATGGTGTGAAGCGCGGTGGTGGCAGCATCATGACGTGAAGCACGGTGGTGGCAGCATCATGACGTGAAGCACGGTGGTGGCAGCATCATGACGTGAAGCACGGTGGTGGCAGCATCATGAAGTGAAGCATGGTGGTGGCAGCATCATGACGTGAAGCACGGTGGTGGCAGCATCATGACGTGAAGCACGGTGGTGGCAGCATCATGATGTGAAGCACGGTGGTGGCAGCATCATGGTGTGAAGCACGGTGGTGGCAGCATCATGACGTGAAGCACGGTGGTGGCAGCATTATTATATTATATTATATTCATTATATTTATTACATTAATAACAGCTCTGCTCATGGTTTGTGGTCTACTTCTGATTATTGTTAATTAAAGTTCACATGATGAACTCTCTGCTGGTCATGTTTCCTGATATTTTTCATCCTCTCGTATGTTTTCATTCTTCAGACTGATCAAATGATCCTGATGACTCTTGTTCAGTCTCTGATCAGGTGTTCTGGGTATTGACCTGTGATCATCTAGATAACTGTTAGGGCTTTATGCTGTGGACGTCTCAGGATGAACTTCCCCAGCGGATCAGAGATGGAGCTGCTGTTTCGGGGTCAGCTGCTCCTCTGCTGACGGTTCCTTCCTCTGCTGCTGACAACTGTCCGACAGCCTCGGCCTCCAGGGAGCTCCGGCCCAGAAAGGACTTGTCGGTGCTGATTGTGGCCCAGCCGGAGTGGCAGGTGGTGGGGCTGTGATGGAGGAGGAGGGCTCCGGCTGCAGCTCCAGCTCTCCTCACGCTGTCGGCCTGATTCACTGACCATTAGGGTGGAGACGGGTTACTGCTCCCTGCTGGAGGCACTGACAGGAAGCATTAGAGCTGCTGGACGGCCGCTCCACCGGGAACCACCGGGACCATCCGACATGTGGCCAGCTCCTCCACAACACCACCCGCCTCCTCCTTCCTCCTCCAAGAACTCTCACTGCCACCCTCCTCTTCCTTCAAATCCTCCTCATCATCTTCCTCCATCTTCTTCCATCCTCCATCTTCCTCCTTCCTCCTCTTCCTCCATCTTCCTTCATCTTCTTCCATCCTCCATCTTCCTCCTTCCTCCTCTTCCTCCATCCTCCTTCATCCTCTTCCTCTTCCATCCTCCTCTTCCTCCTCCATCCTCTTCCTCCATCTTCCTCCTTCCTCCTCTTCCTCCATCCTCCATCCTCCTCTTCCATCCTCCATCTTCCTCCTCCATCCTCTTCCTCCTCCATCCTCTTCCTCCATCCCCATCTTCCTCTTCCTTCATCCTCTTCCACCCTCCTCTTCCTCCTCTTCCTCCTCTTCCTCCTCCTCCCTCCACCCTCCTCCTCCTCCTCCTCCGTCACAAAGTGGCCGGGGGCATTCCCCGTCATGGAGCTCTGATTCGTCGATCACTTTTCAATTAGTAAATGAGCTCCAGCAGGGAGGTGTCTGAGGAGCGGAGGCAGCGGAGGAGCGCTGAGCCAGCACCGATTATCCGCCGCTTCACAGAGAGCAATGAAATTAACTGGACGTAACAGAATTACCATCGTGGCATTGATCAGAGGCCGGGATGGGTGGAGCAGGGGGAGGCCAGGAGGAGGAGGACGGAGCAGGAAGCACCTTCAGAGGATGTGCTGCTGCTCTGACAGACGCTAACAGACGCTAAGAAATGCTAACAGACGCTAACAGATGCTAACAGACAGACTGACGGAGCTCTGAGAGACAGAACAGAGGACTGGTCACCGTCATCATGTTGATTTAGAGGGAAAATGATGCAGACGAAGGACGAAGAAGCAGCACAGGACGTCTAAACTTTACTTTGACCTTTTAACTGCAGATAAATTCAGAAAATAAGAATTAATTTACATTTTAACCGTAAAAAGCTGAATATTGTCCTCATGTAACAAACATTTACTCATTTCAATTTTAAATATTTATAATTTATTACACATTAATTAAAACCCTAAAACACGTATTTGCCTGTTGATTTTCTTGTTGTGCAGATTCACCTGTCAGACATCATTAAACTGCTCTGGTCACTGGTTTGAGAGCAGCTGATGACTCCACAGGTGTCCTCTGGGTTTCCAGCTCTGTCCTGTCTGTGGACGTTAACATGTAAATTAAAGCTATGATTTAACAGAAGAGCTCAGCCAGCTGATCTACAGGAGATGAAGCCTGTTTGTCTGACAGGTCCAGGCTCTGCTCTGTGTTTATTTACCCATTCATTATTAATATTTCATGTCCTCTGTTTGTTCCAGGCCTCCTCTGCTGCCTCCTGCTCTGATGCTGTGTTCGTAGCACCGCTGGGCTCCAGCCGCTCTGACAGCAGCTTTAATGGATTATCAGCGGGATCGAAGCGTCTCACCTCCTCAGGTAGGACCGATCAGCTCCTCCCCCTGCTGTCAGCGGCTCTGACCTTCCGCTGAAGGACGTCCTGATTGGCTGACGCTGCACTTCCTGCCTGCCAAGGTGCAGCAGGTCCGGCTGGCGGCGGCGGCGCTTGATGAAGCAGGAGGATCGATGGAGCGAGGAATGATGAAGAAATGAGGCGGAGACGGACGGGAGGCGGAAACGAAGCCGACAGCGTCTCTGCTCGGACCAGACCGGGCCTGCAGCCGCCCCACGGACACCGCTGCTTCATTATCCTGAGCTCTAATTAATGAGCTGCTCCTGGAGTCCAGCTCCACCAGGCCCTGCAGAGGCCGGAGCTCCTGACCACATAACAATAATAAGCAGGCGGATGATGGATGGAGGCTCTCTGGGTCGCTGCCAGCCTCTCCGTTTATTTGTCTTCATATCAGTCTGTGTTGCTGCTGCGTCTCTGGAGGCTCACGGCCGTCATCCGTCTGAATCAGGCTCAGCAGAACCGCCGGCTTAAAGAGCCGCAGAGAGTCGGTGGCTGCTGGAGAATCTCAGCTCAGAGGACAGTCCAGGTCTCAGTCTGGTAGTGGATGGACTGAAACGTGTCCAGACGCTGAATAAAACACCTGAGACCTGAACGGACAACATGAGTCAGAGTCGTCCACAACAACAGAGTATTTAAATGAATTCAAGCTGTCGGCTCCATCAGACCTTCAGCTGGAGAAGTTTGCAGCCGAGTGTGAAGCAGGTCAGCACCTCCCAGTCCACGGCCCTGGTTCTCTGCTGGAACCAGTGGACTGGTCCCTCTGGGTCGGGGGAGCTGCTTCCCCAAGTTTAAGTGTCTCTGGATTCTAGTTCATGAGTGACGGGAAAATGCAGCGTGAGATGGACGGGAGGCCTGGTGAGGTGTCAGCACTGATGAAGGCGTCGTACTGGACCGTCCATCTGGGTTCCAACCTCACCTGTGGTCCTGAGCTCTGGGTGGAGACCAAAGAACCAGATCAGGGTACAAGAGGCTGAAACGAGCTTCCTCCTCAGGGTGTCTGGACTCAGCCTTAGAGATAGGAGGAGGAGCTCAGAGTAGAGCCGCTGGTCCTTCATGTCTAAAGGAGCCAGTTGAGGTGGTTTGGAATCTGATCCAGATCCCTCCAGGGAGACTTCCTGTGGAGGTTTTCAGAGCCTGGGAGGAGACCCCGGGGTAGACCCAGAACCAGATGAGGGGGTTATGTATCTCATCCGGCCTGGGAACGACTCAGGATCCCCAGGAAGAGATGGGAGGTGTTACTGGGAGGAGGGACGTCTGGAAGTTCATCCAAAATGACTTAAAAAGACCAAAATGGACGAGAAGACCTTCAAACTGAACCCAGAACAGACTGACGATGCATTCTGGGTAATTCCATCCACTGAGCAGACGTCATCACAGCACTGAGTCCAGCTGAATGTTGGTGACCTGGCGTCCATGTTTGGTTCTGTCACGTCGTCGTCCAGCGGCTGAATAATAGATGAACAGAGCTGCTCACACTATTTCCGGCCAGATTGATTTATTTCACATTATTAATGAACTTTGCCGCGGCTCCACTTGTCAGCCGAGGCCCGCGGGTCAATAACAGCAGAAACCTGATGTTAGCGGATCCTCCTCCACGACTCGATAGCCCGGGACAGAAGATCTGCATGAGCAGGACGAGCTGCAGATTCCCCCGATAAATATTTCATCAGAGCCGAGCTCCTGAATAAACCAGCAGAGGACGGATCGATGGAGCAGCTGCTTCGCATCAAACACCCCCGGGTTCTACAGGACTCTGGTTCTGCGGGTCGCTGCTCTGGTCTGGGTCGTACTGGGGCTCATTTATTTTAGTGTTTTTAATCACAGGTTGTACCTCATTGTTTGTCATAAATGTTTTGCATTCATTTTTATTATTTTTGATTATTTTATCAATAATTGTGGACGAGTTTAAACTTTATATTTATTCTATTTGAGTCATTTCAATTTTTTATTTATTATATTTAAATAATTTGTATTTATTATTTTTGATTATTTTATCAATAATTCTGGACGAGTTATGGCTTTTTATTTATTCTATTTGAGTCATTTTGATTTTTTATTAATTATGTTTGAGTAATTTTAATTTTTCATTTATTATATTTGAGTCATTTTAATTTTGTATTTACTATTTTTGATCAATTTTGATTTTTTATTTATTCTATTTGAGTCATTTTGATTTTTTATTTATTCTATTTGAGTCATTTTGATTTTTTATTTATTATGTTTGAGTAATTTTAATTTTGTATTTACTATATTTGATCAATTTAGATTTTTTATTTATTATGTTTGAGTAATTTTAGTTTTTTATTTATTATATTTGAGTCATTTTAACTTTTTATTTATTCTGTTTGAGTCATTTTAACTTTTTATTTATTCTGTTTGAGTCATTTTAACTTTTTATTTATTATATTTGAGTCATTTCTTCTCTGTCTCACTGACCTGGATCATTGTGGTTAGTTTAGTGTAACATCTGGTTCTTTCTGAGGTTCTCCGTCTTGTTTTTGTGTCTTTCTGTCTCCTTTATTGTCCTCTCCATGTGCTTCCTGTCTGTTTGGACGCTGCCGTCTCTCTGCGGTGTTTATTCTGTCGTTGTTCCTCTGGTCCGGGTCGTGAAGCCCTGAATAAAGCAGCAGTGGAGGCCTGAGGATCGATACTGCAGGTGTTTATAAATGGGCTTTAAATCCGTCAGCAGCAGCAGACGGAGCCGTTGAATCAGCTGACTGGGCTGTGCGGCCGGACTAAGCTGCTGCCTCCAGTTTGGTGTCGGCGGCAGGAATCAGTGCGATGGATCGCAGGGAGAGATTTAGTTGCGGGTGGCAGAGGTCGCAGGATTGTGTATTCTGTGCAGTCAATAATAAAGTTAGGACTTATGCCCACAGAAAGTTAATGAGCAATCACAAGGACCTTGGAAAGTCATTTGCATCTGGGCAGAGCTGAAGG
>CM045460.1:30161980-30387872 GCA_024666655.1 Dascyllus trimaculatus
GGCTTCCATCATCTGGTCAAACATCTTCTCCTCCTGCTGCTGCTGAAGCTGCAGCTCCTCCCTGATCCTCACCTGAGCTGCCTGATCCTGACCCACCTGCTGCTGCCGTTGCCTCACCTGTTCGGTGCGCAGCTCCTCACTCTGCTCCCTGAAGCAGATAGAAAATGTGTCAACAACTACTTTGTTGGGTCTACTTCCCGAATAGTCCCTTCTGTTGGTGGTGTACTTCCTGTATAGTCCCTTCTGTTGGGGGTCTGCTTCCTTTATAGTCCCTTCTGTTGGGGGTCTGCTTCCTTTATAGTCCCTTCTGTTGTGGATCTGCTTCCTGTATAGTCCCTTCTGTTGGGCGTCTACTTCCTGTATAGTCCCATTTGTTGGGCGTCTACTTCCCGTATAGTCCCATTTGTTGGGCGTCTACTTCCTGTACAGTCCCTTCTGTTGGGTGTCTACTTCCTGTATAGTCCCTTCTGTTGGGGGTCTACTTCCTGTATAGTCCCTTCTGTTGGGCGTCTACTTCCTGTATAGTCCTTTGTTGAGGTCTACTTCCTGTATAGTCTTTTCTGTTGGGTGTCTACTTCCTGTATAGTCCCTTTTGTTGGGCGTCTACTTCCTGTATAGTCCCTTCTGTCGGGCGTCTACTTCCTGTATAGTCTTTTCTGTCGGGGGTCTACTTCCTGTATAGTCCTTTGTTGGGGTCTACTTCCTGTATAGTCTTTTCTGTTGGGTGTCTACTTCCTGTATAGTCCCTTCTGTTGGGCGTCTACTTCCTGTATAGTCCCCTCTGTTGGGCGTCTACTTCCTGAATAGTCCCTTCTGTTGGGGGTCTACTTCCTGTATAGTCCCTTCTGTTGGGCGTCTACTTCCCGAATAGTCCCTTCTGTTGGTGGTGTACTTCCTGTATAGTCCCTTCTGTTGGGTGTCTACTTCCCGAATAGTCCCTTCTGTTGGGTGTCTACTTCCTGTATAGTCTTTTCTGTTGGGCGTCTACTTCCTGTATAGTCCCTTCTGTTGGGTGTCTACTTCCTGTATAGTCTTTTCTGTTGGGTGTCTACTTCCTGTATAGTCCCTTCTGTTGGGGTCTACTTCCTGTAAGTCCCTTCTGTTGGGCGTCTACTTCCTGAATAGTCCCTTCTGTTGGGCGTCTACTTCCCGAATAGTCCCTTCTGTTGGGCGTCTACTTCCCGAATAGTCCCTTCTGTTGGGTGTCTACTTCCTGTATAGTCTTTTCTGTTGGGTGTCTACTTCCTGTATAGTCCCTTCTGTTGGGTGTCTACTTCCTGTAAGTCCCTTCTGTTGGGCGTCTACTTCCTGTATAGTCCCTTCTGTTGGGGGTCTACTTCCTGTAAGTCCCTTCTGTTGGGCGTCTACTTCCTGAATAGTCCCTTCTGTTGGGCGTCTACTTCCTGTAAGTCCCTTCTGTTGGGCGTCTACTTCCTGAATAGTCCCTTCTGTTGGGGGTCTACTTCCTGAATAGTCTCTTCTGTTGGGGGTCTACTTCCTGTATAGTCCCTTCTGTTGGGGGTCTACTTCCTGTAAGTCCCTTCTGTTGGGCGTCTACTTCCTGAATAGTCCCTTCTGTTGGGCGTCTACTTCCTGTAAGTCCCTTCTGTTGGGCGTCTACTTCCTGAATAGTCCCTTCTGTTGGGCGTCTACTTCCTGTAAGTCCCTTCTGTTGGGCGTCTACTTCCTGAATAGTCCCTTCTGTTGGGCGTCTACTTCCTGAATAGTCCCTTCTGTTGGGCGTCTACTTCCTGAATAGTCCCTTCTGTTGGGGGTCTACTTCCTGAATAGTCCCTTCTGTTGGGCGTCTACTCCCTGATGCTTTAATATTCTAGATAAACTCATCTTTGGAAGAACTCCTGAGCTTTAGTCCTTCAGTGTCTGAGCCTTTGGTCTGCTCTGTGACAGACTCACCGTCTTTCAAACTAAACAAAGGATGAATGTTGCGAAATGTTGGAACCTGAGTGCTACCTGAACACCTGAACACCTGAGTGCTACCTGAACACCCGAACACCTGAGCGGTACCTGAACACCTAAGCAGTACTTGAACACCTGAGTGCTACCTGAACACCTGAACACCTGAGTGCTGCCTGAACACCTGAACACCTGAGCACCTGAGTGCTACCTGAACACCTGAACACCTGAACACCTGAGCGGTACCTGAGCAGCAGCTCCATCCTGTCTGACACCAGCTGTTTTCTCTCCGCCTCTCTTCGATCCCTCAGAGCTTCAACTTTTTCCTTCATCTTTACTCGTCTCTCCTCCAGTGTCTCCTCCTTCTCCTCCATCTCCTGCAGCAGCTGCAGCTCCTCCTCCTGCAGCAGGACAGCGAGTCTGGAGAGCAGAAGAAGACGTCACCACGACCAGAACATGTGTAGAACATGTGTAGAACATGTGTAGAACATGTGTAGAACATCTGTACAACATGTGTAGAACATCTGTAGAACATGTGTAGAACATCTCCAGAATATCTGTAGAACATGTGTAGAACATCTGTAGAACATCTGCTGAACATCTGTAGAACATGTGTGGAACATGTGTAGAACATCTGTAGAACATGTGTAGAACATGTGTAGAACATCTGCTGAACATCTGTAGAACATCTGTAGAACATGTGTAGAACATGTGTAGAACATCTGCTGAGCATCTGTAGAACATCTGTAGAACATGTGTAGAACATCTGTAGAACATCTGTAGAACATCTGTAGAACATCTGCTGACAGTGAACTCTGGAGGATGAATATTTTCTTGTAATTGAAGATGTAAAGGTTCATGTTCAGCTAAACTTTGACAGCAAGATTTTCAGTTTCACTGTATCAGATATCAGTTATTGATCTTCATGAGTGATCACTGTATTGATCAGGCTCCTCCTGAGGTCACATGACAA
Source organism: Dascyllus trimaculatus (assembly GCA_024666655.1). Taxonomy (NCBI): domain Eukaryota; kingdom Metazoa; phylum Chordata; class Actinopteri; family Pomacentridae; genus Dascyllus; species Dascyllus trimaculatus. The sequence goes on from CM045460.1 coordinate 30,164,868, forward strand.
ACAGGTAAAGTAATCTGAGTAACCTGAGCCTCCGCTGCTCCAGGTGGGCTTCCTGCTGCTTCACTGCAGCTTTGACTCTTTGCTGCAAGTCGCGTCTGATGAAGCGTCGCTCGGAGCTCTGAAGCCACGCCCCCTGGATGCCGCTGCGCCGCTGCTGATTGGTGAACTGGAGGAGCTGTTGGGCCGCGTCCCATTTCTGTCTGTCCACAGTGACCTGGGCCGCAGGAGGCTTCGCTGTCTGAACCGAGACAGAACCTCACCTGAAACCTGCAGTACTTCGTACAATACCGCAGTACTTTATACAATACCGCAGTACTTTAAACAATACTGCAGTACTTTATACAATACTGCAGTACTTTACACAATACTGCAGTACTTTATACAATACTGCAGTACTTTACACAATACTGCAGTACTTTATACAATACTGCAGTACTTTACACAATACCGCAGTACTTTAAACAATACTGCAGTACTTACACAATGCTGTAGTGCTTATACATTACTGCAGTACTTTATACATTAATACAGTGTTTTACACATCTTCTCAATAACCTTCAGTACATCCAAAACTCCGCCTCCTCACCCACACCGTCACCGTGACCACATCACCCCCGTCCTCCACAACCTTCACTGGCTTCCTGTTCAATACCGTATTAAACTCAAAATCCTCCTCCTCACCCATAAAGCTCCATAACCAGGCCCCCTCCTACCTTAAGGACCTGCTCCACCTCTACACCCCTTCCTGGACCCTCCGTTCCTCAGATTCAAACCTCCTGACCGTCCCCAGGACCAGGACTGAACCTGGGGGGACGGAGCTTTCCCTCCCTCTGGAACTCACTCCCACAACACATCCGTGATCCCGTTGACCACCTTCAAGACCAGATTAAAAACACACCTCTTCCGTTCCGCTTTCAACTTGTAGACCCCTCAAATTTATATAAGACCAGACACAACACATTATTTACAGACTTCTACCTGATTTTTTTTTTGTTTCTTCTACACCTTCAACTGTATTTCTTCTGTGTTCTTTTGATTGTTTGATTTTGTATCCGTATTTGTGTCGGTTCTTTTTTTTTAACCTGTAAAGCGTCTTTGAGTTTTTGAAAAGCGCTCAATAAATGCAATGTATTATTATTATTATTATTATTATTATTATTATTATTATTATTATTATTATTATAATTGCGGTGCATTATACTTCACTGTAATTCAGTCACATCTTGTACTTTCTCCTCCACTACTCAATACTTTCTTACTTTGCTGATTAAAATGAACCAAACCAAATATCGTGAATCATTTGTAAGTATTATTCTAATTATACTCTGAGTACTACAGTTTACAGCAGGTTCATTTAACATTTATCAGTACTTCTACTTCTACTGCAGTACTTCTACTTTCACGTTTATCAGAGTACTTCTACTGTAGTACTTCCACTTCTACTGCAGTACTTCTACTGCAGTACTTCTACTGCAGTACTTCTACTGTAGTACTTCCACTTCTACTGCAGTACTTCTACTTGACCGTTTATCAGAGTACTTCTACTGCAGTACTTCTACTCACCACAGCCACTGAGTTCGGTGTCGGTCCAGTGAACTCCCGACACCTGGTTCTGGTTCTGGTCTGTCCGAGCTGCATGTTCGGTTTTCGGCTCCGGTTGTTTCCGTTTTACCTGCGGAGATTTCTGTTGCCATGGCAGCGACAAACACGAGCGTGTCACCGTGGAAACGACGCTGCGGTTGGCTCCGTGCGTCCTGCGTCACCAACAGGAAACGTTCTGCTGATGTTGACCAGATGACGTCTTCCATCACAGGAGAGGATCAGATGGTCTTCTAGCAGACAGGACCAGAACCAGGACCAGGACCAGAACCAGGACCAGAACCAGAACATTAGATCTGATCAGATCCATCAGGGCGGCTCCGTGAACCGAACCTTCTGGACCTTCGGCCCCGAACTCCTCTCTGGATGTTCATGAAGAGGATCCAAGCCGACCCGCTGACAGCAGGAAGTACACATATGAAGTACTGGGTCTCAGTACTACTGGAGTACACATGTAGAGTACTGCAATATGAAGTACTGGGTCACAGTACTACTGGAGTACACATATAGAGTACTGTACTATCTAGTACTGGGTTACAGTACTACTGAAGTACACATATAGAGTACTGTACTATCTAGTACTGGGTCACAGTACGAGTAAAGGGGACGGTCTGGTTCTGGTCCAGAGACGGTTCTACTGACTGAACTGAGACAACACAGAGAAACAGAACTGTGTTCATGACATGAGCCTGTTTGATCATACATGTGTCATGCGTGTGATAAAGAGCAGGCAGACAGCTGGAACCTTTCAGACCTTTATTGAAACGACGGCGGCAGCAGAGGAAACATGGCTGCTGAGATCAGGACGGACAATAAATACTCAGAGGAGAACCACCAGAACCGGTCACAGCAGAACTTATAGTACATATTTACAGAGCTGGACTTGAGCCACACCAGAACCTCCAAGACCTGATGGGTCAGTTTCCAGGCAGCCGCTGGTTTTCTTCCATCTTAATGTTTAAACTTACATCCTTCTTTCTGACATGTTACCATCAGCATCAGGATGAACCTGTAACAGGACCAGGACCAGGACCAGGACCAGGACCAGCCGTCTGCTCTTGGTCCTTCAGATTTAACTAGTCTAACTCTACAACTAGCTGCCTAAAGCTGCCTAAAGCTGCATTAAGCGTCCAGACGTCTGAAACCAGTCCTCAGTCCTTCAGTGACTGGATCCAGAGTTCAACAGATTAAAAATGTCTGCAGCTGTTTCTATGAGGTCACAGCTAAGCCCCGCCCACATGACCAGTGACAGCCAATCAAACCTGAGGGATGAAGGTGGAAGAGTTCTGCTTTCAGAAAACATAAAAAGTCTCAGAATTTCCACACAGTGACGTCTGATTTCTACTGTAAATGTTCATCAGTTCCAGATATCAGTTATTGATCTCCTTCATCACCAATAATCAGAAGACCAGGGCGAAGCTGCACGAATGGAAACCAGCGACTGTCTGGAAGGTAACGGGTCCAGGAGGAGACCTGACATTCAGGACTACAACAGAACAGGACAGCACTGATCTCTAAACAGGATCTTTAATTAAACTCATTTCATAGATTCATTCTGACGAGTGCAGGTTAATCAGTGAGGGCTGTTTCCATGGTGACGCAGCTATAAATAACCACAACACGAGCATAGAGATAAAACATAAATAAAGAAGCTCTGGTTAAAGTGACAGGTGTGACACATTCATACTAACCCATTACTAACTGAAGGCTCCTGATGTGCATGAAGAAGCTTCACCAGCTGACCTGGAGGTCCAGGAGTGTTGCATGCTGGGAGGTGGGTGGTCGTCATGCAGTGCGTCGCTCTGCAGTGATGGTCCATTGTTGACCTGCACCTGATGAGGTCACCAGTGGACCATCACTGTCGACATCTGCTCAGGTTCTTCTCCTGTTAGACGTCATCAAATATCCGGTTCCGGGACGAGGACATGGACAGATAACGTCCTCCAGCGTGCCTGAAGGACAAACACAGAACTGAAACCACAAACACTGCAGGTTCTGGTGGTTCTACAGAACGTCTGGGACCAATCCAAAGTTTTCATCAGGTGGAGGAGCAGAGTACCAGAGAACCCCCCCATGAAGCAGCTTGGACTGGTCCAACCTGATGGAGGCTTTGGCTCTGATCTAAGGTTGACTGAACGTTGACTGAACATTGTGGTAAGTGTGGGAATCAATCTGAGAACTAGAGTCTGGACTAGAGAAGTTCTGGTCCCTCATGATCCCTGAGGAACCTGACAGAGTTGAACAGTTTATAGCAGAATGAGGTCAGATGTCAGCGTCCAGATGTTCAGACTGATGGAGACCAACTCAGGACCAGTGAGGTTCATCTACTGAAGACTGACTGGAAGGAGGTGGAACCTTGTAAGACCTCTTATGTTACATTTTATATTTTAATTAATTGACGTTACTTCGTAAAAATCTATTTCCACTTTGATATGATCACTTGTTTTTTGAAAATTCTTCTCAAAAAGGCCAAATAAAGGTTCTGTCTACCTGGTGGACTGATGAAGGTTCTGTGGACTGATGAAGGTTCTGTGGACTGATGAAGGTTCTGTGGACTGATAAAGGTTCTGTGGACTGATGAAGGTTCTGTGGACTGATGAAGGTTCTGTCTACCTGGTGGACTGATGAAGGTTCTGTCTACCTGGTGGACTGATGAAGGTTCTGTCTACCTGGTGGACTGATGAAGGTTCTGTGGACTGATGAAGGTTCTGTCTACCTGGTGGACTGATGAAGGTTCTGTCTACCTGGTGGACTGATGAAGGTTCTGTGGACTGATAAAGGTTCTGTCTACCTGGTGGACTGATGAAGGTTCTGTCTACCTGGTGGACTGATGAAGGTTCTGTGGACTGATGAAGGTTCTGTCTACCTGGTGGACTGATGAAGGTTCTGTCTACCTGGTGGACTGATGAAGGTTCTGTGGACTGATAAAGGTTCTGTCTACCTGGTGGACTGATGAAGGTTCTGTGGACTGATGAAGGTTCTGTGGACTGATGAAGGTTCTGTCTACCTGGTGGACTGATGAAGGTTCTGTGGACTGATAAAGGTTCTGTCTACCTGGTGGACTGATGAAGGTTCTGTGGACTGATGAAGGTTCTGTGGACTGATGAAGGTTCTGTCTACCTGGTGGACTGATGAAGGTTCTGTGGACTGATAAAGGTTCTGTCTACCTGGTGGACTGATGAAGGTTCTGTCTACCTGGTGGACTGATGAAGGTTCTGTGGACTGATGAAGGTTCTGTCTACCTGGTGGACTGATGAAGGTTCTGTGGACTGATGAAGGTTCTGTCTACCTGGTGGACTGATGAAGGTTCTGTGGACTGATGAAGGTTCTGTGGACTGATAAAGGTTCTGTCTACCTGGTGGACTGATGAAGGTTCTGTCTACCTGGTGGACTGATGAAGGTTCTGTGGACTGATAAAGGTTCTGTCTACCTGGTGGACTGATAAAGGTTCTGTCTACCTGGTGGACTGATGAAGGTTCTGTGGACTGATAAAGGTTCTGTCTACCTGGTGGACTGATGAAGGTTCTGTCTACCTGGTGGACTGATGAAGGTTCTGTGGACTGATGAAGGTTCTGTCTACCTGGTGGACTGATGAAGGTTCTGTGGACTGATGAAGGTTCTGTCTACCTGGTGGACTGATGAAGGTTCTGTGGACTGATAAAGGTTCTGTCTACCTGGTGGACTGATGAAGGTTCTGTCTACCTGGTGGACTGATGAAGGTTCTGTGGACTGATGAAGGTTCTGTGGACTGATGAAGGTTCTGTCTACCTGGTGGACTGATGAAGGTTCTGTCTACCTGGTGGACTGATGAAGGTTCTGTGGACTGATGAAGGTTCTGTCTACCTGGTGGACTGATGAAGGTTCTGTCTACCTGGTGGACTGATGAAGGTTCTGTGGACTGATGAAGGTTCTGTCTACCTGGTGGACTCGGTGTCCAGAGCGTCGTCCGTCAGACTGTCGGCGTTGAAGTCCAGAGGCTCGGCGTCCTGCAGCAGCTCGATGCAGTCCCTTTCTGCTCGGCTCCCAGATCGAGAGTATTTGACCTCTGTTGAGGAAACGGCATCAGAACAGCTGTTAGGTCAGAGAGGAGCTCCATGGAGCTGCTGAGGTCTGAGGCCTTACGTCTGTTGTTGGGCGTCACAGAGTCCGAGTAGCTGGTCTCCTTCATCTCATGGCTGCTCCGGTTCCTCGCTGCGAAGTCCTCCCTCGGGTTTCCATAACGCTCCTTCCACTCCTGCAACACAGAACATGAAGCTGAGAAGAACATGAGGAGAACCAAGCGGTCTGATGGGAGGTCCAGACTCGGTTCATTTTCCCAACAGAACACCGGGTCAGACATGATGCGTTCAAGGACCGGCTGGAAGTTGAAAATCTGATGCTCTTTTTCTGTTTACGGTTGTGGGCTGATGACTGGCGCCATATTTCAGACCAACAAGCACAGTGACCCAAAGAGAAGGTCCGACTCTGAATGAATGACTGGTTCTGTGATGGATGAAGAACCAGGACACTCACTCTGCGTCGGTTCTCGCCGTCTTCGATCCTCTGTCGCTTCCTCTTCTCTGTGGGATGGAAACAACAGGTTTAGTGTTTGAGCCCAGACTGTCGGGTTCATGCTGTGGTTCTGGTTCTCACCCCGTCGGATCAGCTCCTTCCCCTCATCGATCAGGTCCGACGTCATCTCGCTGTCGCCCACAAACTGCTGGAAGCCCAGGAGGTTCAGACAGCGAGTCCCCAAACTGAGGAGAGAGCAGAACCAGAGCTTCAGGATCACAGGGACGGGTTCTCCAAGGGGTTCTACAGGGACGGGTTCTTTAAGGGGTTCTACAGGGACGGGTTCTACAAGGGGTTCTACAGGGACGGGTTCTTTAAGGGGTTCTACAGGGACGGGTTCTACAAGGGGTTCTACAGGGACGGGTTCTTTAAGGGGTTCTACAGGGACGGGTTCTACAAGGGGTTCTATAGGGACGGGTTCTTCAAGGGGTTCTACAGGGACGGGTTCTTTAAGGGGTTCTACAGGGACGGGTTCTACAAGGGGTTCTACAGGGACGGGTTCTCCAAGGGGTTCTACAGGGACGGGTTCTTCAAGGGGTTCTACAGGGACGGGTTCTACAAGGGGTTCTACAGGGACGGGTTCTACAAGGGGTTCTACAGGGACGGGTTCTTTAAGGGGTTCTACAGGGACGGGTTCTACAAGGGGTTCTACAGGGACGGGTTCTTTAAGGGGTTCTACAGGGACGGGTTCTTTAAGGGGTTCTACAGGGACGGGTTCTTTAAGGGGTTCTACAGGGACGGGTTCTACAAGGGGTTCTACAGGGACGGGTTCTTTAAGGGGTTCTACAGGGACGGGTTCTACAAGGGGTTCTACAGGGACGGGTTCTTCAAGGGGTTCTACAGGGACGGGTTCTACAAGGGGTTCTACAGGGACGGGTTCTACAAGGGGTTCTACAGGGACGGGTTCTAGGGGTTCTACAGGGACGGGTTCTACAAGGGGTTCTATAGGGACGGGTTCTTCAAGGGGTTCTACAGGGACGGGTTCTACAAGGGGTTCTACAGGGACGGGTTCTTTAAGGGGTTCTACAGGGACGGGTTCTACAAGGGGTTCTACAGGGACGGGTTCTTTAAGGGGTTCTACAGGGACGGGTTCTACAAGGGGTTCTATAGGGACGGGTTCTTCAAGGGGTTCTACAGGGACGGGTTCTTTAAGGGGTTCTACAGGGACGGGTTCTACAAGGGGTTCTACAGGGACGGGTTCTCCAAGGGGTTCTACAGGGACGGGTTCTTCAAGGGGTTCTACAGGGACGGGTTCTACAAGGGGTTCTACAGGGACGGGTTCTACAAGGGGTTCTACAGTGACGGGTTCTTTAAGGGGTTCTACAGGGACGGGTTCTTTAAGGGGTTCTACAGGGACGGGTTCTTTAAGGGGTTCTACAGGGACGGGTTCTTTAAGGGGTTCTACAGGGACGGGTTCTACAAGGGGTTCTACAGGGACGGGTTCTTCAAGGGGTTCTACAGGGACAGGTTCTTAAAGGGGTTCTACACGGGTTCTACAAGGGGTTCTACAGGGACGGGTTCCACAAGGGGTTCTACAGGGACGGGTTCTTTAAGGGGTTCTACAGGGACGGGTTCTACAAGGGGTTCTACAGGGACGGGTTCTTTAAGGGGTTCTACAGGGACGGGTTCTTTAAGGGGTTCTACAGGGACGGGTTCTTAAAGGGGTTCTACAGGGACGGGTTCTTTAAGGGGTTCTACAGGGACGGGTTCTACAAGGGGTTCTACAGGGACGGGTTCTTTAAGGGGTTCTACAGGGACGGGTTCTTCAAGGGGTTCTACAGGGACGGGTTCTACAAGGGGTTCTACAGGGACGGGTTCTTTAAGGGGTTCTACAGGGACGGGTTCTACAAGGGGTTCTACAGGGACGGGTTCTTTAAGGGGTTCTACAGGGACGGGTTCTACAAGGGGTTCTACAGGGACGGGTTCTTTAAGGGGTTCTACAGGGACGGGTTCTACAAGGGGTTCTACAGGGACGGGTTCTTTAAGGGGTTCTACAGGGACGGGTTCTTTAAGGGGTTCTACAGGGACGGGTTCTTAAAGGGGTTCTACAGGGACGGGTTCTTTAAGGGGTTCTACAGGGACGGGTTCTTTAAGGGGTTCTACAGGGACGGGTTCTTCAAGGGGTTCTACAGGGACGGGTTCTTTAAGGGGTTCTACAGGGACGGGCACTTTGCTGGAAGGTGCCTGAGGAACGTGTTCTAACTCATTGTTAATCAAACCTGAGATCAGTGAAGGTTCAGAATTTAGAGACACAGACGGACAGCGAACCAGAACAGCTGATTCTTTTTGTGTCTCATGACTAATCAGTTACAAACAGGTGGAGAGAATCACCACCTGGTCCCACCTGAAACCTGAGGGCTGGACTCACCTGAAGTAGGTGGCGATGCAGAGGATGACAATCAGCATGGGGTAGTAGATGTAGAAGCCGTTAGCGATGAAGGAGAGGACGCGCATCGATCCCATGATCTGCTCAGATATACACAGGTGTGTCAGAGCAGCTACTGCAGGGCAGGTGTGACCAGGTGCGTACAGGTGTGTACAGGTGACTTACGGAGGTGTAGGCAGTCGGCTCCTTCTGCTGGTGGGAGATGGCTGAGTCCATGTGGATCAAACCCAAGAAGTTGAGACACAGCGGAGGAGTCAGACGACAGAAGAGCCTGAAAATACAATTACCGTCTGTTTCATCAACAGGTGTGACCTCACCTGAGATTTTCTCAGTTTTACCACAAAACGTCTGCTGCTATTGAACAGCAGTTGTTGAATTCACAGTGCTGAATAATTAGCATTTAGCTTCTAGCATTTAGCTTCTAGCATTTAGCTTCTAGTATTTAGCTTCTAGCATTTAGCTTCTAGTATTTAGCTTCTAGTATTTAGCTTCTAGCATTTAGCTTCTAGTATTTAGCTTCTAGCATTTAGCTTCTAGTATTTAGCTTCTAGCATTTAGCTTCTAGCATTTAGCTTCTAGCATTTAGCTTCTAGCATTTAGCTTCTAGTATTTAGCTTCTAGCATTTAGCTTCTAGCATTTAGCTTCTAGTATTTAGCTTCTAGCATTTAGCTTCTAGTATTTAGCTTCTAGCATTTAGCTTCGAGCATTTAGCTTCTTTCTTTGGACAAAAGTCGTCTGTTTGGTTTGAAAACTGTGACTTCTAATCTATAATGTCGTCTCCTGTTCATCATGCTGCTGATTTAGTTCCTAAATATCTGTATGTGTGAGTAAAGTTTTCTAAAATATCACCTAAACATCCACTGATCCTAAACTGTATCTCCTCACAGTAATCAGATTACTTCTAACAGCTGAGTAGTTTCTCTGACCAACAATCAGAAACCAGCCAACAGAGGAAGTGAACAATGTGACTGTGAGACTGGACAAAGATGGAAAAGGATCCAGGAAGACCAGTGATCCACTAAGAACCAGTGAAGCCCAGTGTCAGCAGGAACCAGGAGGTCTAGAAGGAGCCATAGTAGCACTGATCAGAGCTCCTACAATGACTCCACGGACAGGGAACTACTTTCACTATCTAGCTGTGGACAACAGACGGCAGCTGCTTCACACTTGGACCAGGGCTGATCAATGGAGACCAGAGTTAGTGTGGAGCTCAGACAGTGTGGAGGAGCCTGGAGAACATCAACCTCTATGGACGGAGGACCACAACTAAACCTGGCTGCTGCTCACAACTAAACTTCCAGATGGAGCTAAAGAAGATGAAGAGAAGCCTGATGGATGCTGGAGAACATTGTTTGGTCACATGAACATCAATGAGTTGGGCTCAGATGGAGTCCAGAACCTGACCAGGACCACCACAGTGGATCATAGTCCTGACAGTGAAGCACGGAGGTGGAGTGTGATGGTAGATAAAGGTGCTGATGACATTTAGAGATGCTCCATGAACAGTTTGTGGAGGTGATGCTACAGGGCTGCACTCCCTGCTGCTGTATGTGAATCTACTGTTTCTGTCCTCTGCTGGCTGTTGACGCTACATTAAAGCTGAGTTTGGTCGTTTTAAACGTTCAGTGTTTGCTGGAAGCGGAAACAGTCCTGAGAGTGTCTTACATGCCGCTGAACTGGAGGCTGTAGGCGTCGGTCTGGTGGTGGGAGGCCAGGTAGTAGTAGTTGAAGACCCGAATGCGGAAGACGGTGGAGTAAACACAGGTACACAGGAAGAAGATTGTGATGAAGCACGCCATCTGGTGGAGAGAGGCCGCATTACAACATCAGACCAGACGTTCTCAGTAACTCCAGGGTGAATAAACATCTACTCAGCCTCAGCCTCATGTGACGGAAGTGCAGGTTGATAAACACAAAATGTACTCAGTGATTAGGCAGCAGACGAAGGTCGTGTCTGATTAGCTGTAGCACCTGGTTGCTCACTGAGATGGAGTGACAGGTGTGTGCCTGTACATAAAACGAACACACCTTCCTGCTGTCTGGTCAAGGTGGAAACCTGTTTGTCTAGTTTAGCTAGCTACCTGAGGCTGATGCTAATGATGCTAAGCTATTATGCTAACACAAAGATGAAACTATTTCTGGTTACTTTCTTTCTTTACAAATACAGTCATTCTGCTGAGAGTTCCTGGACTGAACTAAATATCACAGCGTCGGTGTTTCCAGAATGGCGCTGCCCTGGTGGAGCCTCCATGAAGTTCCAGAGGTCCGTTCAGATAACCACGTATGAAGGCCAACATCTTCACTGAACTCCATGGATTATGATCCACTGCTGCTGCTCCGTCCAAAGATGCTCAGTAAACTGAACATCTTTGGACACAATGAGACATCTGAGGAAACTCTGATCCACATTATTCACCATTTTCTGACACTTACAGACAAACATTTATCCAAGCAGAAGATGATGCAGCTGAAGCTGGCTGACTGTACAGGTAGCTCACCTCGATGTACAGGTAGTTGTAATCTCTCTCAGCCAGCTGGATGAACACAGCGAACAGGGACAGAACCGGCCTGGTGCTGAAGAAGGTGCATTCGGACCAGACCACGGCGACACTGAACAGGGTCAGAACCACCGACAGCAGCCGATAGAACCAGCGCTTCAGCAGACACTCCCAGTACCACTCTGCAGAAGCACACAGGAGAGGACAGTGGGACACCGCTCAGCCTCCAGTGCTCCTGCATCCATCAGCAGCGCCATGACACACCGTCAGTCTGCACGCCAACCAACACGGACTCTCACACATGATTAACCACATCCAGCCTCCTGGATCATGAATAAATGCAGCATGATGCACCAGAGAACAGGGGAGACAGCAGATGGAGATACATCGCAAGATGTTTCACCATGCTGGATGTATCTCCAACAACCTGCTCCTCGCAAGTAGCTGGAGATACATCCAGCATGGAGGAACATCTAGTAGCTGGAGATACATCCAGCATGGAGGAACATCTAGTAGCTGGAGATACATCCAGCATGGAGGAACATCTAGTAGCTGGAGATACATCCAGCATGGAGGAACATCTAGTAGCTGGAGATACATCCAGCATGGATGAACATCTAGTAGCTGGAGATACATCCAGCATGGAGGAACGTCTAGTAGCTGGAGATACATCCAGCAGGGTTTACCCCAGTGCTTTATAAGCCTGGTGGGCCGCCAGGCTTTCCTTGCCCCCCCGCCAGGCTAAGCGTCACTGGTATATCTATTTTAAATAAGTATATTTATGCACCGAAACAGTGATACCAAAGACGGTAAACAGCTTTTAACCGTATCTCGTGATATGGTCGAAAGCGCAATGGCGACATTTTATGATCGATACGTGAACTTTTTCCGAAGTCGGAGGAGCACTGGAGGAGACCATGAGCCGCTCGTTCACCTCCAGGTCAAGGGGAGTTCATCCCCGGAGAGCCGACCGAGCCGCGGCTCCATGATGAGGCAGAGCCAGTGGAGTTAGCACGGATGTTAGCACGGATGTTAGCACGTCGTCGGAGCAGCCTTCTGAGAGCCGCGATGGTAAACATGGAACTAGTGGATTTAATCCAAAATGGTAGCTGACCCTAAATGTAGCGGATGGCTCTACCAGACCCAGTATGGTAAACCCAGATGGATTGATGCACTGATCCAACCTGAACCATGATCAGGTCACACAGCACAGCAGACCTGTTCAGCCTCTGAGTTCCCTGGTTTTACCTCTTGGCCATGTTTGCACTTTTTTATTTATGTTAATTTATTTAACTGTTAAATGTGACCAGCAACGGCTTGTTTTAATATTCACTAGAATATAACTTAAGTGAAAAAAAATTGTGTTTGTTAAAACCATATTCCAAGATTGTGCCTTTTTATAAGACTCTACATTTAAGTATTGTTAATAAATAGTTTATAATAACACATAATAGTCATAATTTCAAAATCCTTGTAGACTTTTAATGGGTATTTTTTGTTTTTTTTTATAAAAACACGGTGGTCGGCCAGTGGGCTTCTCTACCACCGGGCTTAGCAAGTTTTCTGGGGGAAACCCTGCATCCAGCATGGAGGAACATCTAGTAGCTGGAGATACATCCAGCATGGAGAAACATCTTCCTACAGCTGATGAGTCTGGAGAGGCTGGACCATGGAGGTAGATCACATCTCCAGGAGGAGGAGACGACATCAGCTCCAGAGTTTGAGGAGACATGGTGGACACGATGGTTCTGGTTTTTACGTTATATAAAGTTAAAATTCTGTCGTTCTACCTGAGTCCTACTAACAGAACACATCTCTGGTTCTCTCTCCTCCTCCATGGTGTTCTGGGTCCATAGAGGACTTCAGACTGTATGAACACACTGAGACCCACCTACAGTCGGCGTGTAGATGTATCTGCTGAACCAGCCGGCCGGCTCTGAGGACGGGAAGCTGTGGACGAACTGGTGGGTTGAACTGGTCTCGTTCTTGGCCACATCCTCCAGGTGGATCGCCTGCTGCAGCAGAATCTGCCACTGGACTCGAGTCCGGTTGTGTCTCTGAACAGCGTAAATCACCTGGACGCACAGTTCAGCAGGTTTAATCAGGTGATAGCAGGAGCTGCAACACCTCTGAAGAGTTTATAAAGAGCTCAGGTGGAACCAGGAACCGGAACCTAAAGCCAACAGAACCAGCTGACCTTCATGTTTTCTACTTTCAAAGCTGAGCTTCAGTCTTCTCCTTGTTCTGCTGCAGTTCTGTGGTTGTTCTGTCTCACCTGTCTGTTCTGTCTCACCTGTCTGTCCTGTCTCACCTGTCTGTTCTGTATCACCTGTCTGTCCTGTCTCACCTGTTTGTGCAGCTTCACCAGGTTCTTCTCGCTGGGGTAGGTGTTCTGTTTGTCGTCAAAGTCCTCGTAGTCGTCCATGTTCCTGCCCATCTTCTCCTGGTAGTCCACCGGGCACTGAGGAGAAACCAGCTGTTAGCCTGCACCTGTCTCAGACTATCACCTGGAGTCGATGCTTAGCTAACTCACCTTCCTGAGGATGGTGTCGATGTACTTCCTCAGCGGATGGTTGTACTTGATGGACTCGCTGACCTTCCTGACCTCCTGCAGCGGATCAGACAGTCAGGTTCTGACTCTGACACAGGTAAGAACCAGAGGACATACCTGCAGCTCACCTCCATCACGTCCTCCAGGTTCTCCTCAGCGTCCGCCTTCTCCGCCATCAGCTTGGACGCCTTGAAGTAGGTCTTGATGAGCAGGTGACCGTGTCTGGAGGCATTCCAGTAGGATCGAGGGATCTCCACCAGTCCATAACCCATTAACAGAACCAGCAGGAACAAACCCCAGGTGTTCGCTGCCGTGATGCCGATGGTCTGCAGCTCGTACCTGAAGACACAAAGAAACATGGAGCAATGAAGGAGCAAACACAGAAACAAGAAGAGTGAAACCTAAAAGCTGCTGGAGGGTTTGAAAGGAGTGCTGCCTTTAAATAATCACCACAAAGACCCAATTTATCATCTACAAACTGCACAAACAGAAGGAATCATCAGATTTTCTACTTCCAGACGGTGCTTGAACGCATCGTCTGACTTCAGCAAATCGGAGCTTTAAGTCTCTGTGTTCTACTTCTAAGAGTTCTCCTAAAATCAAGTGTTTGCAGCAGATTCTGTGAAAGACTAAGCTCGTTCCCTCCTCAGCTGATCCTTTATGACGAAGGGAAATGAAACACACCGAGGTCCTGAGACCAAGGACATCTTCCAGTTTCTAACCCACCAGGTGAGGTGCAGCTCTGGATGAACGGCCACGTAGATGAGCAGCGAGCCAAAGATCAGCAGGTAGGTTCCATAGTAGATGGCGTTCTCGATGAGCGCCGTCTTAATCTTCCCGGTGATGGAGAATCCTCCAGAGCGAGCATAGGACTGCATGAAGGGCAGCAGCAGCCTGATGAACAAAGACAGGTTAAGAACAGTATCTTATGCTAAAGACAGCAGCTAATGCTAAAAACATCAGTCAATGCTAAAAACATCCATAATGCTAAAGAAAGCAGAAAACCCCAAAAGCAGCAGCTAATGCTAAAAACATCAGTTAATGCTAAAGACAGCAGCTAATGCTATAAACAATAGCTTATGCTAAAAACAGCAGCTCACGACAAGAACAGTAGGTAACACCAAAAACAGCAGTGAATACTAAAAGCAGTAGCTAATGCTAAACACATTAGCTAATGTTAAAACAGAAGCTAATGCAAAAAACAGCAGTTAATGCTAAAAATAGCAGCTGACACTACAAACGGCAGCTAATAATAAAAACAGCACCTAACGCTAAAAACAGCAGCAAATGACAAAAACAACCAACTCTAACCGGACAGCTAACAGGTGAGTCATACTGACCAGGTGAGGCATTGAGACGTCCAGTAAACAACCCTCCAGAACACCGGCAGGATACCGTCAGGGATGTAGCTCCACGGTTTGTAGCAGGAAGTGACATCACTGAAGAAAAAACACAACACTTACTGACTCCATCGTACTGTAATACTCTGTGTACTGACCCCATCGTACTGTAATACTCTGTGTACTGACTCCATCGTACTGTAATACTCTGTGTACTACTCCATCGTACTGTAATACTCTGTGTATTGACCCCATCGTACTGTAATACTCTGTGTACTGACCCCATCGTACTGTAATACTCTGTGTACTACTCCATCATACTGTAATACTCTGTGTACTGACCCCATCGTACTGTAATACTTTGTGTACTACTCCATCGTACTGTAATACTTTGTGTACTGACCCCATCGTACTGTAATACTCTGTGTACTACTCCATCGTACTGTAATACTCTGTGTACTGACCCCATCGTACTGTAATACTCTGTGTACTGACCCCATCGTACTGTAATACTCTGTGTACTACTCCATCGTACTGTAATACTCTGTGTACTGACCCCATCGTACTGTAATACTTTGTGTACTGACCCCATCGTACTGTAATACTCTGTGTACTACTCCATCGTACTGTACTGTACTACCCATCGTACTGTAATACTGTGTACTGACCCCATCGTACTGTAATACTCTGTGTACTGTACTGTAATACTACTGTGTACTCCATCGTACTGTAATACTCTGTGTACTGACCCCATCGTACTGTAATACTGTGTACTGACCCCATCGTACTGTAATACTCTGTGTACTACTCCATCGTACTGTAATACTCTGTGTACTGACCCCATCGTACTGTAATACTCTGTGTACTGACCCCATCGTACTGTAATACTCTGTGTACTGACCCCATCGTACTGTAATACTCTGTGTACTGACTCCATCGTACTGTAATACTCTGTGTACTGACCCCATCGTACTGTAATACTCTGTGTACTGACCCCATCGTACTGTAATACTCTGTGTACTGACTCCATCGTACTGTAATACTCTGTGTACTGACTCCATCGTACTGTAATACTCTGTGTACTGACCCATCGTACTGTAATACTCTGTGTACTACTCCATCGTACTGTAATACTCTGTGTACTGACCCAATCGTACTGTAATACTCTGTGTACTGACTCCATCGTACTGTAATACTCTGTGTACTGACTCCATCGTACTGTAATACTCTGTGTACTGACCCCATCGTACTGTAATACTCTGTGTACTGACCCCATCGTACTGTAATACTCTGTGTACTGACCCCATCGTACTGTAATACTCTGTGTACTACTCCATCGTACTGTAATACTCTGTGTACTGACCCCATCGTACTGTAATACTCTGTGTACTACTCCATCGTACTGTAATACTCTGTGTACTACTCCATCTTTACTGTAATACTCTGTGTACTACTCCATCGTACTGTAATACTCTTTGTACTGACCCCATCGTACTGTAATACTCTGTGTACTGACCCCATCGTACTGTAATACTCTGTGTACTGCCCCATCATACTGTAATACTCTGTGTACTACTCCATCGTACTGTAATACTCTGTGTACTGACCCAATCGTACTGTAATACTCTGTGTACTGACCCCATCGTACTGTAATACTCTGTGTACTGACCCCATCTTTACTGTAATACTCTGTGTACTGACTCCATCGTACTGTAATACTCTGTGTACTGACCCCATCGTACTGTAATACTCTGTGTACTGACCCCATCGTACTGTAATACTCTGTGTACTGACCCCATCGTACTGTAATACTCTGTGTACTGACCCCATCGTACTGTAATACTCTGTGTACTGACCCCATCTTTACTGTAATACTCTGTGTACTGACTCCATCGTACTGTAATACTCTGTGTACTGACCCAATCGTACTGTAATACTCTGTGTACTGACCCTATCGTACTGTAATACTCTGTGTACTACTCCATCTTTACTGTAATACTCTGTGTACTACTCCATCGTACTGTAATACTCTGTGTACTACTCCATCTTTACTGTAATACTCTGTGTACTGACTCCATCGTACTGTAATACTCTGTGTACTGACCCAATCGTACTGTAATACTCTGTGTACTGACCCTATCGTACTGTAATACTCTGTGTACTACTCCATCTTTACTGTAATACTCTGTGTACTGACCCCATCGTACTGTAATACTCTGTGTACTGACTCCATCGTACTGTAATACTCTGTGTACTGACCCCATCGTACTGTAATATTCTGTGTACTGACCCCATCGTACTGTAATACTCTGTGTACTGACCCCATCGTACTGTAATACTCTGTGTACTGACCCCATCGTACTGTAATACTCTGTGTACTACTCCATCGTACTGTAATACTCTGTGTACTACTCCATCGTACTGTAATACTCTGTGTACTGACCCCATCGTACTGTAATACTCTGTGTACTGACCCATCGTACTGTAATACTCTGTGTACTGACTCCATCGTACTGTAATACTCTGTGTACTGACCCCATCGTACTGTAATACTCTGTGTACTGACCCCATCGTACTGTAATACTCTGTGTACTGACCCCATCGTACTGTAATACTCTGTGTACTGCCCCATCGTACTGTAATACTCTGTGTACTGACTCCATCGTACTGTAATACTCTGTGTACTACTCCATCGTACTGTAATACTCTGTGTACTGACCCCATCGTACTGTAATACACTGTGTACTGACCCCATCGTACTGTAATACTCTGTGTACTGACTCCATCGTACTGTAATACTCTGTGTACTGACCCCATCGTACTGTAATACTTTGTGTACTGACCCCATCGTACTGTAATACTTTGTGTACTGACCCCATCGTACTGTAATACTCTGTGTACTGACTCCATCGTACTGTAATACTCTGTGTACTACTCCATCGTACTGTAATACTCTGTGTACTACTCCATCGTACTGTAATACTCTGTGTACTGACCCCATCGTACTGTAATACTCTGTGTACTGACCCCATCGTACTGTAATACTCTGTGTACTGACTCCATCGTACTGTAATACTCTGTGTACTGACCCCATCGTACTGTAATACTCTGTGTACTGACTCCATCGTACTGTAATACTCTGTGTACTGACCCCATCGTACTGTAATACTCTGTGTACTGACCCCATCGTACTGTAATACTCTGTGTACTACTCCATCGTACTGTAATACTCTGTGTACTGACTCCATCGTACTGTAATACTCTGTGTACTGACCCCATCGTACTGTAATACTCTGTGTACTGACCCCATCGTACTGTAATACTCTGTGTACTGACCCCATCGTACTGTAATACTCTGTGTACTGACTCCATCGTACTGTAATACTCTGTGTACTGACCCCATCGTACTGTAATACTCATGTGTACTGACCCCATCGTACTGTAATACTCTGTGTACTGACTCCATCGTACTGTAATACTCTGTGTACTGACTCCATCGTACTGTAATACTCTGTGTACTGACTCCATCGTACTGTAATACTCTGTGTACTGCCCCATCGTACTGTAATACTCTGTGTACTGACTCCATCGTACTGTAATACTCTGTGTACTGACTCCATCGTACTGTAATACTCTGTGTACTGACTCCATCGTACTGTAATACTCTGTGTACTGACCCCATCGTACTGTAATACTCTGTGTACTGACCCCATCGTACTGTAATACTCTGTGTACTGACCCCATCGTACTGTAATACTCTGTGTACTGACTCCATCGTACTGTAATACTCTGTGTACTGACTCCATCGTACTGTAATACTCTGTGTACTGACCCCATCGTACTGTAATACTCTGTGTACTGACCCCATCGTACTGTAATACTCTGTGTACTGACTCCATCGTACTGTAATACTCTGTGTACTGACTCCATCGTACTGTAATACTCTGTGTACTGATCCCATCGTACTGTAATACTCTGTGTACTGACTCCATCGTACTGTAATACTCTGTGTACTGATCCCATCGTACTGTGACTGTGCTGACCTTTTGGTGGGCGTGGCCGAGGAGTTTGCTGCCGTGTGATTGGCTGGCGGAGGGCTGATGGTGGAAACGGGGCCGTGGTCCTGGTGGTCGATCTTGCACTGGTTGTAGATGGTCTAGAGGAGCAGAGCCGTGGTTTTACTGAGTCAGGCTCGTCAAAGATGGTAAATGCGGAGTGACATCATGAAACACTGCTGGTGAAGAATATTAAGGTATTCACTGATGGCCTCAGGGACTCCACCCGCCTCCTAGACCTACCGTGCTGACGTCCAGCGGCAGGATGAAGACGATGAGGAAGCACAGGTACCAGGCCAGCAGCGTCCCGAACAGAACCATGCGCTGCTGCTTCTTGAAGTCTCCATATCGGTGCAGCAGAAACAGCGCCAAGAAGAACACCACCACGATCTCGATGCCGAGGGCCGCCCCGCTCATCCTGCTGCGAGACCTGCGACACAAAACCTGCGACGCAAAACCTGCGACGCAACGGAGAGCACAGCTTTAAACCCAAAGCAGCTGCAGAAATGCATCAGAACAACTCAGAGTTTAGACTCAGATCCTCAGCTCTGACGGAGGAAATAAACCAGTAATGAACATAGCTATGAACCACTGACCTGAAACCATGAAAGGCTCTTTGTGTTGTTTCTCTGAGAGGGGGGAAACTGGGACAACAGGGACAACTGGGACAACTGGGACAACTGGGCTCTGACTGGTTCAGGCAGCGTGAACATACTTATTGGATCTAAACGTGTTTGATTAAGTTTAACACAACTCCACAACTACACATTAACAACACACAGACACACAAACAACAACAAACAACAACACACAGACACACAAACAACAACAAACAACAACACACAGACACACAAACAACAACAAACAACAACACACAGACACACAAACAACAACAAACAACAACACACAGACACACAAACAACAACACACAGACACACAAACAACAACAAACAACAACACACAGACACACAAACAGCAACACACAGACACACAAACAACAACAAACAACAACACACAGACACACAAACAGCAACACACAGACACACAAACAACAACAAACAACAACACACAGACACACAAACAGCAACACACAGACACACAAACAACAACAAACAACAACACACAGACACACAAACAGCAACACACAGACACACAAACAACAACAAACAACAACACACAGACACACAAACAGCAACACACAGACACACAAACAACAACAAACAACAACACACAGACACACAAACAGCAACACACAGACACACAAACAACAACAAACAACAACACACAGACACACAAACAACAACACACAGACACACAAACAACAACAAACAACAACACACAGACACACAAACAGCAACACACAGACACACAAACAACAACACACAGACACACAAACAACAACAAACAACAACACACAGACACACAAACAGCAACACACAGACACACAAACAACAACAAACAACAACACACAGACACACAAACAGCAACACACAGACACACAAACAACAACAAACAACAACACACAGACACACAAACAGCAACACACAGACACACAAACAACAACAAACAACAACACACAGACACACAAACAGCAACACACAGACACACAAACAACAACAAACAACAACACACAGACACACAAACAGCAACACACAGACACACAAACAACAACAAACAACAACACACAGACACACAAACAGCAACACACAGACACACAAACAACAACAAACAACAACACACAGACACACAAACAGCAACACACAGACACACAAACAACAACAAACAACAACACACAGACACACAAACAGCAACACACAGACACACAAACAACAACAAACAACAACACACAGACACACAAACAGCAGGTCTCACTGTTCTGTTTCAGTTATAATCAGGATTAAACCCAGCTGATAAGGAATCAATAATTATCAATTATTATTGTTGCTGTTGTTGTTGTTATTATTGTTGTTATTATTATTGTCCAGCTGGTATTTTGTGTCACAATAATTCCGACCTGATTAAAAACGACAACAGGAGGCAGAGATTAGTGAACAAGTGTACGAACAGGTGTATTAACAGGTGTACTACAGGTGTACTACAGGTGTGCTATAGAACACACCCCATAATAATCCACTGCAGACCCAGTCAGACTGTCTGTGTATTTATACATTCTGTGGATTCATCTCATTGAAATGTTGACAGGAAGTGACATCAGAATTCATTCATCGCCTCACACTGTTTTCACTTCACTGGTTTCTTATTCTGTTTCACATTTCGGCTGAATTTAGAGAATTCTTTAAGTTTCATCCAAACAAACCCAGCTCACCTGTGACGCCATTTTAACGGCTCAATATGTCCTCAGATAAACTGGGACAGACAGAACAGATCATCAGATCAGAACGACTGAAGGGATCCAGCAGAGGACACAGGTTAACTAGTGGACCTTAAACATGGAATAACGTGGAAAATGTTCCAACCACTCTGGTCAATAAATGAGTGAAGTAAATCTGAGGGACTGATTTACTGGATTCAGTCTGAACGGATCAAACTGCTGAGTTCAGTCGTTGATCATCATCAGTTCAGGATCCAAACACATCGGAGGTCTAAAGGTTTCCATGAAGAGCTGCTGATGCTGCAACAGATAAACCAGTTCCTTCACCAGAGAAGCTCCGTGGCTGGGCCTTGTCTTCATGATGCAGACACCCTCATTAACCCCCCGCTGAGGAAAAGGAGCAGCCGTTCAGGAAATACCAGCAGACATGTACAGAAGTGGAGCTCACACTGCTCTGAGTCCCTCTGGCTGAAAGTAACCTCTCCGTACACGAGCAGAGACACCGACAGGAAGTACTGACACTGCAGGAACAGCAGCTGGTACGTATTCTGAATTCTGTCATAAACAAAGTGCAGCTTTACCAAACCAGAAGGACACATGACTAATCCCTTTATATGTTCTTCTATTGACTGTACTGACAGTGGTCATACATGTTTAACTGCTATACTGCATGTATTATATTACCACGTGTGTAGTATCAATAGTACAGTTATCCATAGTAAATACTAATAATGTAGTTATTAACAGTAAATACTAATAATGTAGTTATTAATAGTAAATACTAATAATGTAGTTATTAACAGTAAATACTAATAATGTAGTTATTAACAGTATGGTCCTGGTCCGGAGCTGGTTCTGGTTCTGTTCTGGGTCCTGGTCCGGAGCTGGTTCTGGTTCTGTTCTGGGTCCTGGTCCGGAGCTGGTTGTGGTTCTGTTCTGGGTCCTGGTCCGGAGCTGGTTGTGGTTCTGTTCTGGGTCCTGGTCCGGAGCTGGTTGTGGTTCTGTTCTGGGTCCTGGTCTGGAGCTGGTTCTGGTTCTGTTCTGGGTCCTGGTCCGGAGCTGGTTGTGGTTCTGTTCTGGGTCCTGGTCTGGAGCTCACTGTGAGACTACAGACCACTACAGTCTCTATCAGTCAGACTGAACAAGTTTCTGTGAACCTGTACAGAGAATGAAAGCATCACACCTGCACACTCACCTCTCTGACAGGTAACAGCAGTTGCAGCTAAGCTACGTTAGCATCACAGCTAGCTAGCCCCGTTAGCCTGCAGCGGACCGACGGCTCTCTTACCGGCCTTCTCCGGGACTCTGTCGGCCTTCAGGGCGCTGCCGCCGGTTACGGCTCCTCCGCTGCGGTCGCTGTCCGCCGGTTCACCGTCACGATCTGCCGCTCCGAGGCTCGTTACCGGAGCAGCGTCCGACACATCCCGGGTCTACCGGAGGAATCACGGGAGCGGACGGTGACGTCAGTGACAGGCGAGCTGCGGCTCTGCGCCTGCGCGGCAGTGTGTTTGTGTGTTTGTTTGTTCCGCATCTTTATCGCCCCCGCAGGACAGCAGAGGAACTGCAGGTAGAAACACAGGCCGAACCCAGACCTCCAGGTCCGGACTGGAGGACTGTCAGCTCTGAGGAACATGGAGGGATCACATCTAACAGGACATCTGTCTTTGAAAATGACCGGTTCGACCGAGACATTCTGTTTGTTACTGATCCACTAGGCTGTAGTGGTGTAACAGACCAGCCAGCTTTTGAAAATAAAGGTCTTCGAGAATTCAATTAAACATGTAGAGTAAATCCTTTACCGTTGATTCAGCTCATCAAAAGTCACTGAACGTTTGTAAATAGCAGAGCTGGTTATTGAAAAGTGGAAGTGAAATGATAGAAAATGAACCAACAGGTTTATTAACAGTGTCTTAAAGTCTAAGTTGTTTCAGGGCCATCACAGAGGAGTGAATACCCCCACCCCAACCCCCACCCCCACCCTAAAGGGTTAGGGCTCTCATCTGTGCCTGTTTCAGTTCTTTATGTTATTTCCTGTCTTAAAGCTCCAGACTCTTTGCTCTGTGGTGTTTTACTGATCTATCTGTGTCTGTGGAGATCAAACCTCTCTGTGAGAAACTATCTACAGATGTGTTTGATTGTTCTCGGACGTTCATGAACAAATAATTTTTTAAAAAAGGTCCAAAAATTAAAAAAAAGGCTTCATCTGATCTGCTGGTCTGCAGGGGGCGCCAGGAGGAGCAGGAGGAGGAGCAGGAGGAGAAGAAGCAGTCCCTCCTCCTCCTCCTCGTGACAGGATCACGTGACCTGTCGCAGTGTGACGTGTGATCAGCTGACTGCTACCCTGATCCTCCGTCGACCTTCGTCCGGTTCGGTCCTTCGGTTCTCCGTCAGTTCAGTGACCCAGCATGGCCAGCCAGTCCCAGGGCATCCAGCAGCTGCTGCAGGCCGAGAAGAGAGCGGCCGAGAAGGTGGCCGAGGCCCGCAAACGTGAGTAGACCGACGGCCTGCGGTGCTCCGCGGCCCGCAGCTCCGTCCGCCTCCAGGCCCGGCTGGTAGCAGGAGCCCCGGTGACCTGTTTGTAGCAGACACCGAAACAGAACCGACGTGCCGGTGGGAACCAGCAGAACCCGGTAGAACCCGGTAGAAATGAGGGCTGCAGCGGAAGTCGGTTAGAAAATGGGTGGGTTTACAGATTCGTGCTGCTGCTCGGTGTTTCCTGAACTCCGAACCGACCGAATCCGGTCCAGAGAGCAGCGGCGGCCTCTCTGCTCATCGGCCCTCAGCCCGATGTCCTGCCCGCTCACTGGGCCTCTGAGGGCGGCTACCCTCGGTGCTGTTCGGCCCGCTTCCCGCTCCCCGTAACCGGTAGTAGGTGCAGAAATACTGCCGCCGGTGAACCGAACCTCAGCCGGTGTCGGTACCAGAAATCCAGATCCTCTGATCAGCAGCAAACGGAGATGGTTCATGACAAGTTCAGTGTTTGTGTGTATTATGGGATGTATGGGAAGAATCACGTGACCCAGAGTCAGGCGGTGAGTCAGAGTCAGCAGAGCTGACAGGGTCAGCTTGGAAGGCTCTGTGGGTCCGTCAGCCCAGACCAGCTGGACCACAGAGACCCCCAGACCTCCTCCTGACTCCTGACCAGACCCCCAGACCTCCTCCTGACTCCTCCAGAGACCCCCAGGCCTCCTCCTGACTCCTGACCAGACCCCCAGGCCTCCTCCTGACTCCTCCAGAGACCCCCAGGCCTCCTCCTGACTCCTCCAGAGACCCCCAGGCCTCCTCCTGACTCCTCCAGAGACCCCCAGGCCTCCTCCTGACTCCTCCAGAGACCCCCAGGCCTCCTCCTGACTCCTCCAGACACCCCCAGACCTCCTCCTGACTCCTGACCAGACCCCCAGACCTCCTCCTGACTCCTCCAGACACCCCCAGACCTCCTCCTGACTCCTCCAGACACCCCCAGACCTCCTCCTGACTCCTCCAGACACCCCCAGACCTCCTCCTGACTCCTGACCAGACCCCCAGACCTCCTCCTGACTCCTGACCAGACCCCCAGGCCTCCTCCTGACTCCTCCAGAGACCCCCAGGCCTCCTCCTGACTCCTGACCAGACCCCCAGGCCTCCTCCTGACTCCTCCAGAGACCCCAGACCTCCTCCTGACTCCTCCAGAGACCCCCAGACCTCCTCCTGACTCCTCCAGAGACCCCCAGACCTCCTCCTGACTCCTGACTGACCCACTGGTCGTTTCTCTGCAGGTAAGAACCGTCGGCTGAAGCAGGCCAAGGAGGAAGCTCAGGCTGAGATCGAGCAGTACCGACTGCAGAGAGAGAAAGAGTTCAAGACCAAGGAGGCTGCAGTAAGTCTGACTCTACTGGTTTTACTGGTTTCTACTGTCTGATTCTACTCTCTGGTTCTACTGGTTCTCCAGTCTGTTTCTACTGTTTCTACTGGTTCCCTAGTCTGTTTCTACTGTTTCTACTGTTTCTACTCGTTCTACTGGATCTCCTGTCTGACTCTATTTTTCTTTTGGTTTCATTGATTTCGTTTCGTCTCGTCGTCTTTGTTTTCTCTGGATTGATGTTTTTGCTTCTTCTTTTTCCAGGTGAATGTTTTTTAAGAAGCAGCTTTTGATGTTGGCATCTCAGGTGTGTTTTTGCCTCTGTACCTGCAGGCGCTTGGTTCCCATGGTAACAGCGCGGTGGAGGTGGACCGGGACACCGCCGAGCGGATGGGTCGTATCCAGGCCAGTTACCGTGGTAACCGGGAGGCGGTGCTGGGCGAGCTGCTGCGACGTGTCTGCGACATCCAGCCGGAGTTTCACGCCAACTACCGTGTGGCCGGCTGAGGGGCGGGGCCGCGCTGTGATGTGGGCGAGGTCAGGGTCTGAGGGGCGGGGCCAGCTGAGCAGACATGGACGATAGCAACGTTAGCTTTGTTAGCTAAACCATTTGATGTGAGTCGGTCTGTGGAAGAGTTCAATCCCTCAAGGTCCTGTTGCGAACCACAGCTTCCATGTTGTGTTACTGTTTATTTATAGATCAGATCAATCTCCTGTTTTTATTGGAATGAAGTCTTTCCCCACTCGTCAGCCAATCGGAGCTCAGTCTGAAGTCAAAACAGCCAATGACACGCGATCAGTCAGCTGCTGATTGGCCATTGGCTCCCTGATCTCAGATCTGATTGGATAGAAAATGTGTAAAGGCTTTTATTGTGAAACTTTTGTGCATTCCGACAGTGTTGTTTCCTGTTAGTGCTTATGTGACTTCCTGTTGTTGTTTGTGACTCATGATGATGAAACATTAAAAAGAATGTTGATTGAATGAGACGGTGTGCTGCTCTGTGATTGGCTGTGAAAGTGTGACATCATATCTGCACTGTGATGTCGGAGGGGTCGTTGGAGGTAAGTTCACCTGGAAAACAGACCAGACAGCAGCTTCAGTCTGAGCTGTTGTCTGATCACCGCAACAGAAACTTTATTGATCCTGGAGGAGAACTTCAAGGAGCTGACACATGTCACATGACAGATGATGGACGGAGAGACGGATCATGGATTATTGATTATGGAGAGATTATTCATAGGTTATTGATTATAGATGGATTATAGATAATTATATATTATAGATGGATTATAGATCATAGATAAATAGATGAGCAAACATGTTCCTCTTAAACTCTGTAAAGACGTAGAAATGCTGCCTAAAACACAAATACAGCAGCAGGATGCTGGTTCAGAGGACAACAGCTGTTCTCCTGATCACCACAGACTGAGACTGTACAGATGTTTTAACAGTCCTCAGCAGAAACGTTGGATCATCTGATTGAATGACCTGATCCAGGTGTTAATGTACAGAACTACGGACTGTTGACGGCAAACATCAGCCAACATGTAGAACACACCTTCAACATACAGTTAGAATCTCCATTGATCAACTAAGATCAAAGGTTTGCTGCATCCTGCTGTGACGTGACGTATACGTGTTCCCATGTTAACAAGCTGTCAGTGATGCAGATTGTAAAGTTCGTTCACCTTCAGCAGGGGTGCTCAATCCTGGTCCTCGAGAGCCCCGATCCAGCATGTTTTAGATGTTTCCCTGATTCAAATGATCAGAATCGTTATCAGGCTACTGCAGAGCTTCAGGATGAGCTGATCATTTGAATCAGGTGTGTTGGAAGAAGGAAACATCTAAAACATGCTGGATTGTGGCCCTCGAGGACCAGGATTGAGCACCCCTGACCTTCAGTGTCTGTAGAACTGTTCCTGTTTGGATCACAGTGAGAGGTTTCCTAGTTGCTGTTGTTGGGATGGGGGCCTTGTTTCACCACCATCACTGCAATAAAGTGGTCAGTTAGAAGAAAAGCGCTTCCACCTGCTCAGAGCAGCATTTCAGGTCGGCCTCTAATTATCCAATCAGCAGGCGGCTCCAGGTGATCAGCAGCTTTATTATCCTCAGGTGTGGCAGCAGTCTGCAGCAGCTTCCAGCCGCTCTTCAGTGCGTCCCAGCAGGCAGAGAGCAGCACAGTGGACTGAAGCATGTTGGCGTCTAACGGGCCGATGAAGATGATGATGATGATGATGGCCTGGGTTTGGCCCGCTTTGGTGCTTCTAGCCCGGCTCACCACGGCAGAAGAACCTCACCGGGACGCACACGGAGCTTTGGCCGGCTCGGAGCCGCCGATGGAGACCGGCAGCAGGGGAGGCTTCCTGCCGATGCCGGTGTGGAAGTTTGTGGAAGGTAAGAATGCAGGTGGTCCAGGTGAGCTGAGGTAAGTGAGGGCGTCACAGAGAGCAGGTTAATGAGAGTGAAGGCCAACACAGCTTGAGGGTTTGTTCCTCTTCAGCCATGTGCTTCCTCTGAACGTGTTCCACAGTCTGCTGGTGGAAATGCTGGGAGCTTTCCTTGTTCCTCCAGCTGAAGGCTGAGCTTTGAAATGTGTGCTGTTCAATGTTGTGGCTGCTCTTCCCCCTTCAGACTGGGAATAAAGGGACTGAGAGGCCAGTGTTGGAATGTGGCCTGTTGAGCTGCTCACACTGCCGTCAGAGGGAGGTGGAAAAGTGCCAACAGTGAAGCTTTGTGTTGCAGACGCTGCAGACGCATCAGATTTGGGCCGGCCGCAGTTTCTGTGCAGCGACACGTCGCTCTCCGTTCGCTTGTGGCTCATCCGACACTCGGACCTGCGTCTGCAAGGTGAGTTTGATCGGTCCACCTGCTGCTGCAGCGCCTCCCTCTACAGAGGCTGTGGAGGCTTTGTGCTTCATGTCAGTGTTGAGCCTCTGATGCTTGTAAAGGTAACTTTCAGAGCAGCGTGCAGCTCAGTCAGAGTCAGTGGATCCACCTGTTCCTTCATCACTGACTGACCTGTAAAGTCTGAAAGGTGAAGCGTGTTTTTGTGGGACCAGGTGGGCCTCATGTGTCCGCTGTGTGTCCGTCTGAGGCCATGTGAGCTGTAACCTGTTGGTTGTGATGCTGTGTGTGCAGACGGGAGGAGGTTGCTGGGGCTGCAGCAGGGATGTGGCGGTTCTGTTCGGACCGTGGGGCCGTGGCTGCTGCTGAAGCTGCCTTACACCAGCTGCCGCATGGCATCGCAGGTAAATGTGAGAAGGGTCAGTTTGTCACCGAGTTTCTCGTCGGTGAGACTGTGGAGGTGAAACTCCTGACTGTTCTCCAGCTGAAGACAAACTGCTGCCTGGTGACGTTGTGCTTTGTTCCACAGGTTTCAAATGGGACGTGGTTCCACCAGGTGAAGCTGCGTTACTTCGACCACCTGCTGCAGGAGAACATGACGGCTGTGGTCTCCTGTGAGGATCCTCCAACGTTGCTGCATCTGGCGCCGCCGACGGTTCGCTGTGGAGAAACGGATGTCAGTGTGAAGCTGCCTCTGGGAGCCAGACTGCAGAGGGTGAAGGCTCTGGGTAAAGACGTGGCGGCTGGGAGGGTGCAGACGACCACGACTCCTGGAGCAGTGTTGGTGCAGATGTCCACACCGGCAGACGAGGTAAGGACGGAGAGATCCACGATCCAGTTTGTCAAAGTTGGGTGGAGAGCTAACGGCTAAATGTTGTGCAGGACTCCATCTACGAAGTGATCTATTTGGACTCGGCTGGTGAGATGTCCACGACGCTGGCGGCTTGTTTGAAAGGAGATGGACGGGATCGTGAGCGCAGAGCTGTGCAGCACCAGTGGGACTGGGTGGTGAATCCTCGTCATTGGTACAGTGACAATCGAGAGGTGAGAGGGGAAACTGAAATGGTGGGAGGAGCAGAAGCTCCACATGTTGATGAAAGCTCAGTTAATGAAACTGTGGTACCTGTAACTACACAGGCGGTGTACGATTCCCCACAAGACCTGGGTGACGAATCTTCTGATGACTTCGATTCTGACGATGAGATGGATGACGATGAGATGGAGGACGATGAGGATGAGGAGATGGATGACGAGGAGATGGAGGACGATGAGGAAATGGACGAGGAGATGGAGGACGATGAGGAGGAGATGGGTGACGAGGATATGGATGAGTATGACGACTTGGATGATGAGCTTGAGGGCGATTATCTGGACGAGGACTTGGATGACGGAGCCAACAACGTCACAACAGACAACATGACTGACGCCCAGACGAACTCCACAATGACGGCTGAAACCATGACAGGAATGGTGGAAGCTGAAGATGCACAGAACGTCTCAATGCTTGCAGAACCCAGAGGGATGGCGCCAGATGACCGAGAATACATGGATGAGGACAATGAGGGTGAGACGTACAACGGCGTTGGCGACGAGGACTCGGAAGACGATGATGATGATGACGAGGACTCGGATGATGATGATGACGAGGACTCGGAAGACGATGATGATGATGACGAGGACTCGGAAGACGATGATGACGAGGACTCGGATGATGATGATGATGACGAGGACTCGGATGATGACGATCATGAGACGTACGATGGCATTGGCAAGGACTCGGAGGATGAGGAGGAAGACGATCATGAGACGTACGATGGCATTGGCAAGGACTCGGAGGATGAGGAGGAAGACGATCATGAGACGTACGGCGTCGGCGAGGAGGACCCGGAGGATGATGGGGATTCTAATGCAGACGACTCCGAAGCCGCTGACTATTCTACAACCAGCACCTCCAGTACACATGTGTCAACCAGTGTGTCCCCCAGCACCTAGACCACCACAGATCCATCCACTGTCAAAGCAATGGTGGCGGCTGCAGAAGGGCTTTGTCCAGCTCCTCACTGTTTGAAATAAAGTACAGTTTTGCAACAGATCAGTTTGGTTGTTTCTCATGTAGAGTTGATTTGCTTCCACCTAACATGGTCAACTTGATCTGGAACATGAGGGGTTGATCAGCTGTCAGAGCAGACTTTAAAATCCTTCCCTCCTATCAAGTCCTTAATGGTCCAATCTGGTGTCGGTCCATTGGTTTGTCGTTCTTGACCAGCATTTCAGTTTTGTGTAGCCCCTCACTTCTTCCAGGTGTTCAGAATGAGCAGCGGCCACGGTCCACCAGGTTTACTTTCTACAGGGCTAACTAATGTCTGAACCTCAAGCAACACTCAAATGTTCCGTTGGCTGCAACACTGAACAGTCTTCATGCACTGAGGCGCTAAACGGCTAGTGGACTATTGATGTACCCCCTCCCAACAATGGGGACATCCTTTAGTGTTGGCACACATTGAAATGGTAACGCAGCCATTCAGGTCATCCAATAAACAGTGGGTGGGTAATTCAGATGCTGTTGACCTCTAGCGTCTCATATCTTTCAATATTTCTGAAACGAGGAGTTTTAAATAAATGGGCTAAAAGCAGCACAACAGCTACAGCCAGAGTTGTAAAGACAAGCTGCTGAAACCTGAATGTGACATTATTCTTTGTACTGTTGGTGCGAAAGCTGCTCAGATTGCTTCTCATTGAGAACACAGTTAAATGAGCTCAAGACTGAATAATGAAACGGGCACGGTGCTTTTATTCTACTCATGGAAAAAGTTGAATCATTTGACAACCAAGCAATGACTCCATCTCGCCTACCTTGAAGGTTCTAGAAGTTCATTGAGGTTTCAGGACTCATCAATGGCTCCTCAGGGAGGTTCTGGGTCATAGATCCCGTTCCTGGAGTCTCACTGTGAGGCTGGTCTTGGTCAGATGGTCTGGTCCACTCTTGGTCAGATGATCCATGTGTCCTCTCCTCGGCAAACATCTGTGTATAAAGTAGTCTGTGAAGTTCTGGTTCCACAACAGTCCTGCATTTTTGTGAAAATGTGTCGCTGGCACTCTTCGCCCTGACCTTGAAACGAAATGTAGACCACTAGAGATTTGGACCAAACAATATGAGAATGTACCAGCCCATGTGACCCAAACTGGACCAGACCATATGACCCACACTGGTCCAAAACATGTGACCCAGACTGGATCATTCACTCCATGGTGCTAAGCTACGTATGTAGCCACAGCTGCCCTGGGGTAGACTGACGGAGGCCAGACTGCCAGTCTGCACCATCGGCCCCTCCGACCACCACCAATCACATTGCATCCACCCAGGCTTCCTGGTTCCCTCACGGTCTCCCATCCAGGTACTGACCAGGCCCAACCTCGCTTAGCGTCCCAGACCTGACGGGATGGGGTGGTGGGGTTATGTGATGACATGTCATCTCATAGTGCTTTACATAGCAGCAAGAACAGAAAACAGAGAACCAACAGTCCAAAGCTGCTTCTGGATTCCCTCTGAGCAGCAGTCAGTGACGATGACTGACTGAACCAGATCCTCTGACCAAGACTGTACCAGGCCACATTACCCAGACTGGACCAGGCCACATTACCCAGACTGTACCAGGCCACATTACCCAAACTGGACCAGGCCACATTACCCAGACTGGACCAGGCCACATTACCCAGACTGGACCAGGCCACATTACCCAGACTGGACCAGGCCACATTACCCAGACTGGACCAGGCCACATTACCCAGACTGGACCAGGCCACATTACCCAGACTGTACCAGGCCACATTACCCAGACTGGACCAAAGCATATGACCCAGACAGGACCAGATCATTTGACAGAGATTGGCCAAACTATCTGACCCAGATTCCACCAGACCCTCAAAACTAAACTGATGCAGATCTGGGCCTCACTTATAAATGCTGTGTCCACACAGAACCGGACCTGAAGGATCTGTGCAGAAGGGTGGTGATCAGTGACTCTTGTCTGGGTTTGTTCTGGTTCAGTTGGTGTCACTCAGTCTAATTCACGTTTGACAGTTTGTGTTGTTTTTATTGGCATTTGAAGTAACAGAATCCAGTCAGGTACAGCTGGATGGGCAGAACAAACCCTGGGCATGGCTCTGCTCCAACAGAACCGCCCTGAAGTCAACGATCACATGGAAACAGACTCGATGTGACAGAAACTGAAGCCAGACACAAAAAATACAATCAGCAGTAAAACAACAGCCAAAAGACAAACACAGAAAACGATGATTGAACAGTTTGTAACAGTCCAGAATCACACAGTCAGTGATGGCTGTAAGGGCTGCAGCCTTTCAGGGATGGTAGTAAACATTCCAGCAATGTGTTCTAATAGAACCTGAGGATTGTCGCACCGCTCTGCATCCTTTCATGTTTGGTACTGTAGGCACAGTTTGCTGATAACACTCTTGTACGTTTCCTTCAGTTACTGGTAGTGCAGTATTTTTCCGCTGTTACTGTTTGACTGTTTTCACAGATCGGAGTCCTGAGGATTAACCGTAAGCAGAACTGAAATCTTGCTGCTCTTTTTTTTGTCTGGAGGTCATCGAAGTCGGACGATGCGCAAGTGATGGCTCAGGAATCAGTGCAGAGGAATAAAGATAAGATAAGAAGCATGCTGAGACTTCGGACTGCCAACTGTGTTCAGCCGATTCCTCCTCAGCAGGTTTACTTTCTCTGTTTAACCTGAACATCTGAGGCCCACTGACGCTGAACTCAGGCTCTTTACTTGACGACGTTAAACCACTTGGCTGCTGCAGTCATTGACCATTGCTCTGCTGTTTACGGCTGATGACTCATAGGAGACCTTGTCATGGTGTTTTGGAATATCCTATAGTTTTGTGTGTTAATATCCCAGATTTTATTATTTTTGTGTGTTAATAGGTTTTGCCAGTGTGGTCAATACATTTACATTTATTCATGTAAATACAGTTAGTTATATATTGCCAGTGTTCTGGGCCAGATAAATTAATTATTTCAGTCATTAATGTTGTTTCTCTCCTGATGATGGACTAAAACATGTCTGAAATCAACTCAGTTTAATTTCATTCTTCTTTTTTTTTTACCTCATCACATGGTGCAGGGGATCACATGATCACATCACCACAAACGCTGCGTACGTGGCCTCACTAAAGCCCCACCCCTGATCCCAGAGCTCGCCCTCTGATTGGTGTACTCTGTTGTTGTCCAACCTCTTCTAAGCTCCTCCCCTGCGCGCTACGTAAAACCGTGATGACGTAGGGGCGGAAGCGGCACAGGCAGACGTTGAAGAGTTGCGGAGACGAAAGACTTTCTTCTTCTTCTTTCTTTCCTTCTGTTTTATTTTATTCGAACCGGTTTAGTTTCGTGTTTCTGAGCCGGAACGGAGGAAGTAAAGAAGAACAATTCCTGCGTCACTTCCAGGTAAACTCAGCCCCTGTTTTCGTGTCTTAGCAACTCTGTCAGTGACCTCTGCTGCTACCCGCTAGCACGCCGTTGGCTATTGCACCAAACTCCATAGAAAAATAGTGCAGTTTAGGTATGTCTGCTTGTACCTGAAAACATCCACTAAGGAGGCAGAAACTTGTGATGGTTCCAGAACCAGACCGGTCTTGCAGTAAATTCGGCTCGATGTGTTTCATCTGCAGAGCCCTCATTTCCATAAAGCCTCACTCTTATTCACCTGGTTTAAACTCATCTCCCTCGCAGTGTCCTTCTGTTGTGCTCCAAGAAATTGACAGGATTTCAAAGGAGTCTTGTTCTGAGGGAATTACTAACAGTGATTGGTTCAAGTCGTGCGGGTCGAGCGCTGTCAGAACAGGTGCAAGGTTAAGTCTTCCACGTGCACGCAAGCGCACGCTCGCGAGGCTGTATCCACTTGGCAGGTTTTTGGTTGGAGCCTGGTTACCTGAATTAGCATCACTGAAACTGATTGTCTGTCCTCATCTGATCGTGAATTAAAAGATGGAGATGACAGAGAAGCAGAACCAGTCCAGAACAATGGAGGCAGTGTGAGAATCAAACAGCTGATGGGGGTCAGAGAACAGGGAGTGATGAGGAAATCATAATAATACACACCTCAACAGTCTCATCAAAACAAGGAAACACTCGGGTTAGGTAGCATTACAGAGATGACAGAGACTGTTAGATCTGATAACTCAGAACAATTGCGATTAACACACAGTCACCTTTTGTCTTCAAATCTTCACCTGGACACAAACCTAACACGATAAAGTATTCCTAAACCTCAAATTTAACCTGGAACTAAAACCCTCAAAAAAACTGAGGGCAGCACAAAACCTGCTGTTTAAAAAGCTGCTATTAAAAAACTGCTGTTTTCTTTTTAATGTTCTAAATGTTCCTTTGTGCAATGTTGAGGCAGTAAAACTGTATTTTTACCATATTTTTTTATGTTTTCAGTGCTCTACCTTGTACTATTGTACATCTTTCTTTCTTGTGAATCACTTTGAGCTGCAAACCTTGTAAGAAAGGCGCTATACAAATAAAAGATGTCATTATTATTAAAACCTCTGTTTAAAACCTCCTTGTGGACACGGAGCAGACTGCAGTCATCCAGCAGCAGGCTGAAGATCAAACACGTCAGAGATGAAGCCTGATTTAACACTTGTCTTTACGACTGGTTCAAGGCCCCTGGGGCCCCTGATGGCCTGTTAATGGTTAGTTTTTGTGGTCTCTGCTAATGCTGCAGTGCATGAGTGAAGTCAGGATGCCATAAAGTCATGAAGATAAAATCCAAGGCTGATAAACGTCTGAAGATGAGAGCAGCTCAGGGTCAAAGGTCACAGGTCAGTGCTGCTGTGCTCTGATTGGCTGCTGAGACAGGTGTCAGACACCTGGAGGATGGTGTGCGTATCAGAGCCAGTCAGCAGTGACCTTGACCTAGATGTTCATTGCCCAATCAGATGACTAGAATCAGTCCTGGAGCAGCAGATCAATACTTTCTGCTGGTTCCATTAGTTATTAGTTCACATGCTGGTTTGACTCAGAGGCTGCGTCAGATCTGAAGATCTCGGTACCAACTGTTATTTTAATTACGTCAACAGTCTGATGAACCGTTGGCCCAGATGTGCTGGTTCAGAACCTCCAGGTTTTGGTCGTCGTGACCTCTCCAGTCAGTCCACCGTGGAGACTTCAAACTGGGAGTCTCAGTCTTCAGTCTGGTCCTTGAAACTTCCAGAACCTTTTACGTGAGGTGTTCAGACATGGCCGCCTCATGACTCCTCAGCGTCTGGTCTTCTCTGTGTGAACATTCGTTTAATTACAGAGTAACTGAACCAAAGGAGAACCACGCCCATGACAGAGTTTAGTTTTTTAATTAAGGCGGCAGTTATCGTTCGACTCTGTCTGAATGTTTTTCATGTTTCGGTTTCTGTTCTTTTAAACAAAAGCTAATAAATGAAAGTGAAACTACAGACACTGCATCAGTCGACAGGTTCAGAGTGGAGCATCTTCCCTCCCATAGGATCTTTGACATTAATGGACCTGAACAGCTGATGCTGGTCTGTTTAGCAGGGACAGACGGTTACCGGCCAGCTTGTTGACTGATCTTTGGGTTAGGGTTGGAGATGTTGGGTTAGAGATGTTGCGTTAGAGATGTTGGGTTGGAGATGTTGGGTTAGAGATGTTGGGTTAGAGATGTTGGGTTAGAGATGTTGGGTTAGAGATGTTGGGTTAGAGATGTTGGGATTTGAGATGTTGGGGTTAGAGATGTTGGGGTTAGAGATGTTGGGGTTCGAAATGTTGGGTTCAAGATGTCGGGGTTAGAGATATTGGGGTTAGAGATGTTAGGGTTCGAGATGTTGGGGTTAGAGATGTTAGGGTTCGAGATGTTGGGTTGGAGATGTTTGGTTGGAGATGTCGGGATTAGAGATGTTGGGTTAGAGATGTTAGGGTTCAAGATGTTGGGGTTAGAGATGTTAGGGTTCAAGATGTTGGGGTTAGAGATGTTAGGGTTCAAGATGTTGGGGTTAGAGATGTTGGGTTCGAGATGTTAGGGTTAGAGATGTTGGGTTCGAGATGTTGGGGTTAGAGATGTTGGGGTTAGAGATGTTGGGGTTAGAGATGTTAGGGTTCAAGATGTTAGGTTAGAGATGTTGGGTTATAGATGTTGGGTTAGAGATGTTGGGTTAGGGATGTTGGGTTAAGGTTAGAGATGTTGGGTTAGAGATGTTTGGTTGGAGATGTCCTGATTAGAGATGTTGGGTTAGAGATGTTAGGGTTCAAGATGTTGGGGTTAGAGATGTTAGGGTTCAAGATGTTGGGGTTAGAGATGTTGGGTTCGAGATGTTGGGGTTAGAGATGTTGGGGTTAGAGATGTTGGGGTTAGAGATGTTAGGGTTCAAGATGTTAGGTTAGAGATGTTGGGTTAGAGATGTTGGGTTAGGGATGTTGGGTTAGGGTTAGAGATGTTGGGTTAGAGATGTTGGGTTAGAGATGTTGGGTTAGAGATGTTGGGTTGGAGATGTTTGGTTGGAGATGTCGGGATTAGAGATGTTGGGTTAGAGATGTTATGGTTCAAGATGTTGGGGTTAGAGATGTTAGGGTTCAAGATGTTGGGGTTAGAGATGTTGGGTTCGAGATGTTGGGGTTAGAGATGTTGGGGTTAGAGATGTTAGGGTTCAAGATGTTAGGTTAGAGATGTTGGGTTATAGATGTTGGGTTAGAGATGTTGGGTTAGGGATGTTGGGTTAGGGTTAGAGATGTTGGGTTAGAGATGTTGGGTTAGAGATGTTGGGTTAGAGATGTTGGGTTAGGGTTGGAGATGTTGGGTTAGGGATGTTGGGTTAGAGATGTTGGGTTAGGGATGTTGGGTTAGGGTTAGAGATGTAGGGTTAGAGATGTTGGGTTAGGGTTAGAGATGTTGGGTTAGAGATGTTGGGTTAGGGTTGGAGATGTAGGGTTAGAGATGTTGGGTTGGAGATGTTGGGTTAGGGTTAGAAATGTTGGGTTAGAGATGTTGGGTTAGGGTTGGAGATGTTGGGGTTAGAGATGTTGGGTTGGAGATGTTGGGTTAGGGTTAGAAATGTTGGGGTTCAAGATGTGTAGGTTTGATATGTTGGGTTCGAGATGTTGGGGTTCAAGATGTTGGGGGACAACCATGACAAACGTGGATGGGTCTGTGGTTTGATAACATAAAGGTCAGGACAGTGGGTGAAATGGTTCCTGTGGCTCCACCTTCGTATTCTGAACTAAGACTGATGCTGACACGCTCAAACAGAACATGTGATGCCGACGGCGACTCACGGCCTTCTCGTTAATGTTAACAATGCTTTGATCTAATTGGCTGAGAGCAGATGGCAGGCCAGAGTGCACTGATTGACCAGTTGTGCCTCTTGTAGCCTCGGGGCCTGACAACCAATCAGATTACAGAAGGGCGTCTGCTCGGTGATGTCAGGCCGTTGCTGTGGTTACAGCTCTGCAGCAAGCTGGTCGACGCTGCGATGTTACCGATGTTCAGTCTGTGTCTGTCTTTGGACGAGTCAACAACAGCGAGTGGAAACGTGAGACAGGAAGCACCAGTCAGAGTCTCTGCAGGTGTGTTCAGGTGTGTTCAGGTTTTTTCGGCGTGTTTAGGCGTGTTTAGGCATGTTTAGGCGTGTTCAGGTTAATGCTGCTGCTTTTATCTTTGTATTAACGCCTGTCTGCTGGATGTGTTTCTGGTTTCTGATCATTCACCAGAGGAAACTTGAAGAAGTGCATTCTGGGTAAACTTTAAGGCTCATGTCAGCATGTTGGTAGGAGGTTGGTCGTTTTAAGGATCCTCTGTGGACAGGATTCACTCTGAGGGAAGTTTTTCTCCCATGTCTCCATGTTCTAACTCTGCTGAATGAATCTTCTGGCTGTTAAATGCAGAACCAATGTTAATGTTCTCATGTTTTCTGCAGTGTTCAGAGCTCGTTGAGAGTCTTTAGATTCTCCTCTGATGGAGTTCAGTTCTGGTTCTGTTAGTTCTGTTTCATCCTCAGACTGTGAACATCGGTGATGGTGTAGAGTCTGGGTCAGTTTCCTGCCTCCATGTTGTTTCTACCTTCCACTGTCAGAGTTAAAATATGACTGTATCAGAAGTGATTCTCCTCAGTGTGAACCCTGTCTACAGATGACCCTGGTATCTTCTAGAACTGTTCTGACCAACCTCCTACCAACATGCTGATACGAGCCTTAAAATTTACCCAGAATGCACTTGTTAATGTTTCCTCTGGTGGATGATCAGAAACCAGAAACACATCCAGGAACCACTGATGGTTTCTAGGACTCTATGTCAGACATTAGACTGTTCACACTCTGAGACATCCCATAATACTGATGCTCTCAGCTGGTTAAAAACAGATTTAGTTGTAGTTTGATGCAGAGTTTCAGTGTTTTATATTAAGTCATGTTGTTTCAGCAGTGATTGAGCTCATGAACCACAGTGGGATGAACCACGCCCACCACCATCACACCATGGCCACGCCCACCAGCAGTGGCCATGACCACGGAGGAGGAGGAGGGACTGATGGGAACCACGGATCACATGGCGGCATGGTGAGGGGCGGCGCTTATCACGGCTTTTGTGTACACAACGTCCTTAGGACATGGTGCTAGCGTGCTAACGTTAGCTGTCGTTGCCTAGGTGATGACCTTCTACTTTGGCTACAACAACGTGGAGCTGCTGTTCACTGGGCTGCTCATCAACTCACCTGGCGGTCAGCACACCATCCACCTGGAGGGGTGGAGTTTATATGTTACACATTTGTTTTATCAACCTGTGTCTGATCTTCATGTCTGTCCTCCTGTCATCCAATCAGAGATGGTCGGGGCCTGTATAGGTGTCTTCCTATTGGCCGTCCTGTATGAGGGGCTGAAGATCGGCCGTGAGGTTCTGCTGCGTCGCAGTCAGGTCAACGTCCGCTACAACTCGATGCCGCTCCCAGGGACTGATGGGACGGTGCTGATGGAGACGCACAAGACGGTCGGGTACGTCGCTAATGCTAATGCTAATACTAATGGTGCTTACAGAGCAGGAGGTGGAGGCAGGGATGAGGACTGAGCTGTTTCTATGGCTTAGTTCACGGGTAGAACTGGACAGTCCTTTCATTTCTGTTGCTCTGTGACGGTAATGCTGCTCATTATGGAGTAAAGACGGTTTGTGTGAGCACAGAGAGCAGGAGAGAAGCTCACGGATGGAAGCTTCTTCCTGTGCTGCTGTTGTCTGACTTCCTGTTTGTGATTATGCTGTTAACAACATTAGCATTATGACTTTACTCTTTTTTAACCCTAACTATGGGTTAAGTATTGGAAATAATAACTTTGATTACAGTAACAATATGTCATTTTAGTTTGAGGATTATTTGTGAAAGTATTGTTTTTGTGGGTACAGTTTAAACCTTTACCTGTTTTTAGGGGATTCATTCGTTCATTTGATTTATCGCAGACCTGCCACATCATTAATAATGTAAAAGATAAAATTAATACACAATACTAAAAGCAACCAAATCCAAACCCTGAAATAATGAAGCAGGATGACGTTTAACTGTTTAGCTCCTACCCATCTGAACGTCTCATAGCTGTTTCCTGATCACGTCTAACTCTAAACTTTTTGACCTCTTTCCAAATTATCGTTTTCGTCCATGGATCATAGTTTGACAGTTTTTCTTGTAATATAATAGAACAGTAGAAATCTAAAATAACCTTAGTTCTTTGAAAATTCACAGTCAAGGTTTTAGACTTTAGACACTTTTTCACTGAACCCAGTCGACTCAACTTTTGCTACGACGCTGAAGCGTTTTATTGGTTTTAAATATTGATGCTGATGTCACAGATTATGTCGACCAATCAGAGCAGCTCTAATGATGAGTTGCTATGAGATGACAAATTAGAACAGATATCAAATAAAACTTGAGAATTCTTATGATGCGTTTCCTGCCTGCTCCGTGATTGACAGCCATTTGGAGGGGGCGGAGCCTCCTGCTGGAAGAAAGTCCCGCCTCTCAAGGTTATCTCCCAGGTAACGGTCTGGCTTCTGGTTCTTCCCAGGTCCTTAATTCTGGTTCTGAGCCTGGTGCTGCTTCTGGTTTTAGATCTTGGTAACTCAGTGTGAGATGCTCTGATCAGCCTGTTCAGACTGGTATTGATCACTGATCAGTGAATTGGTGATGAGCGTCAAGCAGGTTCTGATTAGAGGATCTCACTGCAGGACGTCTCTATCTTCTTCTGTGTTCTTAACTATGGTCAGAGCTCTGGTGGTTTTCAGCGTGACTTCCTGTTTCCTGTTGTCACTCTGTTAACCAGCTGTCTGGGAATCTCATGATGCTAAACTGAGGCTGGTGATAACAGTAACATGAAACCAAATGTTGGGTTGGCAGAGTAGCTGCCATGCTGCTGATAACACTGCTAATGTGAGGCTAAAGCTAATGATAATGCTACACTGTAGTATGGGAATAAGGCTAAAAGTCTGCTCGCTAATCCAACAACTGAAATGTAGGCTACTGCTAACTGCTAGCACTACAATTATTTGTACATTCTGCACTGTTGCATAGTGTAACCATTTAATGTAAGAGTTTAAAAGGTAACCATGATGTAAACAATGTTAGGGTTGTTTACATTATGGTTACCTTTTAAACTCTGTTTAAAGCTACAATGCTAATTCTAATTCTTAAGAGTTGTGATAATGTCTGCTTCAAACAATAACATCTACTTTGCTAATGCTAAAGTGTTATAAACTCAGACATGTACATTGCTAATACTGGCAGTGATACAAACAACAACTTCTACATTGCAAATGTTAACTGTGCTAACACTAACATCACAAAAGTGTAATGGTAGCAGAAATGCTAACCTCTCCCTTTTCTATTCTTCCTACCAGGCAGCGGATGCTAAGCCCCGCCCACTTCCTGCAGACGCTGTTGCACATTGTCCAGGTGGTTGTCAGCTACTTCCTGATGCTTGTCTTCATGACCTACAACGGCTACCTGTGCATCGCTGTGGCAGCTGGCGCCGGCATGGGCTACTTCTTGTTTAGCTGGCGGAAGGCTGTGGTCGTCGACATCACTGAGCACTGCCATTAGCTAACATGCTAGTTAGCATAATTTCTGCTGATCACAATCGATTAACGCTAACTAACACTCTCACCCTGTTAGCACACTAGTCGACGTGCTAGCATAACTAAAACAAACAAAGTTAGCTCGTAAACTGACACACTAAATTAGAAATGTTTCCAGGTAACCGTGGTAACACCACATCACACTGTAGGCTAGCTTACGTGCTAACAAACAAAGTTAATCCTAGAAAACGTTGTCGTGTTTTCGCCATATATTTTTTTGGAACTCCTGTTGGTGAGCGAGCTAGCCAATCAGAGCTTGGCTCACCTCAGAGGTTTCTGATTGGCCAAATCAATTTGTTCGTTGTTGTTTTTTGTGCCATGACAACTCAACTCGTTAGCATACGTAGCATTACAAGAGCCACCAATCAGAAAACAGGATTTCTTTTTTGATAAGTTAGAAGTTCATTGATCAGGACATGTTTCACTTTGACTGTTTTCGTTAATTTTGTTCAAAGACATGAAGAAAAACCGTCTTCCTTAGTTGGCTGCTGCTGATTCATCGACCGACTCAGATTAACTGGAAAATAAAGATTATCAGCCTCGAAGAATTCGACCTGCAGAACTTCTCGTTTGACCATTTCGGTTTAGTTTACTTTGTTTCTTTGAATCATTTTCCAGAAACCCATAAATGTTCTATATTCTATAAAAACAGAATCTAAATGCTCTGTTTAAACAGATACTCGGATCTGTTTGATGTCGATCGTTCTGTGGACAGCTTCAGCCTCCACGGGATCCTTTTTAAATAAACCATCATGAAACTTGAAGCGTTTAGTCATCGGCCAGTTTATATGTCGACGGAAATGTCCTGAGTGAAAACATTAAATGTCTCTTCGGCCACCAGCGGCCTTAAAGCCGCCACCTGCTGCCTTACCGCGGCCGACAGCCACACGTCCTGCTGGCGGCGCCGTGTTCGACCCGTTGGTGCTGCTCTTCACCGTCGAACACGAACCGGGTGGAGCGTCGCTGCTGTAACGTCTCTGCACTGCTTCAGTCTGTGTGTCGTAGAAAATGGTTTCAACGAAACGATGAGTTCTAGGAAAGTCAGCGTCTTTACTGTCGTGATTTTTACTTTATTTGAGTCGATTCACACCCAGGGGGGCGGAGTCTCATTCTGGACCAATGAGATTGCAGGGACAGATCAGTTACTGGATTTCTGTACATTTAAATGAATTGTGGCCAAAAGTATGTGGACTCCTCGGACTAAACTTGTGTCGTCCGACCAAGTGTCCCCACTCTGATCACGTCTGTGCTCGTTAACAGAGTCCACATGCTTCTGCTGGTGGAGCCTCGTCTCGGTGTGAATCAGCTCGTAGGAAATGAAGTCGAGGTTTTATGATGTCATATGTGTGTGAAGGAACTTGTTTTATCTGGACGTTTAAGTGTTTTAAAAGTCACAAATGCTGGAATCAATAAAAACTGAATAAAGTTTATGTAGAAGCTGTTGTTGGGCTCGTTTCTACGCATACAACAGAAAGATCATGAAGCAGGGGTCTGTGACAGGATTTTCCTTTTAACCCTAAATCTTCGTTAGCTTCTCATTTTAACTCTGGTTCGTTTTTCACTGCAGTCAAAAGTCCTCCATGAACCAGAACACCACACAGGACAGAGGACCACAGATGAGTTCTGTCAGTGGGACTCAGAAGGACTGAATATAAAAACCTGAACCACCATGTCTCCTCAGATGTTCAAACTCTGGAACTAATGTTGTCTTCCACCCTGTAGATGTAAACTACCTCCACTGCTCCTCTCAGTCTCTCTGTGGAAACACTGCAACAGTTCAACCTGAAAACTCTCTGAGTGTTTCTCCGTTGGTCACAGCTGAGTCGGTCCTGGAGGACCAGAACCAGGAGGAAGGTTCTGGTTTTATAGAGTCTGATGAGAGCAAACACTTTGTGGATGTTTTTAAACAGATGTGTAGAATAAAGTGGTTTTGATGCAGTATTCACAAATCATAGGACTGTGTGGACGGGGAAAAAAAGAAACGGGCTCTTTTCTGTTTTTACAGTTTCTGGCTGATAAATAGTCGTTTGGAGATCTTTTAAGGAGAATGTGAGTTTCTTGAGTTGGGGCTTCACAGGGTTAAACAGCCCAAACTATGAGGGAGGTCTGCAGGAGATGGACTGAAAACCTCACAGCCTGGGTGAGTCTGTAGAGCTTCTGTTCTGAGTTTAGAAGTGAAATAAACCTGAGCTCAGTAGTTATTACACCGCCTCATCTGCATTCTGTGGTCGCTGCTCAGCAGGTCGCTCCTCCCACCCGCAGGGGGCAGCACCGAGCTGCTCCTGCAGGGGGTAGCACCGAGCTGCTCCTGCAGGGGGTAGCACCGAGCTGCTCCTGCAGGGGGCAGCTCCTCCTGCAGGGGGCAGCACCGAGTTCCACCTGCAGGCCTCTGCAGTGCAGAAGAAGAAGAGGCAGGTGGATGTTTTGCTGCGGGTCAAACCGATCAGGACGATCGTTCCTCCGTTAAATTGTTCCTCTGGAGTTCACCGGACCGCTCTGTGCGCATTTTGATGCCCGCCCCTGACGTCCATTAGCCGGATCTCAATCACGGTCCTTCCGGCCTCTGTCCTCGCACCGACCCTCTGATGGCTTCCAGGCGGCCGGACAGCTTCGACGGGCTCGGCTACCGTGGCCGCGACGACCCGCTGTACGGAGCCAGCTACCCGGCTCGCAGCGCCGGAGCCCCCGTCGAGCTGCAGCACCACCACTGGGTCACCACACCACCGGACATCCCCGGCAGCCGCAACCTCCACCCCGGAGAGCGGACACCGTTGCACGACGAACCGCTGGGAGAGCCCGGAGGTCCTGGAGCCGTGCCTGGCTGGGACGCTCCGCAGCCCGGACTCCCTCCTGCTGGTAGGTCGGTGTG
The DNA here is from genome assembly GCA_024666655.1 of Dascyllus trimaculatus. Classification (NCBI taxonomy): domain Eukaryota; kingdom Metazoa; phylum Chordata; class Actinopteri; family Pomacentridae; genus Dascyllus; species Dascyllus trimaculatus. The sequence goes on from CM045460.1 coordinate 30,208,875, forward strand.
TAGGAGCGGAGGTGTTAGCTCACAGGCTAACGATAGCATGGAAGTCAACGGGACAGGCTAAAAGCTGCAGTCATATGAAGATAAAACAGCCGTTAGCTGGCAGGCTAACAGCATCTAGCAAGCTAATTGTTAGCTCACAGGCTAATCACAGTTCAAAGTAAACTTTAGTTAAACAGAGGACAGCTGTTTATAAACGGTGCAAATTAGGCTAACTGCTAGTTAGCCGGCAAGCTAACGACAGAATAGGAGGCTAGGTGATTAGCAAGCTAATTAGCAGAGTTTTCGGTTTGTTTGTTTGTTTTTGTCAATGAAGCTAACAGTTAGCCAGTAAGCTAACAAGCCCAGTTATTAATTCAGGTTTTGATTTAAATTGATGGCTGCCGTTAATTCAGTTTGTTTTTGTCTCAGCTTTGAGTTGCCTCTTTAATTTTCTTCATTTCATCTGATTAATTCCATTAATTAGCTGTGATCGATTAATCAGTTTGAGTCATTCTTTAATTAAACAGGTTAAATTCTGTCTGAGCAGCTTCTTTAGTTTGATACTTCCTGGTTCCTTTCCTGTGACCGGAAACTGAACATCTGCGGACCAAAGCAGACGTCTGAGGAAGCTGTGACGTGTTTTAGACCAGCTGATCGATTAGTGCAGAAAGAACCCAGAGATTGATCAGCAATAAAATATCAGATTATTTGGTTTAATGTGAATGAACTTCATGTTGTCTCTGGTCATGTCTGTATTGATCATGTCTGTGCTGATCATGTTGATATTGATCATGTCTGTGCTGATCATGTTGATATTGATCATGTCTGTGTTGATCATGTTGATATTGATCATGTTTGTTGTCTTTGCAGAGCAGCTGAATCGGTTTGCAGGCTTTGGAATTGGACTGGTCAGGTAGGAATCACCTGAGGCTGAGATCTGATCGATCTAATCAATCAGATCAATCAACAACTAACTGACTGGTGTGTGTGTGTGTGTGTGTGTGTGTGTGTGTGTGTCCAGTCTCTTCACAGAGAACGTCCTCTCTCATCCCTGCATCGTGTTCCGCAGACAGTGTCAGGTATCAGCGGCTCCTTATCTGTAACTGATCAATACCTGCTGATTGATTCCTGATTGGTTGTTTATGGACTGAAAGATGAGCAAGAGTTTTACGTCAAACAGAACCACATTATTGATCAGTGTGTTATAATGATTTGTTACTGATGAGTTATTGATCAGTGTGTTGTTGAGTTATTGATGAGTGTGTTATTGATCAGCCGTTGAAGTATTGGGTCATGTTCTTTCTACATGAAGTGTACTTCACCTGTAGACAGTTTCTAAAGTCCTGCTCTCTGATTGGTTGTTGCCTCAGGTGAACTACCACGCCCGCTGCTACCACCTGACTCCGTTCAGCGCCGTCGCCGTCATGTACTCCATCAGCAAGGCTCAGGTAGCTGATCAATACTTACTCCTGTTTCATGTAGTGACGGTAGCTCAGCTTCATGTTAAACACAGACATGACGTACATCAGTCACAGTTATTAATGTCCGTCACATGGAGCGTCTGAACCACCGCTGGAGTGTTTGGGTCGGTGTTTACCCATCAGTCCTAGCAAAGGTGCTGAAGTATCGGTTGTGATGGGTGTGATCAGATATCAATAATGTGTGATCAGGGTGTGAAGGCTCTCTGGAAGGGGATGGGCAGCACCTTCATCGTTCACGGGATCACACTCGGCGCAGAAGGCATCATCAGCGAGTTCACGCCGTTACCACGGTAACCACTGTCACAGATTATTGTTGTTGTTGTTACATTAATACCAACCAGTTACTGCAGGATTACACCAGTTTAACTGTAGTATTATAGCAGGAGTGGTATTAATACTGTAATATTACTACTGCTACTAATATTACAGGATTATTGCAGTAGTATAATCCAGTGCTGTTTGCTGTCTCTCAGAGAACTTCCTCATCGTTGGGGTTGGAAGCAGCTCGCTGGACATTTACTGCTTAAAGGGTCAGTTCACCTCTTCTGTTGTTGTTTGTGTTCTTCTGTTGTTGTTTGTGTTCTTCTGTTGTTGTTTGTGTTCTTCTGTTGTTGTTTGTGTTCTTCTATTGTTGTTTGTGTTCTTCTGTTGTTGTTTGTGTTCTTCTTCTGCTACTGAATTAAACGTCTCTCTCTGCCTGCAGGTTGACAGCGGTGGTGGCTCTTCCATTTTACTGTGCCAGCCTCATCGAGACTGTCCAGGTGACTGATTATTGATTATTGATTGTTTTTTGTGTTGACTGCAGGTCTCTTGGTTCAGATTGTTGAGCCGTGACTCTGATTGATTATTGATTATTGGCTGTGTCTGCAGAGTGAGATCGTTCGGGACGAGTCGTCCTCGGGGCTGCTGGATTGCGTCCGTGAAGGCGTGGCTCGTCTGCTGGGCGTCGGCGCTCCTCACAGTCGCCGTCTGCTGCCTCTCGGCTGCCTGCTGCTTCCCGCCGCGCTGCACGCTGTGCTGCGTTACGCCATCGCGGCCTCTGTCCAGCGAGCGGCGCTGTGGCTGCACCAGCGGGGCAGGAAGCAGCGGGCGGACCCGTCCAACCCGCTAGACGCCTACTTCCCTGAGCTGGCGGCGGCGTGGGTGGGGTCTCTGGTGGCTGACGTGGTGGTGTTTCCTCTGGAGACGGCGCTGCACCGCCTCAGCCTGCAGGGCACACGCACCATCATCGACGCCACCGACGGCGCTGTCGCTGCGGCCAACGGCGGCAGTCCGCTGGTTCTTCCCGTCAACACGCAGTACGATGGCCTCTCCGACTGCTTGCACGCCATCCGTCGCAAAGAGGGCCGAGCCGGCTTCTACCGAGGCTTCGGTGCGCTGGCGGCGCAGTACGCGCTGCACGGAGCGCTGCTCGCCGCTGCCAGGACGCTGCTTAGGCTGCTGCTCCTGGATGCCAAGGCCGGCTAGAGCATTACCATGGAGACACAGCATCACCTCCTGCTGAGGTCAGCTGACGCCACGACAACAGGATGTTTCTTCGGTTAATGAGAAGAAACCAAATAAACACAAACAGGATTTACTGTCGTCTGATTGGATGAGACCCTGCTGGTTGGGAAGTGATCGTGTGACCGTTTCCATGGAAACCAGTTTGTCACACAAACCTTTTACAGATCACATGAGCACCATAGCAACCATGTGCAACTTCATAGGAACCACTACCATGCACCGAAAAAAAACTCCTGGATCTTGTTACTTGGCAACAGGAACGCCACTTGGCAACCACTTAGCAGCACCACAGGGAACGTCCAGGGATTAGCCTAGCTTAGCATAATAGCTGTAGTGGTCATTTGTCGCCATGGAAACCCAGCATCACTTCCTTTACCAGCATGAATCTGTGAACGCCCTTTTGTGTAAATACTAACAGCTGACTGGTCACTGCTGTTTAATTATCTGTCTGTCCATATAAACATGTAAACAAACATGTAAACAAACATGTAAACATCCAGAGAAAATGTCCCAACAGTGAATTAAAACAGTTTGTTTATTTGTAAAAAGCTGTACAAATCAAAAGGTTCTATGTGTTGAAAATGTAGATTTCAGTCCAATGATTTGTGATTCAGAAACAAAGAAATCAACTTTCAGATCAGAGGCCTTGATCTGAGGAGGCCTGATGAGTTCTGAGCCATTTCAAATGAGTAGATGTGATGAGAAGTGTTTGTCTTTGTTGCACCTGGTTTCAGGTGGATCTGCACTCGTTCATATTTCACGTCTGCTGTTGAAATCGTTTCTGTAAATTTGTTTTCATGTGAAATAAAACTGCTTGTGCGACAACAGAAGCTCCTTCCTTGTCTTGTGATGACTTTTAACCCTGCGGTTTTTAGTTTACAGCAGACTGACGTTTGTTCCACCAACATCCTTTTATTAGCGTTGGATTTAAAAACAGAGCCTTCATGTCAGTGCGGTTCTTTACCCACAGCTCACTCCACTATTTTGACTGGACTTCACTGGTAGATCATCAGGACACGTGGGTTCTGGTTTTTCATGTGGATTCTTTTCTTCCTACTGTTCTAAAGTTTTTAAAGTTGTGCTTCTTCTGGATTCTGAATGTTCTGTTCATTTATGATGGAAATGTGGATACATCATGGCGACCACTGAAGTTTTAATAGGAGGCTAATCACCTCTTCGACCTGAGCCTGGAGCAGGAGAAGGTTCCAGCGCTGTGGAGGACCTCCTGCCTGGTCCCAGTGCCCAAGAAGTCGTCTCCATCGGACCTGAAGGACTGCCGACCTGTTGCCCTCACATCTCATGTGATGAAGGTGCTGGAGAAGCTGGTCTTGACCCACTTGAGACTGCAGGTGAGACCATCCCTGGACCCTCTGCTGTTGGCCTACCAGCCTCAGATGCTGCAGAGCGCTCTCTCTCATCTGGGTGGTGTTGGCTGCACTGAGAGGGTCACATCCTTTGATTTATCCAGTGCATTCAACACCATCCAGCCACTTCTGCTGAGAGAGAATCTGCAGGTGATGAGTGTGGACACGCCCACCGTCTCCTGGATCACTGATACCTGACAGACAGACGGCGTTCTGTCTGATGTGGTGGTTGGTGGTACAGGAGCTCCTCAGGGCACCGTGCTGTCTCCTTCTCTGTTCACCTTATACACCTCTGACCTTCAGTACAACTCCGGGTCAGGCCACTTCCAGAAGTCCTCTGGTGACTCTGCAGTTGTGGGGTGTATAGAGATGGACAGGAGGAGGAGCGCAGGGCTCTGGTGGGGGACTGTGTGGAGTGGTCGGTAGGAATCATCTGCATGTCAGTGTGTCCAGGACCAGGGAGATGGTGATCGACTACCAGAAGAAGAGAACAGCTATAGAGCCGCTGCACACCCTGGGTGAGGACATCTCCATGGTGGGGGAGTGTAAGTACCTGGGCGTCTACCTGGACAGCAGACTGACCTGGAGGACCAACACTGACGCTGTGTACAAGAAGAGGATGAGCCTCCTCCAGCCAGCTGTGGCCAGCGCCCTGTACTTAGCAGTGGTCTGCTGGGGGAGCAGCATCAGAACCAGACTGAACACACTGATCAGGAAAGCTGGCTGTGATTGGCTGGACTGTTTTGAAGCTGTGGTGGAGAGGAGGACTTTGAACAAACTGTTGTCCATCCTGGATAACCCTGACCACCGCTTCACCCTCCTGGACAGGCAGCGGAGCAGCTTCTCCACCAGGCTCGTCCAGCTCTGCTGCCTCTAGGACAGATACAGGAAGTCTGTCCTGCCTCTAGGACGGATACAGGAAGTCTGTCCTGCCACTAGGACGGATACAGGAAGTCTGTCCTGCCTCTAGGACGGATACAGGAAGTCTGTCCTGCCTCTAGGACGGATACAGGAAGTCTGTCCTGCCACTAGGACAGATACAGGAAGTCTGTCCGATACAGGAAGTCTGTCCTGCCTCTATGACGGATACAGGAAGTCTGTCCTGCCACTAGGACGGATACAGGAAGTCTGTCCTGCCTCTAGGACGGATACAGGAAGTCTGTCCTGCCTCTAGGACGGATACAGGAAGTCTGTCCTGCCACTAGGACGGATACAGGAAGTCTGTCCTGCCACTAGGACAGATACAGGAAGTCTGTCCTGCCACTAGGACAGATACAGGAAGTCTGTCCTGCCTCTAGGACGGATACAGGAAGTCTGTCCTGCCACTAGGACAGATACAGGAAGTCTGTCCTGCCTCTAGGACGGATACAGGAAGTCTGTCCTGCCTCTAGGACGGATACAGGAAGTCTGTCGGATACAGGAAGTCTGTCCTGCCTCTAGGACGGATACAGGAAGTCTGTCCTGCCTCTAGGACAGATACAGGAAGTCTGTCCTGCCTCTAGGACGGATACAGGAAGTCTGTCCTGCCTCTAGGACGGATACAGGAAGTCTGTCCTGCCTCTAGGACGGATACAGGAAGTCTGTCCTGCCACTAGGACAGATACAGGAAGTCTGTCCTGCCTCTAGGACGGATACAGGAAGTCTGTCCTGCCTCTAGGACGGATACAGGAAGTCTGTCCTGCCTCTAGGACAGATACAGGAAGTCTGTCCTGCCTCTAGGACGGATACAGGAAGTCTGTCCTGCCTCTAGGACAGATACAGGAAGTCTGTCCTGCCTCTAGGACGGATACAGGAAGTCTGTCCTGCCACTAGGACAGATACAGGAAGTCTGTCCGATACAGGAAGTCTGTCCTGCCACTAGGACGGATACAGGAAGTCTGTCCTGCCACAGTCAGTAACTCAGTTCAACACATCACCTGGCTGGCAGGGAGGTCTCAGCCCTCTCTGCCTCGTAGCATCCGTCTCCATTCACATTCCTCTGTTCTGCTGCCTTTTGCTCACATTTTCTTAACATTTAACAGTTTTAAATAGCTTTTCTATCCGTATGTGTGGTGGTGGTAACTTCACTCTTTCTGTTGTAACAGCCGAATGTCCCCTCAGGGATTAATGCAATATTTCTATTCTATTCTATTCTATTCTATTCTATTCTATTCTATTCTATTCTATTCTGTTCTATTCTTTTTTATTCTATTCTATTCTATTCTGTTCTATTCTGTTTTATTCTATTCTATTCTATTCTATTCTAATCTGTTCTGTTCTATGAATGTTTCACTTCAGGTTTTCATTAACTAAAAGGAACTTCTTTCGCTCTTTATTTTACATGATTCTATTTTTGATACTTTAACTCATTAATTCCTCATTTAAATATTTCATTAAGATATTTAATTATCACGAGGTCGTTTTGTTCCAGCTGGAGGCGGAACGTTTGTGTCCTCACAGGTTTCTGTCCGGACAGTTTAGATTCGGTTCTGCCGGAAAAAGCCGAAGATGACCGAAGAGCCGATCTTCGGAGCGGAACTTTCGTTCTGTCGGTGTCTGTTTGTAGTCGGACTGCCTTCCTCGCAGCTCCTCCATGTGTTTTCTCTCCGCTCGTGTTCTCCAGTCTTCGGTAGTGTTTGGTGTTTTCCCGGTAAACGGTTCTGTTACCGGACATGGCGGACGGCGGCAGCTCGTTGTTCTCCGGTTTCCGGGTTCTGGGCCTGTATTCCAACCACGTACCGCACGCGCTCCGGTACCACCAGAAGCACCGGGAGTTCTACGTGGTGACGGCGGCGGGTCGGAGCTTCCACACGTTCAACGTCAGTGATTGATTGATTGATTGATTGATTATTTATTGCAGGTGAAAACCTCGGAGATTGTTGCTGCCAGTTATCTGAATGTTACCTGAACATTGTTTAAACGTCTGATTGATGGATTGATGGATGGATAAATTGATTGATGGTTGATTGATGGATTGATGGATGGATAAATTGATTGATGGTTGATTGATGGATTGATGGATGGATAAATTGATTGATGGATTGATTGATTTATTGATTGATTGATTGTTGCAGGTGAACAGGTTGGGGATCGTCGCTGTCAGTGAGTATTTTTCATCCTCAAGTTAAATTCACTCTGATGCTGCTGCTCAGAGTCCTGCTCTCTGATTGGCTACTGTGTTGTGATGTAATGTGGTTGGCTAGGTAACTGCCTGTCCGATGACATCACCTGCTTGGCGGCTGATAGGATGTTGGTGTTCGCCACCACTGGACGCCTCATCAGCGCCTTTGCCAGGAACAAAGAGGTTGGAGATGAAAGAGCTAATGTACGTTAGCATGTTAGCATGTTAGCATGTTTGACCCTCTGCTGTCTCCCCAGGTGGTGATGCGTTACCATGGTCACCGACAGGACGTGCGGCTGCTGCTGCCTCTGGGAGATCAGCTGATCTCTGCTGACAGCGGTGGTGATGTCATCGTGTGGGATGTCCAAGGAGGAGGTGAGCTGGAGGGGGCGTGGCTTCAGGTACACTCAGTTGCTTCTGTACTGCACCTGTGCTGTTTCCCATCATGCTTTGCTCTTTCTGTATTGCAGACATCTACCTTCGGCTGCAGTTCGACCCGACCACCTTTGACGTGTCGGCCATGATGCACCCGAGCACCTACCTGAACAAGGTGCTGCTGGGCAGCTCCCAGGGTACACTGCAGCTCTGGAACATTAAGACCAGGTTAGCACGTTAGCACGTTAGCAGGCCGACAGTGAACCAGAATCTGTCTGACTGTAGCTTCCTGTTCTGCTGCTGTTTTACAACATGTCACCATGACAACAGCCTGCTTCATGTGCTCATGTTGTTGGTGTTTGATCCTCAGTAAGCTCCTGTTCACGTTTCCTGGTTGGTCGGCTGGAGTCACTGTCCTGCAGCAGGTCAGTCATCCATCAGTTCATTGATGATTAATCACTTATTGATTAGTCGTTAGTAAAACTGTAACTGTTGCTGTTTCATCACTTTGTGTGCAAAATGATCGTAGTTATAGTAACCCTAACCTGACAGCTGCAGCTTCAGCTGGAGTTTAAATTCATGAAGCTTTGTATGTTTACATCTGTCCTGTTGTTGTTGTTGTGAGCCAGAGCTTCCTTTTAATCAAAACTTCATTTCCCAGAGTCCTGCGGTGGATGTCGTCGGTGTTGGCACGGCAACCGGCCGCATCATCATCCACAACATCCGACTGGACGAGATGCTGATGAGCTTCATGCAGGACTGGGGACCAGTCACAACACTAGCTTTCAGAACAGGTACGTGTGACACGTTGCGACAGAATGACCCAATCAGGAGCCAGTGTGGCGTACGCATCATCATTCCTGTCTCTGTCAGACGGTCCTCCTGTCGTGGCGTCTGGCAGCCCTCAGGGCCACATTGCATTCTGGGATCTGGAGCAGCGCCAGCTGATTGCTCAGCAGAGACACGCCCACAGAACGGCCATCGCCAAGGCAACGTTCCTACAGGGAGAGCCGCTACTGGTCACCAACGGAGCCGACAACGCCATAAAGGTGAGACACAGACAGACAGGTGTGAGATCATATTAAACATAACATGTTTTATTTTCATGAATCAAAGTCCCCACTGATTATAACGATTATAATAAGTGTTTTTCCTCAGGTGTGGGTATTTGACCAGGAAGGGGGCGGAGCCAGACTGCTGCGGCGTCGTCAGGGCCACAGTGCGCCGCCCACCACCATCCGTCACCATGGCAATGACGGAAAAAACATCCTCAGTGCAGGTAAATAAATCAGAAACATTAGAAATGAGTCCATGTTGTGTGTCTTTCTAGTGTGTATCTGTGTGTGTCTTTGTAGTGACTGCTGAGCTGCTGGTGTGTATGTTGAAGTGTGTTGGTGCCCCCTACAGGTCAGGACGGGACACTGCAGTGTTTCTCCACGGTCCACGAACGTTTCAACAAGAGCCTTGGTCACGGTCGGTTCAACCGTCAGCCACACGAACATGTTGAAGCTCCGACCAGCGTGGTGCTGTCAGAGTCGTAATGAGTCTGTGTTTATTTCAGGCTCCATCTGCAAGAAGAAGGAGCAGAAGAAGAAGAAGGGGCTGTCCTACGAGGAGCTGCGTCTTCCTGCCATCACGGCGTTCTCCTCCGGTGGGCGCTCTGACCTTTGCCGCTCAGAACTCCATAAAGGAAACGTCCAATTTAAGCTCATTGTCTCTCTGTTGATTGACAGCTGTCACTCGTCAGTCAGACTGGGACGGCATCGTCGCGTGTCATCGCGGTCGCCAAGCAGCCACTACGTGGAATTACCAGAGGTGCACCATGGGAACTCATCATCTGCAGCCACCGGGAGGCCGAACAGATTCCATCACCACGGTAACAGGATGTTTAAACCTGTTTCTCTAAGCTCCTCCCCTGCAGTATCACATGACCTCTTGTCTCTGTTCACAGGCCGTTGCCATCACTTCCTGTGGTAACTTTGCAGTGATTGGCCTGTCCTGTGGCCGTGTTGACGTTTACAATTTGCAGTCTGGTCTGCACCGCGGTTGCTATGGGGACAATGAGAAAGGTGTGTTCATTTCTTTATTTTCTGCAACTGGTCCACTGTGCCTCTTTCTCATTAACCACGCCCCCTGCTCCAGCTCACAGCGGCGTGGTGCGAGGCGTCGCCACGGACACCCTCAACCAGCTGACCCTCACCGCTGGCTCTGATGGACTACTAAAGTTCTGGCGCTTCAAAACAAAGAAACAGGAGGAACAGCTGAAGCTAAACTCTGCGCCAGCTCGCTTGATGCTACACAGAGACAGGTAGCTAACACTTAGCATGATGCTAGCAGTAAATATGACTCACAAGGAGAAAGTTACCAGTTAGTATGATGCTACACAGAGATAGGTATATAACAGTTAGCATGATGCTAGCAGTAAACATGATCACACATAGAGACACAAAGTTAACAGTTAGCATGAAGCTACACAGACATAGGTAACTGTCAGCTAGCATCTAACAGTTAGCATGATGCCACACAGAGACAAGTAGCTATCAACAGCTAACAGTTAGCATGATAATACACACATACAGGCAGATAACATGTTTTTCTATTTTTTTATGTTAGCGGGATGCTAGCATTAGCGCTGGATGACTTCGCTGTGGTGGTTGTTGACATAGAAACCAGAAGAGTTGTCAGAAAGTTTGCTGGTCACCATGGCAACATCAACGACATGGTGGGTGTGGTCAAAGCTAAAGCAACTAAAAGCCTGCTAATAATGCTAACAACATCTGCTAACAGTTTTTGTTGTGATTGTTTCAGACATTCAGCCCTGATGGCCGCTGGCTGGTTACCGTAGCGATGGACTGCACCATCCGTACCTGGGACCTTCCCTCTGGATGGTGAGAATGGAGCAGTCCAATGATGATGATAATGAAGATGTTTTTCAATATTTGACAGGAAGTTACGACTGTCGGTGAAGTTCCTGCTACTAAGCAACAGCTGTGGCAACTTCCAATCCGAAAGCTCCAACGATGTGTTTCTAATCATTACCAGCTAATCTGGTCACAGCTGATCAGCACAAATCGATAATCAATAATCTTTTTTTTCTCTCCTCAGTCTTGTCGACTGTTTCCTGGTTGCCACGGCGCCGGTGGGTGTGTCCTTGTCACCGACAGGAGACTTCCTGGCGACGGCCCACGTTGACAGTCTGGGTGTTTACCTCTGGTCTGAATCAGTCGTAGTTACAGCAGCCAATCACATCGTCCTGTGTTGATGATGTCACTAATCTGTATCTTAATCCTGTATCAGCCAATCACAGTGCAGCTCTCCTCCTCAGGACCAATAAGAGTCTGTGTGGGCCTGTGGGGCTCCACCCCCTCCCGGCTGACTACCAACCAGCTGTGGAGATGCTGCCAGGCGTCATGCCGGTTGAGCCAGAGCAGGAAGTGACATCAGAGGATACCGATGATGCGTACCAGTCAGCTGAGCAGCTGGGGGCGGAGCTTCTGACTCTGTCTCTGCTGCCGGAGTCTCGGTGGACAAGTCTGCTGCACCTGGACGCCATCAAGGTGAGCTGCAGTGACGTTTGTGTGTCGGACAGGTGAGAGCTGCCGCTAACGTTGTGCCGTTACAGAGGAGGAACAAACCCGCGGCGCCCCCTGCTGCTCCGCCCACCGCACCCTTCTTCCTGCCGACGCTTCCTGGTCTAACGCCTCGATTCTCGTTGCCCACGTCAACCGAAGCTCAGGTAGATCCTCGCTGGTGTGGGTTTGTGCTTCCTGTATGTGTGCTCCGTGTTCACAGCTGCTGTGTTTCAGTCGAAGCTGCTGCCGGTCGGTTCGCTGCAGGCGTCAGAGTTCAGCTCAGCTCTGGAAGCAGCTGAGGAGGCGGGATCCTGTGAGTCCAGAGACGTCGAGTGTTTCAAGTGTTTCTCATGACCTGATAAGATCAGTTTAATAGAAGCTCATCACTTTTGTCGATCACTGATCTCTGCAGTCGACCGTCCGCTGCGTCTCCTGAAGGATTGTGGGCCGGCGGCGCTCTCAGTTGAGCTCACCTGTCTGACACCAGAGGGGGGCGGGGCCAACAGCCTCCTGCTCGCCTTCATTCACATGATTGACACCATGTTGGCCAGTGGGCGGGACTTTGACCTGGCTCACGCTTACCTGGCGCTTTTTCTGAAGGTGAGCCAATCAGAGAGCAGCGAGTCATGTTTTACTGTAAAAACTTGTCGTTTGTTTACATCAGTGTTTGTTTGTTTTTCAGCTCCACCTGCATTCACTGTCACAGGACGCTGTCGCCATGGCGGCACTGCTCCGCCTCTCAGCCCGGATGGAGGCGGGGTGGGCGGAGCTACGTGCATCATTCGACCAGTCACTGTGTCTGCTGTCATACATGAAGAGCGCACTGCTGTGACACACACACACACACACACACACACACACACACACACACACACGGACAGTTTTGTATTTTATTAAAGTTGTTGGGTTCTAATTAGTCTTTGTGTCTCTGTGTGAAGATGTTTGATCCAATCAGTTTGTTAATCAATGGAAACAAACATGACATCACTGTCAGCAGGTCACGTGACTGAATTTGGAGCTCAGTGATTGGATGTTTCCTGCTGAAATGCACGTAGACGAGCTGATTACGAAGTTTATTTCCTGAGCTGGAACAAGAAAACATCGATCCACCAATACAACAAAGCAGAAGTTCTCCACTCCTCTGACTGATGTCTGATCAGAAGATGATAATATAGAATTAATAATAATAATAATAATAATAATATATCAGTTAATACACTGAGTTTAAGGAGGACCGAGCCTTCGCAGCCGCTGCCCCCCAACTTTGGAACTCACTCCCATCATCCATCAGGAACTCCGACTCACTTTCAACTTTCAGAACCTTCTCAAAACCCACCTGTTTGACCTGGCATTTGCTTAACCCCTTTTTTTTTGTTTGTTTGTTTTTTTGTTTGTTTATCTTGTCCATTCTATAAAGCGTCTTTGAGTGACCAAAAAAGCGCTATGTAAAATTGATGAATTATTATTATTATTATTATTAAATATCTCTTCATCTTTTTAGCCACACTTTGTACTTTTCAGTCTTTCTCAGCATGTTTTTGTTTTTGTACTTTGTAGACAAATGATTGATTTTATGGACATTTATATGTAAATATGTACATGTGTGTGTATATATATATATATATATATATATATGGGTATTTATATATAAATATAGAATCACAGATTTATAATCATCAGAAACTGATTTAAGCCAGTCCCAGTTCAGATCACCCTTTAAAACCAGTTCACTATGGTTCAGTCTGGACTAAAGATACATTAAAGACGTAACGTTTCCTTGGAGGCAGATGGAGGCAGGTGGAGGCAGGTGGAGGCAGGCGGAGGCAGGTGGAGGCAGGCGGAGGCAGGCGGAGGCAGGCGGAGGCAGGCGGAGGCAGGCGGAGGCAGGTGGAGGCAGGTGGAGGCAGGTGGAGGCAGGCGGAGGCAGGTGGAGGCCTGTTGCACCCAACAACCGAGACACAAGGCCCAACTGTTTCCACATTCAGACTCCAGCCGTCTGCAGATGGACTCAGAACTATGGAGGCGTCCTGTCGATCTAACAGCAGCTCCTCCACCCTACATCCAACCATGTTAACATCTCCATCAGCCAGGTCTCAGAAACCACCACAACACCTGCATCTGCTGAGGTAGCCGACCCCTGACCTCGTCCACGCTGGACAACAGGCTGAACACGGACAGGATTTAAATCAGACGGTGTCTGGAGACGCTGCAGCTCTGGACCAGATGAGTCTACTGGTCAGATATGGACATGTTGAAACCCAGAGAGCTTCCTCACGGAGCGTGGAGCAGATATCCAGAGCCGGAGGGTTCTCTGGGCAGGTGGGATGGGGAGTTCATGTGCTGTGGTAAATGGACTGGTGGTTGCACAGACCACAGGCAGCGTCCAAACGCAGGAGGAGATGTCCTCAGCAGGGTCCACAGCTCTGAGCACTGATCAGCTTCAGCTGAACGGATGTCAGCAAACAGCCCTTCAAACCCTCCTTCAGGGTGGAGGGTTTCAGCACCAGGTCAAGTCTAAACCGGAGCCGACGGAGGGACGCCAAGTCCTCGGAGCAGCTCACTCAAATAAAGGAAGAGGCCTCAGTCCCAAAACTAGCTGGAAGAACAGAAGGAGGAGGAGAGGCGCTAACATTCTATACTGCAATATTTCAAATACAAGCAAAGGAGGCCCGGCATAGTGCAACAGTCAGATGTCAGGTTAGACAGTAGAGTAGTGATGATAAATACTAGACAGACAACAAGGGGCTGTTAAAGGTCAACACAAAAGAGAACATGAAAGAGTTTATAAGAATACAAACACAAAAACACTAAATTAAACCAAACGTAGTCAAAAGACTTCCAGAGCATTTTTCTGTCCAGTTCGTTTCAGAGACTTTGTAGAAAGACTGAGCTCATTCCTGCTGAGGGTTCTGGTGGGTTTGGTTTGAATAAGGGACGTCTATGAATAAAATGTTTGCACATTACCAGTAAGTTGTCGATGTTTATCCCAAATTTGATCTCTTTTATCGTTAACGCTGCAAACTGAACCCCCTGTGTTGAATCCAAGCTTGAGAATCCTTCCAGACTCTGTTCCATGAACAGAAGAGGTGCTCCAGGTCCAGGTCCAGGTCCAGGTCCAGGTCCAGGTCCAGGTCCAGGTCCAGGTCCAGGTCCAGGTCCAGGTCTGCAGGTCCAGCTTCCAGGTTGAATTTATCTTTTATAAATTCTTTATTTGGGTAAATTTAGTTTAAAACTTTGAATTGATTTCAAAGAAAAAAGGTAACAGCATCTGATCTTTGTAGCTTCTTCTCTTTTAAAGTTCCTTTTTGCAGAGTTAGAAAACAGCGATTTATTAAAACGTCGTAAAATGTGTTTTTACATTTGGGATGACATCTGAATAATATATTACTCCTGTTTAACCACAGACAGAGGAGATAATGGGTTCTGGGTTCGTTCTTGGTCCAGTGCATGTTGTAAAATCCTTCGCTGGTCATTTAGAAGGTGAGCAGCAGCCAGAACACCTTTAGAAGACCAGCCATGAAGAAAGTCACGTCGGACCTGCAGAGAGCTTCACTGGTAATTTACTGACCTCAAAACCACATTTTCAGAGACAGTTAAATCCTCCCAGCTAATTAGAAATCAAGCCTGGCATGTGAAACCACACAGAGTAATATTAATATCAATATTAATATACACCCATAGTATCAAAGTCTCCCCCTCCATCTCCATAACATTTAATCACATCATCTTTGCCTCCATAGTGACATTTATTTTTCCAAATGAAGCTGAAGTTGATGTTATTAATTACTTTGAGCATCTTGTGTGACATGTGGAGGGAGTAGTTTCGTCTGGAGATGTTGGTAACGATACTCACCCAAAGACTGAGACATCTCTTAGCAACCATCGATTTAAAATCATTTGCATTTGTCGATGTTATCCCAGATATTCACCTTGTCAGAAATAGTTTTACTTTTCTTATAACTATCCCCAAATATCTGACCTCTTTCTTAACTTTCATGTTGTCTAACGGCTGCAGAGGACGTTTGTATTTGTCTAAATTTAGCTGTAGACCGGAGGCCTGTGAAGAGCTGTCAGTGGCCAACATCAGCAGGGTGGAGTCGTCAGCTAACCGACTTATTATTACTTGTTTAGCCGTAAATATCAATCAGTTGCACTGCTTTTAATTAAACTGGATAACATCTGTGCAGCCTTATAAAGAAGAGAGGAGAGCTTGGTGAATTCCCGTCCATGTTGAATCTGTCACGTGTACGAAGACCAAGGACTCAGAACTACATACATGATAACAGAACATTCCAGTGGTGCTGATGAATGTTCTCCCAGAACCAGGATGACAAAGTGTTTCAGGAATAAAAGGATGTTATACCAAATCAAAAGCTTTGTAAAAATCTAAGAAAAGAATAAAACGGATTCCATCAATGAGATCAGTGGAATCCAATAGGTCCAGGACAAGTCTGTCTTTGAGAAACCCTCATTGTGTTTCACTAATCATGTCTCAGACTCCATGTTTGAGTCTCACTGCAACAGAACCAGAGACAGTTCTGTCGCCTGTATTTAGTAAAGTTACGGGTCTCAGATTGTCCAGCTGGTTTAGGGATGAGTATAATTCACCCTTGTCTCATACTTATCATCAGTTCTATCTGGTTAATAACGCTTTGAATCACATTTCTCTTCTGTCTCATCAGAAGAATTTGAGAAAGTTCCCGGTCAGACGGTCGGATCCTGGAGATTAGTTCTGAACAGCTGCGTCCAGCTCCTCAAGGTTCAGGTCAGATTCACAGAATTCATGGTCGGCTCTTTAATTCTGGGAATTAAATGAGACAATTATCAAAACAACTGTTACGGTCTGTCTTTGAGAAATGAGAAGAAGCTAACTCTGAATAAAACTGAAAGACTTCTAATAGTTCGGGTCCTTACATTCCTTCCTTCCATTAGCAGACTGGAGGTGCAGTTCTCTAGAATGAAGAAACATGAGGAGGTTTTTTCTCCTGCTTCAGTCCATTTTGTGTGGGATCATTAAAGCTCCTTGTGCTGGACCGAGGTGAAGCTGGTCTAACTGGGTTTGTAGATCCACTCTTGGGTAGTTATTATGTTATTTGTGCTACAGGCCTGATTTCTGTCTGGTAGGAGATTACTTTCATACGTTTTTAGTTTTCGGTTTTGGTCTTTACTAAATTTGACACTGAATTCTCTAATTTTGAACTAACAAAGTTCCCATTTATTAACATCTCCAAGAACTGAGTCATTGTTTGTGATATTTGAACGGTTTCTCTAATTGTTTTGCAGCAGTCTTCATTCTGTAATAGTTTAGCTTTACATTTCCAGTAGCTTCTTGAGTTTGTTTTCCTGACTGATGGTTTTAAATGTAACTCTATAAAGCAGTGGTCTGAGAGAGGAGCCTTTGATAGAACAGCCCTTGGACTAAGTCCTAACATATGATCACTTCCTGACCAATAGTCAGTTCTGGATTAGCTCGTGCCACCAGAAACCCTGGAGTCCTGGATTCATGGCTCTCCACATGTCTGTTAAGTTACTACTTGTCATAAAGTCATTCATCATATTGTTATGTTGGGGTCTGCCAACTCTGGGGGCGTCTATCAAGCCATGTGTTAGGTGTCACATTCCAGTCACCTCCTAATGAAATATAATTAGTGGGATATCGACCTTCTCCCCAGCCCGTCCCTCCTGATCAACCAGAGGCCTCGGGCGCTGAAGGGCCTCCATCAGGTCTGCAGCGCTGATCCCTTCCACTCTGCTTATCGGAGACTCCTTGGTTCTTCTCCACACTTCTTCTTTTACATGTCTTTGTGAAAACAAGATGAGGTTATCCTCTCTTTCATCCACAGCATTCTCCATTTTCAGCCCAAACTCCGGAGCGATCTTCTGCAGTCGGGGAACAACGGTGGCTCTGAGGTTTTCATGGCTCTTCTCCTTCAGACTTCTCACCCAGAGACTCCAGCTCACATTGTATCGCTGAGGATTGTTGATTTTCTCTTGGAGCTCACCGTTCTGTTTCAGCAAGCCTTCATGGATCTTTTCCATTTCCAGCATTTTCTTTTTAGCTCCTTCCAGCTCCTCCGACTTAAACTGCACTGTCTTTCTAATGTCATCAAGCTGTGTCTCCGGTCACTCGCTGGCTCGGCTCCATTACTGCATCACAAATGGCTAGTTGGAAACCTGCCCATCAGCACCTCTCGCCTGGCTTGGACTTCTTTTCTATCGGTGTCTTACTCGGAGTTGGGGGTGCAGAGTCTCCATGGCTGCTTCCATTGCATAGTACTTGTGTTCATTTTCCTTCGGTGCTTGTTGTGGTGTTTTGGCTGTTTTTGGGGTCGGAGGCTGCAGTTTTGTGGGCTTTACTCGCTTATTAACGTCCATCTTCACACTTTGGGTTTGGTCAACAAACGTTTCGGTCCAAAACAGAGCTGTTCGCAGCGTAACTTACTCGTCCGCCATCTTGGTACCAACATCCATGAAGTAACAAAACAGACAAGAGTCCATGCTGCCATCTTGGACTGAGCCCCCATCAGATTAAAAGCTTTTGAACTTAATCATTTAAAGCCATGTTTTGATTTAAGCAGATTTATTTGGAAATATTTTTGATACTTCTGTGATGTTTAAATGAAGTTGGTCAGAGGCTCCTGATAGGCTGTAGCTCGCTCACGTGATTTCATTTCCTGTTTTTCTTCGCTCTACTGACCGGAAACACACGTTTCCTTTACCAGAAGTGACGTCATGCAGTGCTGAATCAGCTGAAGCGTACAGGAAGCGGAGCAGAGCGCATGCGCGGAAGCAGCAGCGGAGGCCGTGCAGCAGAAGTTTGTTGTCTGACCGGTTGTTTATATGTTTTATTCGGTTTGTTGTGGCGGGAATCCGCGCACACGGTGACGTCACAGCACGAGACGCAGTGGAGCGGGAGACCTGCGCCGTCATCAGCCAGGAAGTGAGGAAGAGCAGGTGGAGTTTCAGGTTAAAGGTTTGATGAATTTTCCTTCCGCCGCCGTTAAAGCTGCCGCGGATCTGAGCTGATCTGGGGACAGAGAACAGGACCGGAAATTATTCCTATTTGGAACCTGTTTTATTGAAACTGTAATCTGGTTTAAAAGCTCAGCTTAATTTCAGGATTCAGACACTAACCCTGATAAAACAATGTTTGAAAGTACAGCAGAAGAGCTTCAGTGTGAAGCTGCTGCTGATGTTCAGACGTCCGTCATCCATTCTGATCCTCGAGTCCAGGGTGTTCTGGTTCATAGAGAGAGAAGGAACACAGTGAGTTAAAACCAACCACAGTGAGTTAAAACCAACCACAGTGAGTTAAAACCAACCACAGTGAGTTGAAACGATCACAGTGAGTTAAAACGATCACAGTGAGTTGAAACGATCACAGTGAGTTAAAACGATCACAGTGAGTTAAAACGAACCACAGCGAGTTAAAACGAACCACAGCAAGATGAAGTGAGTTAAAATGATCACAGCAACTTATAATGATCACAGTGAGTTAAAGTGAGTTAAAACCAACCACAGTGAGTTAAAACCAACCACAGTGAGTTAAAACGATCACAGTGAGTTGAAACGATCACAGTGAGTTAAAACGAACCACAGCGAGTTAAAACGAACCACAGCGAGTTAAAGTGAGTTAAAATGATCACAGCAACTTATAATGATCACAGTGAGTTAAAGTGAGTTAAAACCAACCACAGCGAGTTAAAACCAACCACAGTGAGTTAAAACGATCACAGCGAGTTAAAACCAACCACAGCGAGTTAAAACAAACCACAGCGAGTTAAAGTGAGTTAAAATGATCACAGCAACTTATAATGATCACAGTGAGTTAAAGTGAGTTAAAACCAACCACAGCGAGTTAAAACCAACCACAGTGAGTTAAAACCAACCACAGTGAGTTAAAATGATCACAGTGAGTTGAAACAATCACAGTGAGTTAAAGTGATCACAGTGAGTTAAAACGATCACAGTGAGTTAAAGTGAGTTAAAATGATCACAGCAACTTATAATGATCACAGTGAGTTAAAGTGAATTAAAACCAACCACAGCGAGTTAAAACCAACCACAGTGAGTTAAAACCAACCACAGTGAGTTAAAACGATCACAGTGAGTTGAAACGATCACAGTGAGTTAAAACGAACCACAGTAAGTTAAAACGAACCACAGCGAGTTAAAGTGAGTTAAAACGATCACAGCAGCTTATAATGATCACAGTGAGTTAAAGTGAGTTAAAACCAACCACAGTGAGTTAAAACCAACCACAGTGAGTTGAAACGATCACAGTGAGTTGAAACGATCACAGTGAGTTGAAACGATCACAGTGAGTTAAAACGAACCACAGCGAGTTAAAACGAACCACAGCGAGTTAAGGTGACGTAAAATGATCACAGCAACTTATAATGATCACAGTGAGTTAAAGTGAGTTAAAACCAACCACAGTGAGTTAAAACGATCACAGCGAGTTAAAACCAACCACAGTGAGTTAAAACGATCAAAGTGAGTTGAAATGATCACAGTGAGTTGAAACGATCACAGTGAGTTAAAACGATCACAGCAACTTATAATGATCACAGTGAGTTAAAGTGAGTTAAAACCAACCACAGTGAGTTAAAACCAACCACAGTGAGTTGAAACGATCACAATGAGTTGAAACGATCACAGTGAGTTAAAACGAACCACAGCGAGTTAAAACGAACCACAGCGAGTTAAAGTGACGTAAAATGATCACAGCAACTTATAATGATCACAGTGAGTTAAAGTGAGTTAAAACCAACCACAGCGAGTTAAAACCAACCACAGTGAGTTAAAACGATCACAGTGAGTTGAAACAATCACAGTGAGTTAAAGTGATCACAGTGAGTTGAAACGATCACAGCGAGTTGAAACGATCACAGTGAGTTAAAACCAACCACAGTGAGTTAAAACCAACCACAGTGAGTTAAAACGATCACAGTGAGTTGAAATGATCACAGTGAGTTGAAACGATCACAGTGAGTTAAAACGATCACAGCAACTTATAATGATCACAGTGAGTTAAAGTGAGTTAAAACCAACCACAGCGAGTTAAAACCAACCACAGTGAGTTAAAACCAACCACAGTGAGTTAAAACGATCACAGTGAGTTGAAACGATCACAGTGAGTTAAAACGATCACAGTGAGTTAAAACGATCACAGTGAGTTAAAACGACCACAGCGAGTCAAAACCAACCACAGTGAGTTGAAACGATCACAGTGAGTTGAAACGATCACAGTGAGTTAAAATGATCACAGCAACTTATAATGATCACAGTGAGTTAAAGTGAGTTAAAAACAACCACAGTGAGTTAAAACGATCACAGCGAGTTAAAACCAACCACAGCGAGTTAAAACAAACCACAGCGAGTTAAAGTGAGTTAAAATGATCACAGCAACTTATAATGATCACAGTGAGTTAAAGTGAGTTAAAACCAACCACAGCGAGTTAAAACCAACCACAGCGAATTAAAACGAACCACAGCGAGTTAAAGTGACGTAAAATGATCACAGCAACTTATAATGATCACAGTGAGTTAAAGTGAGTTAAAACCAACCACAGCGAGTTAAAACCAACCACAGTGAGTTAAAACCAACCACAGTGAGTTAAAACGATCACAGTGAGTTGAAACAATCACAGTGAGTTAAAGTGATCACAGTGAGTTAAAACCAACCACAGTGAGTTAAAGTGAGTTAAAATGATCACAGCAACTTATAATGATCACAGTGAGTTAAAGTGAATTAAAACCAACCACAGCGAGTTAAAACCAACCACAGTGAGTTAAAACCAACCACAGTGAGTTAAAACGATCACAGTGAGTTGAAACGATCACAGTGAGTTAAAACGAACCACAGTAAGTTAAAACGAACCACAGCGAGTTAAAGTGAGTTAAAATGATCACAGCAGCTTATAATGATCACAGTGAGTTAAAGTGAGTTAAAACCAACCACAGTGAGTTAAAACCAACCACAGTGAGTTGAAACGATCACAGTGAGTTGAAACGATCACAGTGAGTTAAAACGAACCACAGCGAGTTAAAACGAACCACAGCGAGTTAAAGTGACGTAAAATGATCACAGCAACTTATAATGATCACAGTGAGTTAAAGTGAGTTAAAACCAACCACAGTGAGTTAAAACGATCACAGCGAGTTAAAACCAACCACAGCGAGTTAAAACCAACCACAGTGAGTTAAAACGATCACAGTGAGTTGAAATGATCACAGTGAGTTGAAACGATCACAGTGAGTTAAAACGATCACAGCGACTTATAATGATCACAGTGAGTTAAAGTGAGTTAAAACCAACCACAGTGAGTTAAAACCAACCACAGTGAGTTAAAACGATCACAGTGAGTTGAAACGATCACAGTGAGTTAAAACGATCACAGTGAGTTAAAACGACCACAGCGAGTCAAAACCAACCACAGTGAGTTGAAACGATCACAGTGAGTTGAAACGATCACAGTGAGTTAAAACATACAGTGAGTTAAAGTGATCACAGTGAGTTGAAACGATCACAGTGAGTTAATGAGTTAAAGTGATCACAGTGAGTTAAAACGATCACAGTGAGTTAAAACGATCACAGTGAGTTGAAACCATCACAGTGAGTTAAAACGATCACAGTGAGTTAAAGTGATCACAGTGAGTTAAAATGATCACAGTGAGTTAAAACGAACCACAGCGAGTTAAAACGATCATAGTGAATTGAAACGATCACAGTGAGTTAAAACGATCACAGTGAGTTAAAATGATCACAGTGAGTTAAAACCAACCACAGCGAGTTAAAGTGATCACAGTGAGTTAAAACGATCACAGTGAGTTGAAACGATCACAGTGAGTTAAAACGATCACAGTGAGTTAAAGCGATCACAGTGAGTTAAAACGATCACAGTGAGTTAAAGCGATCACAGTGAGTTAAAGTGATCACAGTGAGTTGAAACGATCACAGTGAGTTAAAGTGATCACAGTGAGTTAAAACGATCACAGTGAGTTGAAACGATCACAGTGAGTTAAAACGATCACAGTGAGTTGAAACGATCACAGTGAGTTAAAACGATCACAGTGAGTTAAAACGATCACAGTGAGTTAAAATGATCACAGTGAGTTAAAACGATCACAGTGAATTGAAACGATCACAGTGAGTTAAAACCAACCACAGTGAGTTAAAGTGATCACAGTGAGTTGAAACGATCACAGTGAGTTAAAACGACCACAGTGAGTTGAAACGATCACAGTGAGTTAAAATGATCACAGCAAATTATAATGATCACAGTGAGTTAAAGTGAGTTAAAAACAACCACAGTGAGTTAAAACGATCACAGCGAGTTAAAACCAACCACAGCGAGTTAAAACAAACCACAGCGAGTTACAGTGGGTTAAAATGATCACAGCAACTTATAATGATCACAGTGAGTTAAAGTGAGTTAAAACCAACCACAGCAAGTTAAAACCAACCACAGTGAGTTAAAACGATCACAGTGAGTTGAAACAATCACAGTGAGTTAAAGTGATCACAGTGAGTTGAAACGATCACAGCGAGTTGAAACGATCACAGTGAGTTAAAACCAACCACAGTGAGTTAAAACCAACCACAGTGAGTTAAAACGATCACAGTGAGTTGAAATGATCACAGTGAGTTGAAACGATCACAGTGAGTTAAAACGATCACAGCAACTTATAATGATCACAGTGAGTTAAAGTGAGTTAAAACCAACCACAGCGAGTTAAAACCAACCACAGTGAGTTAAAACCAACCACAGTGAGTTAAAACGATCACAGTGAGTTGAAACGATCACAGTGAGTTAAAACGATCACAGTGAGTTAAAACGATCACAGTGAGTTAAAACGACCACAGCGAGTCAAAACCAACCACAGTGAGTTGAAACGATCACAGTGAGTTGAAACGATCACAGTGAGTTAAAATGATCACAGCAACTTATAATGATCACAGTGAGTTAAAGTGAGTTAAAAACAACCACAGTGAGTTAAAACGATCACAGCGAGTTAAAACCAACCACAGCGAGTTAAAACAAACCACAGCGAGTTAAAGTGAGTTAAAATGATCACAGCAACTTATAATGATCACAGTGAGTTAAAGTGAGTTAAAACCAACCACAGCGAGTTAAAACCAACCACAGCGAGTTAAAACGAACCACAGCGAGTTAAAGTGACGTAAAATGATCACAGCAACTTATAATGACCACAGCGAGTTAAAGTGAGTTAAAACCAACCACAGCGAGTTAAAACCAACCACAGTGAGTTAAAACCAACCACAGTGAGTTAAAACGATCACAGTGAGTTGAAACAATCACAGTGAGTTAAAGTGATCACAGTGAGTTAAAACCAACCACAGTGAGTTAAAGTGAGTTAAAATGATCACAGCAACTTATAATGATCACAGTGAGTTAAAGTGAATTAAAACCAACCACAGCGAGTTAAAACCAACCACAGTGAGTTAAAACCAACCACAGTGAGTTAAAACGATCACAGTGAGTTGAAACGATCACAGTGAGTTAAAACGAACCACAGTAAGTTAAAACGAACCACAGCGAGTTAAAGTGAGTTAAAATGATCACAGCAGCTTATAATGATCACAGTGAGTTAAAGTGAGTTAAAACCAACCACAGTGAGTTAAAACCAACCACAGTGAGTTGAAACGATCACAGTGAGTTGAAACGATCACAGTGAGTTAAAACGAACCACAGCGAGTTAAAACGAACCACAGCGAGTTAAAGTGACGTAAAATGATCACAGCAACTTATAATGATCACAGTGAGTTAAAGTGAGTTAAAACCAACCACAGCGAGTTAAAACCAACCACAGTGAGTTGAAACGATCACAGTGAGTTGAAACGATCACAGTGAGTTAAAACGAACCACAGCGAGTTAAAACGAACCACAGCGAGTTAAAGTGACGTAAAATGATCACAGCAACTTATAATGATCACAGTGAGTTAAAGTGAGTTAAAACCAACCACAGCAAGTTAAAACCAACCACAGTGAGTTAAAACCAACCACAGTGAGTTAAAATGATCAGTGAGTTGAAACAATCACAGTGAGTTAAAGTGATCACAGTGAGTTGAAACGATCACAGCGAGTTGAAACGATCACAGTGAGTTAAAACCAACCACAGTGAGTTAAAACCAACCACAGTGAGTTAAAACGATCACAGTGAGTTGAAACGATCACAGTGAGTTAAAACGATCACAGTGAGTTAAAACGACCACAGCGAGTCAAAACCAACCACAGTGAGTTGAAACGATCACAGTGAGTTAAAACGATCACAGTGAGTTAAAACGATTACAGTGAGTTAAAGTGATCACAGTGAGTTGAAATGATCACAGTGAGTTAATGAGTTAAAGTGATCACAGTGAGTTAAAACGATCACAGTGAGTTAAAACGATCACAGTGAGTTGAAACGATCACAGTGAGTTAAAACGATCACAGTGAGTTAAAGTGATCACAGTGAGTTAAAATGATCACAGTGAGTTAAAACGATCACAGTGAGTTAAAACGATCATAGTGAATTGAAACGATCACAGTGAGTTAAAATGATCACAGTGAGTTAAAGTGATCACAGTGAGTTAAAACCAACCACAGTGAGTTAAAGTGATCACAGTGAGTTAAAACGATCACAGTGAGTTAAAACGATCACAGTGAGTTAAAGTGATCACAGTGAGTTAAAACGATCACAGTGAGTTAAAATGATCACAGTGAGTTAAAACGATCACAGTGAGTTAAAGTGATCACAGTGAGTTAAAACGATCACAGTGAGTTAAAACGATCACAGTGAGATAAAGTGATCACAGTGAGTTAAAACGATCACAGTGAGTTAAAGTGATCACAGTGAGTTAAAACGATCACAGTGAGTTAAAACGATCACAGTGAGATAAAGTGATCACAGTGAGTTAAAACGATCACAGTGAGTTAAAGTGATCACAGTGAGTTAAAACGATCACAGTGAGTTAAAACGATCACAGTGAGTTAAGGCGAGCAGCCTTGGTTCAGACAGTAAACAGGATCTGGGCTTCCTCTGGGGTTTATCTGCTGGATTTTTCCTGCTGAAGCGTTTCTTCGCGTTTTTCTGCTTTTTGATCTTTTCAACATGTTTTTCTCTCGATTTTAGACGTTATTGGTACTTTTTCATTCTTGGAGCGTTTTTTGGTTTTTTTCCTCACATTCTTCAAACCTTTGGGACTTTTTCTTTTACATTTGGGACATTTTACTATTTTGTGGGACTTTTTATTTTTCCTCACATTTTATTCAAACTTTTGGAACGGTTCTGTGTTTGTTGGCTTTAAAAACACTCATCGGTGTTTTGGGACACTTTCAGGCTTTTTCCTGGATCTTTCTTCATCTTTATTTTTACCTGTAAATCGCTAAGACAACGTCATCGTCGACATGGTGGATCCAGACGAGGCTGGAAGAAGCAGGACGAGGAAAACCAAAAGGCTAAAAATCAAGATGTAGTTAAACCTGACGAGGGAATGTCCAGAAACCCAGACCTGGATCCGGGTTGTGGGTTCTGCTGTGAGATGAAGCCTCAGCAGGAATAGTTCAGCAGATGAACCTGTGAAAGAACACAGAACCTTCAGAACCCAAAGCCCGAACAGTTATAGAGCTGTTAAACATCCAGCCAGACTGGACGGAACCAGAACCTGAAACACCTGCAGCAGTACAGGGAAGTACAGAGAAGTACAGAGAAGTACAGGGAAGTACAGAGAAGTACAGAGAAGTACAGGGAAGTACAGAGAAGTACAGAGAAGTACAGAGGAGTACAGAGGAGTACAGAGGAGTACAGAGGAGTACAGAGAAGTACAGAGAAGTACAGGGAAGTACAGGGAAGTACAGAGAAGTACAGAGGAGTACAGAGGAGTACAGAGAAGTACAGAGAAGTACAGGGAAGTACAGAGAAGTACAGAGAAGTACAGGGAAGTACAGAGGAGTACAGGGAAGTACAGGGAAGTACAGGGAAGTACAGAGAAGTACAGAGAAGTACAGAGAAGTACAGAGAAGTACAGAGAAGTACAGGGAAGTACAGAGAAGTACAGAGAAGTACAGGGAAGTACAGGGGAGTACAGAGAAGTACAGAGAAGTACAGGGAAGTACAGAGAAGTACAAAGGAGTACAGGGAAGTACAGGGAAGTACAGAGAAGTACAGAGAAGTACAGAGAAGTACAGGGAAGTACAGAGAAGTACAGAGAAGTACAGGGAAGTACAGGGGAGTACAGAGAAGTACAGAGAAGTACAGGGAAGTACAGAGAAGTACAGAGGAGTACAGGGAAGTACAGGGAAGTACAGAGAAGTACAGAGAAGTACAGAGAAGTACAGGGAAGTACAGAGAAGTACAGAGAAGTACAGGGAAGTACAGGGAAGTACAGAGAAGTACAGGGAAGTACAGGGAGGTACAGGGAGGTACAGGGAAGTACAGGGAAGTACAGGGAAGTACAGGGAAGTACAGAGAAGTACAGGGAAGTACAGGGAAGTACAGGGAGGTACAGGGAGGTACAGAGAAGTACAGGGAAGTACAGGGAAGTACAGAGAAGTACAGAGGAGTACAGAGGAGTACAGGGAAGTACAGGGAAGTACAGGGAAGTACAGGGAAGTACAGGGAAGTACAGAGAAGTACAGAGAAGTACAGGGAAGTACAGAGGAGTACAGAGGAGTACACTGAAGTACAGGGAAGTACAGAGAAGTACAGAGAAGTACAGAGAAGTACAGGGAAGTACAGAGAAGTACAGAGAAGTACAGGGAAGTACAGAGGAGTACAGAGGAGTACACTGAAGTACAGGGAAGTACACTGAAGTACAGGGAAGTACAGGGAAGTACAGGGAAGTACAGAGGAGTACAGAGGAGTACAGAGGAGTACAGGGAAGTACAGGGAAGTACAGGGAAGTACAGAGGAGTACAGAGGAGTACAGAGGAGTACAGAGAAGTACAGAGGAGTACAGAGGAGTACAGAGAAGTACAGAGGAGTACAGGGAAGTACAGAGGAGTACAGAGAAGTACAGAGGAGTACAGAGAAGTACAGAGGAGTACAGAGAAGTACAGAGGAGTACAGAGAAGTACAGAGAAGTACAGAGAAGTACAGAGAAGTACAGAGAAGTACAGGGAAGTACAGAGAAGTACAGGGAAGTACAGGGAAGTACAGGGAAGTACAGAGAAGTACAGGGAAGTACAGAGAAGTACAGGGAAGTACAGGGAAGTACAGGGAAGTACAGGGAAGTACAGAGGAGTACAGAGGAGTACAGAGGAGTACAGAGAAGTACAGAGAAGTACAGAGAAGTACAGGGAAGTACAGAGAAGTACAGGGAAGTACAGGGAAGTACAGGGAAGTACAGGGAAGTACAGAGGAGTACAGAGGAGTACAGAGGAGTACAGGGAAGTACAGGGAAGTACAGGAAGTACAGGGAAGTACAGGAAGTACAGGGAAGTACAGGGAAGTACAGGGAAGTACAGGGAAGTACAGAGGAGTACAGAAGTACAGAGGAGTACAGGGAAGTACAGGGAAGTACAGGGAAGTACAGGAGAAGTACAGAGGAGTACAGAGAAGTACAGAGGAGTACAGGGAAGTACAGGGAAGTACAGGGAAGTACAGGGAAGTACAGAGGAGTACAGGGAAGTACAGAGGAGTACAGAGAAGTACACTGAAGTACAGGGAAGTACAGGGAAGTACAGGGAAGTACAGGGAAGTACAGGTACACGGGACAAATTACAGGAGAAAGACGACACACAGTAAGTAGTGAATGTTTGTATGATGACGACATGAGACGGACGAACAGGTGAGCAGACAGACGTGTGGACAGGTGAGCAGAGACAGATTTAAAAGATGGATCTTAAAGAAATAAAAGAGGAAGCAGCTGATCAAACAGAAAAAGAACATTTGTTACATCAGAGGAGAGCTTCATGACCTCACCTGGTCGCCAGGGAGACGCTGTGAGGTGATGATGTCTAAAGGAGCATTACCTGCCCTGAGATTTCCCATGATGCACCTCAGAGCTGCGTGTTTACAGGTTCTGTTTTTTGTTTGTTGTCATAGCGATGAAGAGGAGTCGGCTGTTGCCGCTGCTGGTGGGCGGAGTCTTCTGCCTGGCTGTGATGTCACTGTACCGCATGCTGGAGCTGATGCAGAGGGCGGAGCCTCAGCGCCGTGGAGACACACCTGACGAGCAGGTGGACAAAGTGCGTCACAAACAAAACTGACCTGAAAATGAACCATTTTATTTAAATCAGTGTTTCTTATTTTGATATTCATGATTTTTATAATAATAACACAAACCTCCAAAATAAAAGTCTTTATTTACATAATCTGAGTTCATCAGTAACAAACAAACCAATTAAATCTCTGTTCACAGGATTTGTCCCGCCTCCAGCAGAAGATTGACAGACTGGAGCATCTCCTTAGTGACAACAACCGACTGGTTGCTAGGCTGCGTGACTCTCTGCTCCAACGCAAAGCATCATGGGAAAGAGGAGGGGGAGGGGCCAATGTCAGCTCAGATTCCACCCACAGTCGAGTGGACCCGCTTCCTGGCTGCCGATTGGCTGAAGAGATGAAAGACGGAGCAGATGGAGTGCAGGTTAGCCTAGCATGCCAGCAGCTTTTACCTTAGCATACTGTCAGCTGTAAGCTTAGCATGCTAGCAGATTTTAGCTCAGCATGCTAAACTTTATTGGTCCCCTTGGGGACATTCCTTCTCTTCATTTGACCCATCCTATTCATAGTTAGTCTTAACTATTAATACTCGGAGCCGTGGGCTGCCGCGGTGCAGCGCCCGGGGAGCGGTCAGGGGCTAAGCTCCTTGCTCAGGGGCCCAACAGTGGCTGCAGTGGGGGT
Source organism: Dascyllus trimaculatus (assembly GCA_024666655.1). Taxonomy (NCBI): domain Eukaryota; kingdom Metazoa; phylum Chordata; class Actinopteri; family Pomacentridae; genus Dascyllus; species Dascyllus trimaculatus. The sequence goes on from CM045460.1 coordinate 30,238,102, forward strand.
TCAATCCTCTGACCTTCTGATCAGTAGCCAGGGGCTTAACCTGTTGCGCCACCACTGCCCCCAATTAGCTCTTAGCTTAGCATGATAGCAGCTTTCAGCTTAGAATAATATCAGCTCTTAGCTTAGCATGCTAGCAGCTTTTAACTTAGAATAATATCAGCTCTTAGCTTAGCATACTATCCGCTGTTAGTTTAGCATGCTAGCAGCTTTTAGGTTAGAATAATATCAGCTCTTAGCTTAGCATGCTATCTGCTGTTAGTTTAGCAGTTAGTTTAGAATAATATCAGCTCTTAGCTTGGCATACTATCCGCTGTTAGTTTAGCATGCTAGCAGCTTTTAGCTTAGAATGCTTCTCACACTGAATGCAGTGTGAGAGTGAGTGGTTGGTGGTGGTTGGAGGGGCCGATGGAGAAGACTGGCAGCCTGGCCTCCGTCAGTCTACCCCAGGGCAGCTGTGGCTACATATGTAGCTTAGCACCATTTAGTATGGAGTGAATAAATAATGCAATGTAAAGCGTCTTTGAGTTTCTAGAAAAGCTCTGTATAAAACCAATACATCATCAGCTCTTCACTTAGTATACTATCAGCTCTCAGCTTAGCATTCTAGCAGCTATTAGCTTAGAATAATAACAGCTCTTAGGTTAGCATGCTATCAGTTCTTAGTTTAGCATGCTAGCAGCTCTTAGCTTAGCATTCTAGCAGCTATTAGCTTAGAATAATAACAGCTCTTAGGTTAGCATACTATCAGTTCTTAGTTTAGCATGCTAGCAGCTCTTAGCTTAGCATGCTAGCAGCTATTAGCTTGTAGTGTTGTAACTGTAAAAAGTCTAAAAGGAAACTCCTAACAAACTTTATTTCTGTTTGTTTCTGAGCGTTTTAGACGTTTGAAGGATTCACAAACCTTTAAAAGAAATATGAGGCTTCTTTTAGTTTTAATACTAAATGGAAGAAAAGATGTTGAACCCTTTTCAAGAATGAAAGAGGAACAGTTGGAGTCATTTCATAAACTAGTTTGATTCTACGGTAAAATAGACTGTATTGTATATTTTTGTACAATTTTCTATTTTCCTGGATATTTTCAAAGCTTTAAAATACTAATACAGCAATATAAAAACTGACTGAGTAAAATCTGATGATTGAAGGGTCATGATCAGTCTGAAACTGTTTTGATGACTGAATAATTCTGCCAGTTAGTTTTAAGCACAGGTGCAGAACAGACTCGTGTTCAGTGTTTCCGTCTCAGTCAACTGAAATTCTTTAAACTGCTGGTTGAAACAAATGAGTCACTTTGGATTCTGCTTTCAGACTTTTAGTGGACCAAACACTGACAAACGGTCGATCAACCAGTAATGAAAGTAAACATTTACGGTTTTTAAAAACTTCTTTTTCTACATTTTAACTGAGGAAATATTAAAAGTAACAACATGAGGAGAGTTCAGGTGTGAGCGTAAAGTGCGTGTTGTTGAATGTAAACCTGCTTCAGTTAGATTTAAAGTTTTAATATGGAAGCTGTCTGTCAGCTGCTGGACGTGTACGACCTGCTGCCCTTCGATAACCCTGATGGCGGCGCCTGGAAACAGGGCTTTGAGATCGGTTACCGTGGAGACGAGTGGGACAAGCAGCCACTGGAGCTCTTCCTGGTTCCACATTCACACAACGACCCTGGTGAGGAAAGCTGCACATGATTGGTCAGAGGCATGGCAGCTGACCTGTGAACGAGGCTGACCGACTGGTTGGTGTTTCAGGTTGGCTGAAGACCTTCGATGGTTATTACCAGGACCAGACGAGACACATCCTGGACAACATGCTGCTGAAATTGAGCGAGGACGACAGGTAGGACCGACCGGCATTTACAATCTGCAGGTGTCTTCTCACTCCAAACTCACTCAGTCCCACTAATACTGAGTCAGACACTGGCCAGTCACGTGTCAGCTGCACATCAGTCACATGTCAGCCGCACGTCAGCCACGTGTCAGCCACGTGTCAGCCACGTGTCAGCCACGTGTCAGCCATGTGTCAGCCATGTGTCAGCCGCGTGTCAGCCACGTGTCAGCCGCGTGTCAATCACATGTCAGCCCTGCATCAATCATGTCCGCTGCACGTCAGTCACATGTCAGCTGCGTGTCAGACCTGCGTCGATCACATGTCAGCTGCACTTGTCACATGTCAGCCCCGTGTCAGTCACGTGTCAGCCGCACGTCAGTCACGTGTCACCCACATGCCAGTCACGTCAGCCTAATGTCAGTCACATGTCAGTCACGTGTCACCCACATCTTCTGATTTTCACATGTCAGTCGCATGTCAGTGGCACGTCAGACACATGTCTGTCACATGTTAGCTGAGTGTCAGTCACATGTCAGTCAAATGTCAGCCTCATGTCATTCGCATGTAAGTCACGTTAGTCGCATGTCGACAGAATGTCGGTCACATGTCAGCTGCATGTCAGTCATATGTCATGACATGACACGCAACTTAACTCATAAGGTCTGTACCTCACTCTGTTAAGCGCTGTGAAATGACATGTTGTGAATGTGCAGTATATAATTACAACTGAACTGAAATGAATCTCAGTCACATGTCAGTCACATGTCAGTCACATGCCAGCTGTATGTTCTGTTGCAGTCACTGCTCAGTTATTGATTAGTCATTCTGTTGTTCAGGAGGAAGATGATTTGGGCAGAGATCAGTTATTTCTCAAAGTGGTGGAACGACATTGACGAGCAGAAGAGAGAGATGGTCAAACGGTAACTCCGCCTCCTCGTTTTTTAATTTTTCATTATTTTTTAAAGCAGAAAACAAAGATTTATTTAGAAATTAGTGTTTTTTTTGTTTTCCTGAATCTGCCACTGTTGGAATAAATGCTCGCAGCTGTTTATCAAGACTCTCTGGCAGAAAACGTCCAAGACATGGAAAAGAAAGGAAGCCTCTGAGATCAGGAAAACGAAATGTTTTAGTCGTCTGTAAGCTCCGAGCTGTTCAGCGTCACGGCGTCTCTTATGTTTGACATCAGTTTGTGTTTTATTCTGGAAAAGAAGTTTTTCTGATTTCCTGTCATGTGACGCAGCGTTTCTTGTTCTGTTCCCGGGTGGTGTTCCTGCATTCTGATTGGTCAGCCTGGTGGGGGCGGGACAGCTGGAGCTGGTGACGGGCGGCTGGGTGATGGCAGACGAAGCCAACACTCATTACTTTGCTCTGCTGGATCAGCTGATGGAGGGCCACCAATGGCTACAGAGACACCTGGGTCAGATGAGTCACCTGTTGCACCTGCACGTTGTCACGCCTCGCTCACTCGTCTGAGTTTAACCAATTTTAACTAACACTCTGTCGTCTGCAGGTGTGACACCGAGCAGCGGCTGGGCCATCGACCCCTTTGGACACTCCCCCTCCATGACCTACCTGCTGAAGGGGGCGGGGCTTCAAAACATGGTCATCCAGAGGGTTCATTACGCTGTCAAGAAGCACTTCGCCCGGCAACAGACGCTGGAGTTTCTATGGCGACAGAGCTGGGGTGAGATACAGAGAGTAAAAATAATCAATAATCAACGAATGAAGATGATCAGCAAAACAGCAGCTTGACGCTGAAAAGGTCAAAGATGTTCTGACGTCTAAAAGAAACAAAAGCTTTAAATAAATTCAGTTTTCACTTAAATTTACCTGAAATTAAATGTGACTCATTAAAATGAGTTTAAATTCCTTTGAAACTGAGACTGAAGAAGTCAGAATCAAACTTTATTAATAAAAAAACAATGCATGAGTTTTTCTGACTCCGCCCCCTGCCTTGTCTCAGACTCCTCCCCCCACAGTGACATCACGTGTCACATGATGCCGTTCTACAGCTATGACGTGCCGCACACGTGCGGTCCGAACCCGGCGGTCTGCTGTCAGTTTGACTTCCACCGCCTGCCGGGGAGGCGGGTCTTCTGTCCATGGAGGGTCCCGCCGCAGCCAATCACAGAGCAGAATGTCCAGGAGAGGTGAGCAGGGGGCGGGGCCCAAGCAACTAATATTTAATTAATATGAACACAAATAATAAAAAATTAACATCTCAGAGCAAATCTAGCTTTTCCTAAGAAGTAGTGATTTTAGACTTTGGTGACGGCAGTCCTCAAAACTGAAAGTCTGGAAAAGTTCTTCTGATTTTCACATTTTTAAGTTTAATTTGGAATCTCACTTCCTGTCCGGCTTTTTAACCTTCTGTCAACTTTTTTATTTTCACCTTTTTCTTTTAATTTGAGCTTTTTCTTCTTTTTTATAAACTTTTTCTATAAATGTTGATTTTTTTTATAAATGTTGAACTTTTTTCTTTAAATTCTAAAACCTTTTTCTAACGTTGAACTTTTTTATAAATGTTGAACTTTTTTATAAACTTTTTCTTTCAGGGTTTTTCTTGCGTTAGTTGCCGTTTCGTTACGACCGATGCGTCCCACGTCAGTTTTTTTCTTTCCGACTGCAGTGAACTTGTCTGACTGTTAACTGATGATGAATGAAGCTGTAAGGCTGCAGCTACCTGTCGGATCCATCAGATGTGATCGTACCTGATCGGTCAGCTGATTGATTGCTTATTGATCTGTGTGCCAGGGCGCTGCTCCTGTTGGATCAGTACCGGCAGAAGTCTCGGCTCTTCCGTTCTCCGGTTCTCCTCGTTCCTCTCGGCGATGACTTTCGGTTCATGGAGTCGAGCGAGTGGGACGTTCAGTTCACCAACTACCAGAAACTGTTTGACTACTTCGAGCAGCATCCGGAGCTCCAAGTCAAGGTGAGACACCTGAGGGGCGGGGCCTGGAGGCAGAACAGACTCTGTGACCGATGAGAGCACGGCCAGGTGAGGCTGCAGAAACCCGACAGGCTGGAGGCTTGAAGGTTTCTCAGACATTCAGCTGCTGGTTGTACATGTGACTTCATTCATAATGAGGATGAACAGTCAGCAGCGATCAATGCAAACATGATCAGTCGGTATCAATACCATACCTGAAACAAGTCAAACACAGAGAACAGAAGAAAACCAGAGGTGATATTGAACAATAGATGAAATGTTAGTGACAAACAGTCCAAACAGGCTGATCAATAACAAGTGATCAAAAACTAATGGGATCAGCTGGACTGAGGGTTTGTCTTTCAGTTTTCTTTAAAAAGTCGACAGAATGACGAAGACGGTCTTCAAAGTCACGTTATTCTACATGTTTCATTTAAAAAGGACTGAACACTGGATCAATGAATAGATGCAGCATCAGAGCCCGAGAACAGAGGAGACAGTAGCTGGAGATACATCCAGCATGGAGGAACATCTAGTAGCTGGAGATACATCCAGCATGGAGGAACATCTAGTAGCTGGAGATACATCCAGCATGGAGGAACATCTAGTAGCTGGAGATACATCCAGCATGGAGGAACGTCTAGTAGCTGGAGATACATCCAGCATGGAGGAACATCTAGTAGCTGGAGATACATCCAGCATGGAGGAACATCTAGTAGTTGAAGATACATCCAGCATGGAGGAACATCTAGTAGTTGAAGATACTCTGTTCTGACACGTCTTCTTCTCCTCCTTGTTTCCAGGCTCGGTTCGGGACTCTGGCAGATTACTTTGATGCTCTTCATCGGCGTCTCAGTGCCGCTGGAACTTCGCTGCCGACGCTCCGTGGAGATTTCTTCACGTACGCTGACAGGGACGACCACTACTGGAGCGGGTTCTTCACGTCGCGCCCGTTTTACAAACGCCTGGACCGGACTCTGGAGGCAACACTCAGGTAGCACACCTGTGTGACGGCGGTAACGTCCGTCCAGCCGGTGTCTCGTGTTTCATCTGAGTTTGTCTTCCTCTGGCAGAGCGACAGAAATCCTCTTCAGCCTGACTTTGGCTGAAATGCGTCGCTCCAGCGTCGACGGCCGTCTGGCTGCAGGTTTTCCGGCTCGTGAACACTTTCGGCGGCTCACGGCGGGGAGGCGGAACCTGGCGCTGTTTCAGCACCACGACGCAGTCACCGGCACCGGCCGCGACCCGGTGGTGGTCGACTACGGCACCAGGTGGCTTCTTCCTGTTAGCACATTAGCCTGTGGGCTTGTTTAGCTGCTAAAACATAATCTTGTCAGATAGATTTGTCTGTTAGCATGTTAGCATAAAGTCAGGTAAAAGTTCACATGAGCATGTGGCAAAATAAAAGCAAGTAAATATGATGTGAGTACTTCGTGTTAACATGTTAGCCTATTAGCATGTTCATGACAAAACAAGCACAGTTTGGTGAAAACTTCCCAGTAGCATGTTTGTGAAAGTCAAAGATTTAAATTTGCTAAATCAAAATTTGGTTTGAGCATAAAACAGAGAAAGAAAAGCAAATACAGTAAGGCTATTTTTGGAATTGATAAAAATAATATGTTGACAAAATAAACCTGCTATGCTAGCAAAGGGTGAGCTAATGTTAAAGTTCCATTGTTAGCCTTTTAGCTTTAATCTGAAGTTAAAGAGAGGTTTACAGCTGAAGTGACTTTACCAGATAAACACTGGAATTACTATGTTAGCATAAGACAGACTAAAGAAAAGACATTTATACGGTTAACATTAGCACATTAGTGAAGAGAGCTGAATCCAGCTTAGAAAAACAAAGCCAGCCTGTTAGCATCTTATAGCAATGTTGCCAAAAAAAGCTAATAAGATAAAATATATGTCAGTTTGTTAGCACTGAACAGACTAAAAGGACTGAAAAATTAGCAGGTGTTAGCATGATTGGAGGTGAACACATTATTGTTGAGTGACGGCCGTTCCTGTTTTCTTCAGATTGTTTCCTGATTTATTTTTGTTGTTATTTTTATCCTGTTGCTCACTTGTGTTCCCTCAAAGTTCCCTTTAACACATCGGTTTTAGCATCGTAGCGCACTAACTCGTTAGCCTGTTTAGCCTGTTTTTCTCTCATTTTCTCCTCCATGCTCTCTGTTGAAGGACGTGTCGCCGCCGGCAACGGTAACAGGTACCACCTCGCTTAGTGTGAGCGGTTAGCATTTAGCATTAGTCTCCCATCATACCCATTCATTTAGATTTAGCGGCTTACTCTAACTTTCCATCTGTCCATTTTAATAAGCGTGTTTTTACCGTGTACTTGGTCAGTTGTGTGTTTGTGATAGAAGAGATTCAGTTCTGAGTTTTAACCAACAGATGACACTTTCATTCAGACTGATTCATGACAAAAAAAACAAACAGATGCATGTTTTCCAGGTTGTTCCACTCCATCCTGAACCTGCGCCAGGTGCTGCAGAGCTCCGCCCACTGGCTGCTCCTATTGGACAAGAGCCAGTACCACCATGACCAATCAAAACCCTTCCTGCAAATGGTGACTTCTGACGCTCCTCCTCTGTCCAATCAGCTGTTTATCATTTATAACTGAGGTTTGAACTTATTGATCACATTCAGACTGAATCTGCAGATACCTGATCAGAAACATTGACATCCCTCAGGATGAATGACGTCTGTCACTGTTTCTGACCCTTTAAACTGGATGTCACAGAGCTGTGGTTTGACTGGTCAGAATGATGTCACAGAGCTGTGGTTTGACTGGTTAGAATGATGTCACAGAGCTGTGGTTTGACTGGTCAGAATGATGTCACAGAGCTGTGGTTTGACTGGTCAGAATGATGTCACAGAGCTGTGGTTTGACTGGTCAGAATGATGTCACAGAGAGAACTCACCCACTGAAAGTTGAACACGTGTGTTTGGTGTCTTCATGTTAATATTGTCTTCAGGATGATGTGATGTCGGCGCAGGACGCTCTGCCTCAGAAGACGATGCTCACGCTCAGTGATGAGCCCAGGTAAGGGGGCGGGGCTTATACATATTTCAAAACAATCATAGTAATCAGGTGTATTGATTACTTATTTGTTCCAGGTCATTGATCGTGTTTAATCCGACCGAGCAGCTTCGTACTTCCATCATCAGCGTCACCGTTGACTCTCCAGATGCTCGTGTCGTCGATGCAGAAACGGGCCGACCGATGGCTGCTCAGATCTCTGCGGTGTGGGCGGAGCCAAGCCAAGTGTCCACAGAGGCTTTCCAGGTGATGATCAGATCATTGATGGGTTTATTGATGAGATCAATGATGAGTGTGCTGATGTCTTCAGTGATTGGCTTATTGACACAGCTCTCCTTCATGGCCGAACTTCCTCCTCTGTCGCTCGTCATCTATCATGTGACCAAAGCGGCGGCTGGCTCCACCCCCCGGGTGCGCTACACCATCCATCGTCGTGGCGACCCACCAGTCGTCCACACCAAGCACTTTCAGGTGTCCCACCCCCCTGAGAGTGACGCCCCCCTGTTGCTTAGCAACAAACACATCCAGCTGTGGAGCTCCGCGGAGACCGGCCTGCTGCAGGTCTGACCCTTCAAAATAAAAGTTTGTCCAGAGACACAGCAGACTAAATGTATTCAAGGCAGTTAGATAGTTTTCACTAATCAGAAAAAGAATGCAGCTATTATTTTCTGGATCAATCGATCAGCTGATTGGTCTCTAAAATGCCACAAGTGTGGATCAGAGTTTCCTCCGATGTCTGGTTCAGTCCACAGATCTTCAGTCTACTGTCACAGAGGAGGAGAGAAACCAGGAATAGTCAGAACTGTGTCTGCTAATGAGGAAAAGAGTCGATGATCAGTAATGACACTTAGATTCATACTGTCGTATAAAATAGTTGTTATTGATCCACTTACTGATTATGTTATTGATTCATTTTGTTTCTCGGAGACATTCATACATTTTTCCCAAAACTTTTTTTGTTCGGATCCAGAAGCTCCGTCTGCAGTCCGGGCTGCTCCGTCAGCTGCAGGTCCAGTTTCTGTGGTACGGAACCAAAACCGGAGCCAACCAGGAAAAGAGCGGAGCCTACCTGTTCCTACCTGGGGAGGAGGGGCCTCAGGTGAGACCAGGAGCTCAGCCCTTCTGTCTCTGTTTCTGTCCTCTGACTCAGTCTGAATGTCTCTCGCCCTGCAGCTCTACTCGTCCGCAGAGCCTCCGCTGGTTCGGGTCTCCAGAGGTCCGATCTTCTCCGACATCACCTCGTGTTTCCAACACTTCACACACACAATTCGCCTGTTTCACCTGGACGGTAACCATCATTCACACCATCCTTTCATCTGTGAGACCTCTAGCACTGTTAGCTGTTAGCATGATGACTGCAGCCTCACAGAGCTGTTAGCACTGCTAGCTGTTAGCACTGTTAGTTGTTAGCATGATGACTGCAACCTCACAGAGCTGTTAGCACTACTAGCTGTTAGCACTGTTAGTTGTTAGCATGATGACTGCAGCCTCACAGAGCTGTTAGCACTGTCAGCTGTTAGCATGATGACTGCAGCCTCACAGAGCTGTTAGCACTGCTAGCTGTTAGCACTGTTAGTTGTTAGCATGATGACTGCAGCCTCACAGAGCTGTTAGCACTACTAGCTGTTAACACTGTGAGCTGTTAGCATGATGACTGCAGCCTCACAGAGCTGTTAGCACTACTAGCTGTTAGCACTGTTAGCTGTTCACATAATGATTGCAGCCTCACAGAGCCATTAGCACTATTAGCTGTTAGCACTACTAGCTGTTAGCATGACGACTGCAGCCTCACAGAGCTGTTAGCTGTCAGTATGATGACTGCAGCCTCACAGAGCCGTTAGCACTAGTAGCTGTTAGCACTGTTAGGTGTTAGCATGATGACTGCAGCCTCACAGAGCTGTTAGCAGTACTAGCTGTTAGCACTACTAGCTGTTAGCATGATGACTGCAGCCTCACAGAGCTGTTAGCAATACTAGCTGTTAGCACTGTTAGCATGATGACTGCAGCTTCACAGAGCTGTTAGCACTACTAGCTGTTAGCACTGTTAGCTGTTAGCATGATGACTGCAGCCTCACAGAGCTGTTAGCCCTAGTAGCTGTTAGCGCTGTTAGCTGTTAGCACTATTAGCTGTTAGCACTACTAGCTGTTAGCTGTTTGTTTGTTGTTCCAGAACCTGCAACTTCATCAAACCCTGATGTTGTTTGTACTTTTACAGACAGTTATTTTATATTTCTTAAATTGCGTCATGTGACAATAGTTTAATAACATCACATTGTTGTCTTGTGATATCTAATATCTTATATGAATATTTAGTTAACATTAAAAGTGGTCCATCATGATATGGTCTTTGGTACATTTGATTATATATATTATTAAAATAGCTTTCTGAAACATATTCGTTTGTAATTCATTGTATTTGTCTTTATTTCTGTAAAACTGCTGTGTTTCTGCCCCAGGGCATGCTGGGAGGTCGCTGGAGATTTCCAACATGGTGGACATCAGGTCAGAGGTCAACCGTGAGCTCGTCATGCGACTTGTCAGTGATGTCGCCAACGACAACCGTTTCTACTCTGACCTCAACGGTTTCCAGGTTTTTACAGCCATCAACCAATCAGACCCTTTGATGACTGGTTATTGATTAGTTATTGACTGGTTATTGGCTAGCTATTGACTGGTTATTAAATGGGTATCGATTGGTTATTGGTGCAGATGCAGCAGCGTCGGACTCTGGCCAAGCTCCCTCTGCAGGCGAACTTCTACCCGATGAGCTCGGCGGTGTTTCTACAGGACTCGGCGAGTCGCCTGTCGCTGCTGGCGGCTCAGAGTCAGGCGGTTGCGTCGCTCAGACCAGGTGAGTTCAGCTGATCACCTGCTTTAGTGCTCTGACTGCGATTGGTTTGTATTTTCATGAATATTTTCAGGTTGTTTGGGTGGATTCTTTCTCCGTGTTGCCTTTTGACAAATGTTCTTTCTGTTATTGATCAGTGTCTTATTGATCCTCTTCCTGATCAAAGTGTGAACGCAGCCTCACCTGTTCTCTCTGACAGACCAGCTCGAGTTGAAGCAGCAGCTGACAGACAACTCCCAAAGCTCTGCTTCTTTTCTTCTTTTCCTATATTATTATTGGTGTTACCTATATTACCTGTGCTACCTGTCTCACTTGTTACCTGAATTACCTGTGTTACCTGTGCTACCTGTGTTACCTGTTGCAGGTGAGCTGGAGGTGGTGTTGGACCGGCGGCTGCAGCAGGATGATAACCGCGGCCTCGGTCAGGGCGTCACCGATAACAAGCTGACAGCGAGTCTCTACCACCTGCTGCTGGAGGACCGCAGCGGTGGGGCTCAGGTGAGGGGCGGAGCTCTGGTAAGGGGCAGGATTTATGTGAGCGGAGGCTTGGTTGGGCTGGGTTTTATTGCATGAGCTCAGGTTAGAACCACACCTTTACATCACCTGTGGAAACATGCCAGTGTGTAATGTGGCAGGGACAATCCAAATATGGCTTCTGTGGCGTGAAGAGGCCGGTGCAGTGACATCAGAGGAAAGATTACAGACGATTTAATCACTTGTGTTTTTATTTTGTATTTGTTTGTTTCTTATTGTCTTTCCAACAGGAAGTGGGTGGAGCCACGGTGGAACACCTGTCGCTGCTCGCACACCTGACCTCACTTTCCCTCAGCCACCCGCCAATCACCATGGTCGCCCGCAGCGACAGTCAGCTACCTAAGCTCCACCCCTTCTTGCCACTGCGCTTGTCACTGCCGTGTGACATTCACCTGCTGAACCTGAAGACGCTGGAGGATGCACAGGTGAGGACAACACCTGGAGACACCTGAACTGTTGATAATTACCCGTTTGACCTGTACACGTTATTAATCTCCTTATTTTCCAGATAAAGCGAAGACAGAACTAAACAATCAACAGATCAAACATGTGACTGAGTGAAGTCTGACTTCTGAATAACGAGTTAAACGTTGGAAACACTGAAACTTACAAACAGTTTGTGTCAACAGGAAGCTGAGAGTCCATCACATGATGTGGTGCTCCTCCTCCACAGGAAGGGCTTTGACTGTAGCTCCGCCCCTGAGCCACCACCATTATGCACGTGGAGCATGCACGAGGAGGTGTGCGCCCACACACACACACCCATTGTTCTTTCTTATCATTAGACAGTGTTTCTTTTGCGTTCAGTTTCTCTTTTAATGAAAAGTTGAGATTCCGGCAGTCTGAACGGTTTCTGTGTTTTCAGGTTGACCTGGATGAACTTTTCTCACCTCTTCGTTTTCGTTCTGTTCGTCGCTCAACTCTCACTCTGTTGCACGACCAGCCAGAATCTGCCCGACAACAGGAGCCGCCGCGCATCACCCGGCTGCGGCCAATGGAAATCAGTGCTTTCCGCGTGCAGCTGGACTGAAAACCAGAATTAACGAAAACATTTTACACAAAACTGCTGCACCAACGAGCCAAGACGCTGAGCTGCAAGCGACCAATCAGAAACCAGCTGCAGAATATTTAATGACGAAGCGACCAATCAGAAACCAGATACAGAAAACAACATGAGACAGTGACCAATCAGAAACTAGAGATGGAAGAAATTATCTGGCAGTGAACTTTAGCTGATCAGCTGTTACTAGCAATCGATCAAAGTTTTAAATAAATTTTTTAATTGGAAGCTGGCGGTAACGGCAAGGGACCAATTGAGTTGTCTGCTTGTGAGCGTTTCCATGGTGACAGTCTGTTACTGCTGTTATAGATGTGATCAGTCTGATTTTATTGATCAGTTCAGGAACTTTTTCTGAAACAACTGATTGTGCTGTGAAAAGGGAAAATATGAGGAATTCTGGGAATTCTGTGAAAACTGGGAACTTGTGGCTATTTTTCTAATCAGATTCTCTATTTTTGGTAAAATGATAAAAATATCTATGAAGTATTTAATGCGTTTTTACTTCTATGAATTTGTTAAAAATGTGTTCTTGTTTATTTTTGGAACAATTTTTGTTTTAATAGAAAATAAATTATTCTTTAATTTTGCTTTTGGAAGTTGTTTATGTTTCTGTAAAAACACCCATAAAACTGTGAATTCTTGTGTGAAACATTAAACCTCTGGCGTGTCTGGATGCCTTTAAGGTTTCATGATTTGTTGATCAGTGAACATTTGGACAGCTCTGGATGTGGTTTTGGTTTCAAACTGAAAAAGAGGGACTGGTTGAATGTGGGTCACCGTGTCAGTTCAGGGGGAGCTTCGGACCAGTGCTGAATATAATATAAACATATATAGGTACACATGTCTATGCTCAGCACAGGACAAACACGAACTGAAAGCTTCCAGCTGGACAGGATGTGACGTCACCGAACAGAAGGGGGTTCTGATCAACCTGCAGAACATTTAACTGATCGATTTCAGCTTCTGGTCTACACAACACACACACACACACTCGTGTTTGTTTATTAGTTCGGTTTTAACGGTCTCCTTCAACTTAAACATTTAATTCAGTGTGTTGACTCACTGCGCAGGCGCAGCGCGGCTGCGCTCCGGCAGGTGTCGCTGGTTCCTGTGTTTGTGCGGTTCAGAGCAGCAGAAGAAGAAGCTCCGCCAACAGACGCAGTCCGCCATCTTACGGCTCCAGCTGCTGCGTTTCTGACTTATCATTTCAAATCCAGTTAAAACGTTTTCACCTGCACAGGTACCTGCGCGCGAGGCAGCGGCACGTCACAGCGGTGATGGCGGCCGAACGGCGCGAGGACAAAGGTGAGGAGCGAGGCTGCTTTGTTAGCAGCCGTTAGCTGTTAGCATTAGCATGTGTGTTTCTTTGTTCTGTCCATTCGATCTTCTGCTGATCTATAGTCGGTGGTTTATCGATAAGTGACTGTAGTTAGTGAGCGGTTAGTTGGTGACCAGCAGCAGACCGTGCGGCTTCTCTTTGGCTGCTGCGGCTAACCAGACTCCACGTTCATCAGACACACCTGGACACATCGGATTCTGCGTGATTGTCGAGTCTGGTAGTCACGAAAATATCACGGATCATGTGACAGGTGTTTGTTTCATTCTATGGAAGAACTGCAGCTCTTCGACTGATTGGTGTAAATCACAGATCAATACTTGTATCTGTAGTCCACAAAGACCAGGAGGCTGAACTACGATGCCAGGTCAACGTGTTAACAGGTCTGTTAAACCTAAAGGCAGAGTTTTTATTGTCACAGAGGTGTCTCTCTCTCTTTAACCTGCTAGATCTCCATGGTAACTGATACTGTGGAGGTAAATCTCCATGGTAACTGATACTGTGGAGGGAGATCTCCATGGTAACTGATGCTGTGGAGGTAGATCTCCATGGTAACTGATGCTGTGGAGTTAGATCTCCATGGTAGCTGATGCTGCTGAGTTAGATCTCCATGGTAACTGATGCTGTGGAGGTAGATCTCCATGGTAACTGATACTGTGTAGGTAGATCTCCATGGTAACTGATACTGTGGAGGTAGATCTCCATGGTAACTGATACTGTGGAGGTAGATCTCCATGGTAACTGATGCTGTGGAGGTAGATCTCCATGGTAACTGATACTGTGGAGGTAGATCTCCATGGTAACTGATGCTGTGGAGGTAGATCTCCATGGTAACTGATACTGTGTAGGTAGATCTCCATGGTAACTGATGCTGCAAAGTTAGATCTCCATGGTAACTGATGCTGTGGAGGTAGATCTCCATGGTAACTGATACTGTGGAGGTAGATCTCCATGGTAACTGATACTGTGTAGGTAGATCTCCATGGTAACTGATACTGTGGAGGTAGATCTCCATGGTAACTGATACTGTGGAGGTAGATCTCCATGGTAACTGATACTGTGGAGGTAGATCTCCATGGTAACTGATACTGTGGAGGTAGATCTCCATGGTAACTGATACTGTGGAGGTAGATCTCCATGGTAACTGATACTGTGTAGGTAGATCTCCATGGTAACTGATGCTGCAAAGTTAGATCTCCATGGTAACTGATGCTGTGGAGGTAGATCTCCATGGTAACTGATACTGTGGAGGTAGATCTCCATGGTAACTGATACTGTGTAGGTAGATTTCCATGGTAACTGATACTGTGGAGGTAGATCTCCATGGTAACTGATACTGTGGAGGTAGATCTCCATGGTAACTGATACTGTGGAGGTAGATCTCCATGGTAACTGATACTGTGGAGGTAGATCTCCATGGTAACTGATACTGTGTAGGTAGATCTCCATGGTAACTGATGCTGCAAAGTTAGATCTCCATGGTAACTGATACTGTGGAGGTAGATCTCCATGGTAACTGATACTGTGTAGGTAGATCTCCATGGTAACTGATGCTGCAAAGTTAGATCTCCATGGTAACTGATGCTGTGGAGGTAGATCTCCATGGTAACTGATACTGTGGATGTAGATCTCCATGGTAACTGATACTGTGTAGGTAGATCTCCATGGTAACTGATACTGTGGAGGTAGATCTCCATGGTAACTGACGGCCAATAGCCCTCAACCCAGTAGTCATGAAGTGCTTCCGGAGGCTGGTCATGGCCCACATAAAAGCCTCCATCGACGTCACTGTGGACCCCCACCAGTATGCCTACTGGAAAAACTGCTCCACTGATGATGTCATTTCGTCACTGGTTCACAGCCCTCACCCACCTGAAGAGGAGAACTCTCATGTCTGTCTACTTTACTTCTGCCTTCAACACCATTATTCCACAGACCCTGGTGCAAAGACTATCAGCACTTGGACTGAGCCCCTCCCTTAGACTCTGGGTCCAGGACTTCCTCTCCAACAGGCCACAGACCATCATCCTCAGCACTGGCTCCCTCCAGGGCTGTGTGGTCAGGAAGGCCTACCAGCGCCTCTGCTTCCTCAGGAAGATGAGGCTGCTGGACCTGGGAGCTCAGTCCTGACCAGCTTCTACAGATGTGTGGTGGAGAGCATCCTCTGCTCCTTTATCACTGTGAGGACGGCAGCTGCTCTGCTGCAGAGAGGAAAGCTCTGCAGAGGGTGTGGAAGCTACACAGAGGATGGTGGGGGGCAGCCTACCCACCACCACAGACAGATGGAGGCTGCCTGAATCATGGAGGACTCCACCCACCCAGCATCATGGAGGACTCCACCCACCCATCATCATGGAGGACTCTGCACACTCACTCTCTGCCCCTCCACTCAGGCAGGAGGCTGCATCCAGAGCAGGACCCCCAGACTGAGGAGGCTGTTAGCCTGTTGAACTCTGGTGGTGCTCTATAGCTCTCCACCTGTCACCCACCTACCTGCAGCTACAGACCCTTTTTATCCACCTCAGGACCTGAGTGCCAATGTTGTGCCATCTCACGTGTACATGTGTGCTGGCATGACGATAAAGAACATGAAGAGCCTTGAATCTACATGTCTGTGATGCAGAAATCACGTAATGCTTCATGTTTGGGCTGTTTCCTCCGCTGGTGCTGCAGCTGATAGATCACTGATTAGAACATTGATTATCTATTGGTATTTACTACAGAGAACATTCAGTCAGTAATATTAATTTCACTTTTTAACATGTCAAAATATTAAAATGATTAACAGTAGCAGCACTTTTTAACATCACACATTTTTGTTTTTCTTATAGCTCTCCATTAAAACTACCTGTTGATTGGAGGAGGAACACGATTGGTCCATTTACTGCAGAAGAGTCACATGACGCGTTAAACGTGTGCAGTATATTGTCACCATGTACTAACTAGGCAGTTATTTCATTTATTCCACTCACTTCACTCTGTTTCAGACGGAGAACTAAATGTTCTGGAGGATCTACTGACTGAAGCTCCAGATCAGGACGACGAACTCTACAACCCCGAGACAGAGCGTGACGTCAGCGACAAGAAAGGTTCTACACATACTACACAGTACTACAGATACTACACAGTACTACATATACTACACACAGTACTACAGATACTACACAGTACTACAGATAGTACACACAGTACTACAGATAGTACACACAGTACTACAGATACTACACACAGTACTACAGATGCTACACACAGTACTACAGATACTACACAGTACTACAGATACTACACACAGTACTGCAGATACTACACACAGTACTACAGATAGTACACACAGTACTACAGATAGTACACAGTACTACAGATACTACACACAGTACTACAGATACTACACACAGTACTACAGATAGTACACACAGTACTACAGATACTACACAGTACTACAGATAGTACACACAGTACTACAGATAGTACACACAGTACTGCAGATACTACACACAGTACTGCAGATACTACACACAGTACTGCAGATACTACACACAGTACTGCAGATACTACACAGTACTGCAGATGCTACACACAGTACTGCAGATGCTACACACAGTACTGCAGATACTACACACAGTACTGCAGATACTACACACAGTACTGCAGATACTACACACAGTACTGCAGATGCTACACACAGTACTGCAGATACTACACACAGTACTGCAGATACTACACACAGTACTGCAGATGCTACACACAGTACTACAGATACTACACACAGTACTGCAGATACTACACACAGTACTGCAGATGCTACACACAGTACTACAGATGCTACACACAGTACTACAGATACTACACAGTACTGCAGATACTACACACAGTACTGCAGATACTACACACAGTACTGCAGATACTACACACAGTACTACAGATACTACACACAGTACTGCAGATACTACACACAGTACTGCAGATACTACACAGTACTGCAGATACTACACACAGTACTACAGATACTACACAGTACTGCAGATACTACACACAGTACTGCAGATACTACACACAGTACTACAGATACTACACACAGTACTGCAGATACTACACACAGTACTGCAGATACTACACACAGTACTGCAGATACTACACAGTACTGCAGATACTACACACAGTACTACAGATAGTACACACAGTACTGCAGATGCTACACACAGTACTGCAGATACTACACACAGTACTACAGATACTACACAGTACTGCAGATACTACACACAGTACTACAGATACTACACAGTACTGCAGATACTACACACAGTACTGCAGATGCTACACACAGTACTGCAGATACTACACACAGTACTACAGATACTACACAGTACTGCAGATACTACACACAGTACTGCAGATGCTACACACAGTACTAGGGTTAGATACTAGATATAGTGCTGCAGATACTGCAGTCAGTACTGTGCATTGTTAACCCTGATTTCTGTCTGTCAGGAACAAAGAGGAAGAGTGAGCGCTCTGACAACCAAGATCTGAAGAGGCTCCGCCCCTCTTCGAGCCACGCCCCCTCCAGGTCTTCTTCCACCAATAAGAGAGCCCCGGGGCCACCCCTGTCCTCCTCCTCCTCTAAGAAGGTGTCCAGCCCTCGTGGACGCCACACTGCTGCCACCTACCGCCATGAATACTACGAGGAGCGAAAGGGGCGGCGCGGGGCCCGGGAGGCGACCAGGAGTCGCGGTGGAGAGGACGCACGGCGGCGAGAGTCTCAGAGAGGCCTGGAGGGTCTGAGTCAGGTGCGGTACACCTCACTGCCCAGCAGCCAATAGGTGATCAGGCTGTCAGCTAATCAGATTCACTTCCTGTTTGTTTTCAGAAGCTACGGCGTGACGAGCGGCGGGCCAGCCCCTCCCCCCATGAAGACGGCAACCAATCAGAGGAGGAGGCAGTGGCAGAGTACGGCTCAGAGCCGGCATCGGGAAGCTCCTCCCCCGCCGCCTCCCATGTAGAGGATGAAGACGAGGAGGATCAGGAGGAGGAGGAGGAGGAAGACGATGAAGAGGGCATGGAGGAGGAAGAAGAGGAGGAGGAGGAAGAGGAGGAGGAGGGAGAGAAGGAGGAGGAAGAGGACGAGGAAGAGGACGAGTACGAACGGCGAGGAGGTGGTGAAGGAAACGATTACGACACCCGCAGCGAGGCTGGCGACTCGCGCTCCGCCTCCTCCGTCAGCTTCTCTGATGAAGGCGAGTCGGCACGCTCAGGCTCCGCCTCCGAGGCCTCAGGTAACCATGACAACTAACTACAACCAATCTGCTGTTCAGTTACTTAGAAACATTAAACATCCAATACATCTCATTTTTAATTTACAAAATTATAAAATACATAGCCGTGATAAAATACATTAATGTAGTTAAGTACACAGACGGTAACATGTTTAAAACACAGTAACATGTTTAAAACACAGTAACATGTTTAAAACACGGTAACATGTTTAAAACACGGTAACATGTTTAAAACACAGTAACATGTTTAAAATGTGCTTTAAACACAGTAACATGAAAACATTTTACTTTGAAATGAATCTGTCATTGTGATCTAAGCCTGTGCTTTTATTTTGACAGGTTCAGAGAAGAAGCGAGAGAAGCTGTCGTCGTCAGTTCGAGCCGTTCGTAAAGGGATGGAGAGTAAGGAGGCCCAAAATACTACAGCATGCTGTTTAGTGACAGACCGGGCCAGAGCAGTCAGATTACAGCCTCCCTTTCATTTCAGATCCCACCAGCAAGCTGCGCTACATCCTGCGAGACGCTCGATTCTTCCTCATCAAGAGCAACAACCATGAGAATGTGTCGCTGGCCAAAGCAAAGGTACGCCGCTGCTCCGTGTTCCTGTGTTTGGATCTTGGTGTGATGATGTAGCAGCTGATGTCATGATGTCTGTTTGGTGTGCAGGGCGTTTGGTCGACGCTGCCGGTCAACGAGAAGAAGTTGAATGCAGCTTTCCGCTCGGCACGAAGCGTAGTCCTCGTCTTCTCTGTGAGGGAAAGCGGCAAGTTCCAAGGTACCAACAGGAAGTTATGTTCTTCACGCCGCGATCACATGCACCTTCTCCTTCACTGCTCAGAATACTGTAGTTTGTCTGTCGGTCCTCCACCTTCTCCTTCACTGGTGTGTCGTCTTTGTGGCCTGCAGGTTTTGCTCGTCTGGCATCAGAGTCTCATCATGGCGGCTCTCCGATCCATTGGGTTCTTCCTGCTGGCATGAACGCCAAGATGCTGGGCGGAGTCTTCAAGATCGACTGGCTCTGCAGGTAAACACCTGAACCTGGCTGTGCAGGTAAACACCTGTATCATGAAGCAGGTTCGACATAAGCTACATGCTGATTGATTGATTTAGATCAATAACAGTTTGTCTCCTGGAGTTCTGTCTGCTGTTCTTCTGTTTTCGTCATCTGTCTCGTCTGTTTGCCGCTGGAGTCCAGATTTTACAGCATTATTAGCTATTGTTTTCCAGACTCTGTTTAATCTGTGGCTTAAAGTTAGCATAGCATTAGCCACTTTGAAAGCAGCTAATGTCCTGATGTTTGTGCTTCTAGTTCAGTTTCTGCAGGTTGTTTCTGTTTCTGTCTGTCAGTTAGAAAAGAGAGTTACGTTAATCTGGCTTTAGAAACATGTTACATTGCTACAGATAGCGTTAGCCGCAGGCTAAGAGCCAGAGCTAAGTGTTAGCATTACCCTAGCACTGTCAACAGAATCAGTTCCAGCTGCTCTTACGCCAGCAGGTGAATTATTCTGGCGTTTTCAGGTGTTGTTATTTGTCTCAGGTGTAGATTATATACCTGAGGTGTTGTTGTCCGCCCCCTGCTGGTGGCTTGACTCAGGTGTTCTGCTCCACAGGAGGGAGCTCCCGTTCATAAAGACCGCCCACCTGTCCAATCCCTGGAACGAACACAAGCCTGTGAAGATCGGACGTGACGGACAGGTCTGGTCTCTGTCTGCTTCTGTGGTTGTGTTTCAGGACGTGTCACCTGTCAGGTGTTTGACCTCTTTGAATTTGAATCTTTCAGGAGATCCAGCCGGACATTGGAGCTCAGCTGTGCGCCCTGTTCCCATTGGACGAGAGCGTGGACGTCCACCAGGTTGCTCGTCGTGTTCGTCACAAACGTCGGACGCCGTCGGAGCCACGGCCCCGAGGCAGGCCGCCGCAGAGAGAGCCGGGAAGGTTAGCCAATCACCAAGCTCCTCCTCCCGCTTCCTGTTCTTCTTCTTCTGCTGCGGCAACCACAGCGCCACCTGCTGCCGGACGACGGGGACAGGCACTGCCTTTGGCCGGCGGCTAGCCGTCACGCGAGCCAGCTCTGGTTGTTGTTTTCCTGCCTGGAGCTTCGAACGGAGTGACGCCACGTTCTGCGTCGGCGGTCGAAGTGTTTGCGGTGTCAGGCAGGAGTAGAAAACCTCGTTAGCATCAAAGAGGCTCAGATCACGGCTCAGGAGTTAATTTCTCCATTTATGGAGGTTAAAGCTGAGCATCGAGGTGCACAGTGGAAGTTCTAATCATATAAATTTAATTTCATTCATATTTAAATCAGCTGAGATAAAGGAAAGTGAAGTTTAAACTTTGTTGCTGCTAAATTTCTCCTTTAAGCTCTTTGTCTTTGCAGGATTTTGATACTTCGAAGGTTAAAAATCTAAAAGTTTGGTAGCTGGACTGGATGAAAGCAGAGAGGACAAGCAGCACTGGACTGATGGGGGGCAAGCGAGGTAGAAAGAAACAGAGAGAGAGAGGACTGTTCGTTGAGCAATGCAGGTTGGAGCAGGGGGCGGGGCTTCTGGACTATCCAACCAGAGGGTGTGGTATCATTTGGCGAGGCCTCTGGACTACCCAATCAGAGGGTGTGGTATCATTGGGCAAGGCCTCTGGACTATCCAATCAGTGGGTTTGGTGAGTTGGGGGCGGGGCCACTGGACTGTATCCAATCAGCAGGTGTGGTATATTGGAGGGCGGTGCCTTTGGACTACCCAATCAAAAGTTTTGGTGTGTTGTGGGCGGGGCCTCTGGACTGTCTCCAATCAGCAGGTGTGGTATACTGGAGGGCGTGGCCTCTGCACTGTCCAATCAAAATGATTGGTATGTTTTGGAGGTGGGGCCTCTGGACTGTACCCAATCAGATGTGTGGTTGTTGGGGGCAGAGCCTCCTATCTTGCTGAAATCAGGTAAATTTCAGGTGAAGGACTGTAAGCAGCCTGTTGGACTGACAGAATGACCCACATGGACACACACTCTGAGGACGGTCAGCTGGTGTGTGTGGACTGAATATGGAGTGTGTGTGAGGGGAGAATAAATATGGAGGACGACGCAGCGACAAATACACCAGTCTGTCTGCAGGGGGCGGGGCTGGGCTCAGAGGGCGGGGCTTTATGTATTGATTGACAGGACTGCACCATCATCATCATCACCCCTCACCCTTTCAGAATAAGAGGGTTTATAAAAAAGGACTGAGGAGAAAAACTGTTGTTAATAATCAGAGTGTTGCCCCTCCCTCATTACATCAGAAGCGGTATGTTGTCTCCTTCACAGGCTTCTTCTTTGTTTTTTTATTGTTGTGTGTGTGAAGCAAAATTTGTCAAAATGAACATTTTGTTTTTGGCCACTGACCAGTGACACTGAAGTGTTGTTTAAAACAGCCAGTTACATTCAGACAGTCCAGGAGAGAGAGAATCAGATTAGAGTCTGTAGAACCTCATGACCAGAACCTCCGTTCAGACTGAAGACACTGTCACCAACAAAACTACACAGCACTGCAGGACCAGCATTCAACAGCATCATGTAGACGTCGGATGATTCTAAACTGTATCCCCTGCTACCATCACACTCCACCTCCGTGCTTCACTGTCAGGACTATGATCCACTGTGGTGGTCCTGGTCAGGTTCACACCAAACATGCTGGACTCTGATTGGTTCTCCTGGTTTCTGTGATGGAGTCTGAATATTAATTATTGTATTCATTAAGTGTTTGTTTGTCAAAGGAAATATTCTGATGTTCTACATAGAAGTAATCTGATTACTTTAAAGTGATACAGTTTAGAATCATTGGATATTTATGTGATATCTCACAGGGCTACAGTTGCTGCTGTTGGACACTGTATGACTGATTGTCAAAGACTGAGAACCTCACTAGCAAAAAATACAGAACACGACAGGACCAGTTCAATGCAAGACCAGTTCCCTGTAGACCCAGTTCACTGTAGGATCAGTCCACTATAAGGCCAGTTTGACTGCAGGACCAGTTCACTGCAGGACCAGTCCACTGCAGGACCAGTCCACTGTAGGCCCAGTTCACTGTAAAACCAGTTCACTGCAGGACTAGTTCACTATAAGACCAGTTTGACTGTAGGACCAGTTCACTGTAAGACCAGTTCACTGCAAGACCAGTTTGACTGTAGGACCAGTTCACTGTAAGACCAGTTTGACTGTAGGACCAGTTCACTGTAAGACCAGTTCACTGTAAAACCAGTTCACTGCAGGACCAGTCCACTGCAGGCCCAGTTCACTGTAAAACCAGTTCACTGCAGGACTAGTTCACTATAAGACCAGTTTGACTGTAGGAATAGTCCACTGCAGGACCAGTCCACTGCAGGCCCAGTTCACTGTAAGACCAGTTCACTGCAGGCCCAGTTCACTGTAGGACTAGTCCACTGCAGGCCCAGTTCACTGTAAGACCAGTTCACTGCAGGACCAGTCCACTGCAGGCCCAGTTCACTGTAAAACCAGTTTGGTTGTAGGACTAGTCCACTGCAGGCCCAGTTCACTGTAAGACCAGTCCACTGCAGGACCAGTTCCCTGTAAGACCAGTTCACTGCAGGACTAGTCCACTGCAGGCCCAGTTCACTGTAAGACCAGTTCACTGTAAGACCAGTTCACTGCAGGACTAGTGCACTGCAGGCCCAGTTCACTGTAAGACCAGTTCACTGCAGGACTAGTCCACTGTAAGACCAGTTCACTGTAAGACCAGTACACTGCAGGACTAGTCCACTGTAAGACCAGTTCACTGTAAGACCAGTTCACTGCAGGACTAGTCCACTGCAGGCCCAGTTCACTGTAAGACCAGTTCACTGTAAGACCAGTTCACTGCAGGACTAGTGCACTGCAGGCCCAGTTCACTGTAAGACCAGTTCACTGCAGGACTAGTTCACTGTAAGACCAGTTCACTGTAAGACCAGTTCACTGCAGGACTAGTCCACTGCAGGCCCAGTTTGACTGTAGGAATAGTCCACTGTAAGACCAGTTCACTGCAGGACCAGTCCACTGCAGGCCCAGTTCACTGTAAGACCAGTTCACTGCAGGCCCAGTTCACTGTAGGACTAGTCCACTGCAGGCCCAGTTCACTGTAAGACCAGTTCACTGCAGGACCAGTTCACTGCAGGACCAGTCCACTGTAGGCCCAGTTCACTGCAAGACCAGTTTGACTGTAGGACCAGTTCACTGTAAGACCAGTTCACTGTAAAACCAGTTCACTGCAGGACCAGTCCACTGCAGGCCCAGTTCACTGTAAAACCAGTTCACTGCAGGACTAGTTCACTATAAGACCAGTTTGACTGTAGGAATAGTCCACTGCAGGACCAGTCCACTGCAGGCCCAGTTCACTGTAAGACCAGTTCACTGCAGGCCCAGTTCACTGTAGGACTAGTCCACTGCAGGCCCAGTTCACTGTAAGACCAGTTCACTGCAGGACCAGTCCACTGCAGGCCCAGTTCACTGTAAAACCAGTTTGGTTGTAGGACTAGTCCACTGCAGGCCCAGTTCACTGTAAGACCAGTCCACTGCAGGACCAGTTCCCTGTAAGACCAGTTCACTGCAGGACTAGTCCACTGCAGGCCCAGTTCACTGTAAGACCAGTTCACTGTAAGACCAGTTCACTGCAGGACTAGTGCACTGCAGGCCCAGTTCACTGTAAGACCAGTTCACTGCAGGACTAGTCCACTGTAAGACCAGTTCACTGTAAGACCAGTACACTGCAGGACTAGTCCACTGTAAGACCAGTTCACTGTAAGACCAGTTCACTGCAGGACTAGTCCACTGCAGGCCCAGTTCACTGTAAGACCAGTTCACTGTAAGACCAGTTCACTGCAGGACTAGTGCACTGCAGGCCCAGTTCACTGTAAGACCAGTTCACTGCAGGACTAGTTCACTGTAAGACCAGTTCACTGTAAGACCAGTTCACTGCAGGACTAGTCCACTGCAGGCCCAGTTCACTGTAAGACCAGTTCACTGTAAGACCAGTTCACTGCAGGACTAGTCCACTGCAGGCCCAGTTCACTGTAAGACCAGTTCACTGTAAGACCAGTTCACTGCAGGACTGTGACATTTGTTTCATGTGGACGCTGGTGCGTAGACGACACCTGTAAACCTGTGAACACCTTCTGGTTCTGGTTTTCCTGCTTGTGTTGAGGTTTGACCCCAGTGAGCCTTCCTCAGTGTGCAATAATGAGTGTGTGAGTGTATTTGTGTGCACGTGTGTGTCTTACCTGTGCACTTGTTTACGTAGGCGTCGACCTGAAGAGTACGACATCCACGGCAGGAAGCGGCCGCGAGCCGACGGTCCGCCCGACTTCAGCCAGCGAGCAGGTTGTAGCTGACGGTTCCTTCTCACCTCACACTCAGTTCAAGTGTAGAACCTGAGGTCTGGTCTGACTCAGTTCAGCTTCATCAGGTCTGTCCTGACGGCTGGACCGAGTCAGGCTCAACTCAAAACTCAGTCAGAGCACGGTATCAGTTACAGATAACGATATCAGTCAGTGATGGTCAGCCTCAGTTACCATGGTGATCCAGCAGGTTGAACAGGCTGTCTGACTGTAGGAAACACCTTGGTAGCTCTGCTTGCTGTTGATTTTGGAAGGTTAGACTGGACTCTTCACCTGCTGCTCGGCTCACACAGGAACCTACTAAACGCCACGATTTATTTTATTTGCAGGGTTCATTCAGGACCTTCGGAACCAGCCAGTGGACAGGTGAGACGCTGCATCACTCACCTGGAAGTAGGCGGAGCCACAGCAGGCTGAAAACTTGCAGCTTTTGTTTGGAAGTTTTGAAAATGTTTGAAAACTGGTCAGCTTCCTGTTAGTGTGAAGAGACAGGACGTTAGCAAACACTTCAGAATGAATTCCGTTCTGTCAGAAAATGAACCCGTCTGATACGAACTCATCTTGTTTCAGACGGTTTTCCAGCGTGAGACGAGACGTGTTTCTCAACGGGGTGAGTCCAGACATGTTAGCATGTTAGCTTAACCCCATGAAGCAGATGGCGTGGTAGCTCTATGTAGCACATAGCATGCTAGCTTCGTAGTGTTTACCTGTTTTTACCTGTGTTTACCTGTTTCAGTCCTATAATGACTACATGAGGGATTACCACCACAGCGTGGGTCCTCCGGCTCCCTGGCAGACTCTGGTACGGATCTGTTGTTGATGTTATTGATCCTACTTACTGATCGATCAGTCTGTAGCGAGAGTTAAACTGCTTGATCAATATGTTTGATTCTTTTAAATCAGCTCAGAGTAGGGATGTTAATGATTTATCGTTAATTTCTGATCGTGGCTAATTACAGTAACTTAATTGATCAGGCAGAAGGTCATGATGTCGGGAAAGCTGTAGTACCTGGTTGTTCCACCAGGTGGAGCCTCTTACTGTAGAATGTTTTGCTGAATCTCACTATCGGTCTGCTTTAGGCGACATTGATCAGGACGTATTGATCATGATAAGAGCTCATTGATCATAAACAGGTCGTATTGATCCCTGAAGTGTTAAAGCTGTTTTGATTGATCAGGTGACTGACTGAAGTAATGATGATGTCATGTGCGTGTCATCAGGCAGCGTATCCTGGCGTGGAACAGCCGCCAACCCACCACCCCCCCTACTACCACCACAGCCACCCCCCGCCCCCACCTCACCAGGCATACCACCACCACCACCACCCCCCCATGCCGCCACACGAGGCCCCGCCCCCTCGCTTCAGAGACAAGCAGCGTGTCCCGCAGCACCGCGCCTTCACGTCCAGCCCGGTCAGTTACGCTTTGAACTGCTGATCAATACTCTGATCAGACTTGTCCATCAGTCATCTCACTACCTGTTGTTTTTCCAATCATGCAGCATGACTACGACATGCGCGTTGATGACTTCCTGCGGCGAACGCAAGCAGTGGTGAGCAGCCGACGAGAGCGTGAGCGACAGCGTGAGCGAGAGCGAGGCGGACCTCGCCGTGACCGAGAGCGAGAGAGAGCGAGGGACCGAGACAGAGAGAGAGAGAGGGACAAGGAGAGGGGGCGGTACCGCAGGTGATCCCATGATGTCACATCCTGTCAGCCCGGGGGCTTTTATTCTGACAGTCAGCAGTGATTTGACTGGTTTCCTGTTTTTGTTAAAAATTATGAGTAATAAATGGCCTATGTGATGACATCATCAGCCGCATCGTCAGTTTTTATGTGAATAAAGTGAAAAAACACAAAAACAAATTCTTTGGTCAAAACTTTTATTTTAACGGGGACATGCGTGTCACATGTTTGATCATGCTAAAAACACATGAAGCTTCTTTACAGCACAGCTGCAGACTTCATTTCCCAGAGTTCTCTCTGCCTGAGCCACATTCCGGTGGTCCAATGTGAGGGGCGTGGCCCTCTGAGGCCGTCAGGTCACATGATGAACCTGAAGGTCAGGGTTCTTTCTTACTGGGCAGCTTCAGTCCAACTCCCAGAATGAGACCCGCCTCGGGTCAACAAGATCCACATCAGCTGTCAAAGGATGATGACCTGCTGGTGAGAAGCTGCTTCCACTGAGACTCAACTGTGAGCGTCTGTATTATGGGATGTCTCCTAGCATGAGCAGTGTAATGTCTGACATAGAGTTTTAGAAACCATCAGTGGTTCCTAGTTTCTGATCATTCACCAACTTGACTGCTGTACTGATGAAGTTCTGGGGATCAGAGATGGAAAAGTCCATTAGGCGTGATGAATGTGTGGCTGTAGAGGAGGCCTCAGCCCTGCTTCCTGAGCTGCTGTTACTGGTGTGTGATGGAGAACATCCTCGATCACTGCTTGTTTGGGAACTGATCTGGACAGGAGGAGCTGCAGTGATGGAACCACCAGCAGCAGCCTCCCTTTCCTGGAGAACATTTCTGTCTACAGGTGCAGAAGCAGAGCGTCATGTCACTGTTACTGATGCACTGTTAACTCATGAACTTGCTGCATGTTTATCTTAATCTGTGTGTTCTATTACAGGCTTTTAGGTTGTTTCATGATTTATTCATTTACCATACGTCTATCTTTGCTTTTATACTGTATAATGTTATTTATTCAATTCAGTGTTATTTATAGAGTGCCAAGTCACCACATGCCATCTCAGTGCTTAGTGAGGTACAGACCTTAGGGCTAGAAACAGAACAGAAAACCCAACCATCCCAAGCTGCTTCTGGATTCCCTCTGAGCAGCAGTCAGCGATGGTGGGAAGGAACCTAAAGCCCCTTAGGATAGGGAGGGGGGAAAAACCTCCGACAGAACCAGGCTCAGGGAGGGAGGACATCTGCCTCGACAGGCTGGGTTGGGGGGGAGATGAGGGGGAGGGACAGCAGATGGAGAACAATGAACATTTTGGAGGTGTGTGAGGCCCTTGTACGGTCAGTGTTGTTCCTGTGATAGCACACATATCTCTTATCATGTATTCTATGGAAACATGTCAGCAGCATCATGTAAACAAACTGCATTTAAAGGGTTAAAGTCCTGACCCTGATGTTTTGTGGCTATAATCAGGATCGATGTTCAGTAAAATTAAATAGTAATATTGCAATATAATTCTCATAGCAGCTTTTTCAACATAAACATTTCTGACTTCACGTCCTTCATCCATTCATCATCTATACGCCTCTGTAGGAGCCTGACCCAACCACAGGGACACCTGGACAGGTAGCAGCCAATCACAGGGCTACACAGAAACATCAGTTAACCTCAGCATGTGGTTGGACTGTGGGAGATGAGAACCCACAGGCAGAACAGGCACCGGGGATCTTCTAGCTGTAGAGATCGGTGGTAACGGTGCTATCTACCGGACACCGAGCAGCCCGTCTAACTGACGGGTCACTGTAACTCTCGCGTCCTCCTGCTGGCGGCGCTGCTGCAGCTTTCAGCCGGTTAAACCGTAGAAGAAGAAGAGCAAGGAAGCCCCGTCTTTGTGATTCCGGTACCGGAGCCCAGTTCCTCCAAACAGACCGGACAAATTCGGTGTTTCTGCCGGTAAACGGCCTGAAATGAAACGTTAGAGGACAGAAGGGAAAGTGACGGAGCGGCGGGACGTGAGCAGGTAAAACGATCCGGTAATGTCCCGGTGTAACGGCCTGCTAACGGCAGCTAGCAGCTGTTAGCCGCTGTTAGCTCCGTCACTCTCCTTTATCCCTGAAATCCCGGTTCATCCCCAGACCCGCAACATTCCTGCTCTACCTGCTTCCTTACGTCACATCACACCCCGCTGTGACGACATACAGGTGACATCAGCTGCTAATCAGCTGACAGTGAAAACAGGCTAACAGCTTTGCTAAAGCTGTCCAGTGTGCAAATCCCGCGAGAGAACGCGAGAACAGCGAGTGACGTCATTATAATAAACATTTTAAAGAATCACCCAACTCGGTTTTATTTCTACCTGACAGTGAAGGTGTTCAGGAGTTCTGTCAGGACAAAGACGGATGTTGAATCTTTGTCCTTTTGTTCCTTCAGTCTGAGCTTCATCTGGTCACTGAAGCAGGAACCGGTGTCGGTTCTCAGTAGAACAACGTGGCTTCAGACTCTTTATGTCAGTGTCAAGAGTTTCCTTGAGGACGAATAAAGTTTGATCCACGCTGTCTTATTTTAATCTGTTAAATCCATGAGACCGCTGTAGAGTCCACCTGCTACTTTATGTTTCAGCGGGGATATTAAAATATTCTTTTTAAACTAGTATATCAGCTTCATGTTGGTCAGTTTGTGATTTAAATGTTAACCCTCCGTGTTCTGTGACTTGTTATATATTGATTAATGATTGTTACATTGATCATTGAGCCTCTCGCTCTCTCTCTCTGCCAGTCTTCACCATGCTCTCTCGACCACTGCCACTAAACGAGAGTGATGAAGGAGGGCGGGGCCTGGTAGCTGTGACTCCTCCTCCTGCTCTCCCATTGGCTGATGAGGATGACGATGAAGATGATGCACAAACAGGTGTGTTTATTTACTGTGTCCTGTTTCTTCAGTTGTTTGTTTATTTATCTGATGTTTACCTGACCTGAGCGTGATGTCACAGAACCTCAGACTTTTCATTGGGCGCTCATGTTAACATTATTATTACATCACTGCATCTCCTCTGTCCTGATCAATCTGAATGCTGTCGTGTTTCTGTGAAGTGAACTTTCAAAACGTCTCAGAAACAACAATGAAAATGTCAAGTATGAAGTACGTACAGGTGAGGCCCGTACTTACAGGTGACGTCAGGATGTACAGGTGAGGTTTAGGATGTACAGGTGAGGTCAGTACGTACAGGTGAAGTTTAGGACGTACAGGTGAGGTCAGTACGTACAGGTGAAGTTTAGGACGTACAGGTGAGGTCAGGACGTCCAGGTGACGTCAGTACGTACAGGTGAGGTTTAGGATGTACAGGTGAGGTTTAGGATGTACAGGTGAGGTCAGTACGTACAGGTGACGTCATGCTGCTGTTTCTCCTCTAGGAGTTTTCTCTCCTCCTGCACCTCCATGGAGCTCCTCCTCTTCCTCCTCGTCACCTTCTTCTCCTCGTCTTCCTGCAGAGGAGGAGACAGCAGGTCTTTCTACTCCCTCGTCTTATTTCTCTGCTTCTCTTTTCCCCTCAGCTCCTCGTCGTCCTCCATCTGTTTCTCCTTCTGTTCGTCCTCCTCCATCTGTCTTTGTAGCTCCCTCCACCTCCTCTGTTTTCTCACCTCTTCCTGTAGCTTGTTCTCCTTCTGTTCTTTCTCCTCCTGTCTCTGTTCCTCCTTCATCTTCCTCCCATTTCCCTCCTCCTTCTTTCCCTGCATCCCTCCATCGTTCTGCTGACTCCATGTTTTCTTCTCCTTCTGTCCTTCTTCGTCCTCCTCCTGCTGTGCCCCTCCTTTCTTCTCCTCTCTCTTACTTCTCTCCTTCTCTTTTCTCCTCAGCTCCTCCTCGTCCTCCTCTTCCTCGTACGTCGGTCTTTGTAGCTCCTTCCACCTCTACTGGGTTTTCTCTTCCTCCTGTATCTCCTGTTTCTTCACCCCCTACAGTCTTTTTTACTCCTCCACCTGCTCCTACTGCTACCATTGCTCCTCCTTCTGTATTGTCTTGTTCTGTTTTCTCACCTCCTCCTGTAGCTCCGGCTATTCGTCCTCCTCCTCCCTCTATTCCTCCTTCATCTTCCTCTCGATTTTC
This sequence comes from Dascyllus trimaculatus, assembly GCA_024666655.1. NCBI lineage: Eukaryota > Metazoa > Chordata > Actinopteri > Pomacentridae > Dascyllus > Dascyllus trimaculatus. The sequence goes on from CM045460.1 coordinate 30,269,089, forward strand.
TCCTCCTCCTCTCCCTGCATCCCTCCATCCTCTAATACCTTCCATGTTGTCTCCTCCTTGTGCTCCTTCTCCCTCCTCTTTTATTTCTCCTTCTCTTTTCTCCTCAGCTCCTCCTCTTCCTCCTCCATCCATCTTTTTATCTCCCTACTCCTCTGTACCTCCTTCCCATCACTCGTCATCCCTCCATCATCCTTCTACCTCCGTGTTGTCTCCTTGTCCAGCCTCTTCTCCTACTGTACCTCCTTCTTCTGTGCATCTTTCACCTCTTTTTTCTTCTGCTCCTCTTCCTCCTCATCATGTTTCGTCTCATCCACCTCCTCCTCCTCCTGTCTCCTCTCCTCCTTCAGTAATTTTCACTCCTCCAGCTTGTCAGACTTCTGCCATTTCTCTTTCTACCTCCTCTCCTGTTCCTCCATCTGCTTCTTCTCCTCCTGCTCCTGCTCCTCCTCCTCCTGCCCCCTGCTGCCCCTGCTCCGCCCTTCTGCCCCGCCTCCTGTCTGCTCACCGGTTGGAGGTGCGTCGCCTCCTGCGAGGAGCTGTGGCTTCGCTCGGTCGTCGTCTGGACGCTCTGGAGAGGAGGAGCAGGAGGAAGAGGAGGAGGAGGCAGACAGAAAGCTCGTCCTACTACAACTGTAGCCCCGGCCCCCTCCAACCTTCATCATCGGATAGCGAGGAGTCAGCCACGCCTCCTCTGTCCTCCGCCCAATCACAGCAGAGGAGGAAGAGGAGGAGGACTCACAGAGGAGGGGAGTTTCCCGAAAACAGAGTGGAAGAAGAAGAAGAGGAGGATGATGGGAGGTTTGTAGGGCGGATGGCGTTCTCCTTTAGAGGAGGAGCAGAGGAGGAAGAGGAGGCGCTGCTGATGCTGCACAACTATACCCAGAAGAAACGCAGAAGAAGAGAGGAGGGAGGAGCCGGCCAATCAGAGAAGGCCATTGGTGTCATCCACAGGAAGAACGGCTGCACAGCGCCGCTGCTGTTGCACAGGTGAGACAGACACACAACATGTGAACACACAGGTGAGACAGACACACAACATGTGAACACAGGTGAGACAGACACACAACATGTGAACACACAGGTGAGACAGACACACAACATGTGAACACACAGGTGAGACAGACACACAACATGTGAACACACAGGTGAGACAGACACACAACATGTGAACACACAGGTGAGACAGACACACAACATGTGAACACAGGTGAGACAGACACACAACATGTGAACATACAGGTGAGACAGACACACAACATGTGAACATACAGGTGAGACAGACACACAACATGTGAACACAGGTGAGACAGACACACAACATGTGAACACACAAGTGAGACCGACACACAACATGTGAACACAGGTGAGACAGACACACAACATGTGAACACACAGGTGAGACAGACACACAACATGTGAACACACAGGTGAGACAGACACACAACATGTGAACACAGGTGAGACAGACACACAACATGTGAACACACAAGTGAGACCGACACACAACATGTGAACACAGGTGAGACAGACACACAACATGTGAACACACAGGTGAGACAGACACACAACATGTGAACACAGGTGAGACAGACACACAACATGTGAACACAGGTGAGACAGACACACAACATGTGAACACACAGGTGAGACCGACACACAACACGTGAACACAGGTGAGACAGACACACAACATGTGAACACACAGGTGAGACCGACACACAACACGTGAACACAGGTGAGACAGACACACAACATGTGAACACAGGTGAGACAGACACACAACATGTGAACACACAGGTGAGACCGACACACAACACGTGAACACACAGGTGAGACTGAGTTTCACAGTTACTTGTACAGACTGTTAACACAGAATAGTTCAGACCTTTGTTCCCACCTGCGGATCACATGACTCCCTGTTAAAGACTCAGGTGACTCCAGGATCTCAGGGCTGCAATATAAGTCTGTGGAAGGTGGAGCCTCGTCTGGTTGGAGGCTGGAGAAGGAGGAGGAGCGTCCATCATTGAGCTGGCTTGATCCTGGAGAAGGTGCACCATGAACATATATGAGACACTGAGGGATGCAGCAGCTCTCAGTTCAGTCCAGTCGTATTTAAACAGTGCAGATTTACAAAGTGTTTAACACAGTGAGGAAGAACAGACAACATGAACCAACCATCCAGAGCTTCTCCTGGGTTCCCTCTGAGCAGCAGTCAGCGATGGTGGGAAGGAACCAGAAACCCCCTTGGACAGGGAGAGGGAAGAAACCTCAGACAGACCCAGGCTCAGGGAGGGAGGACATCTGGAGCCTTTTTATTATGAGCTGGTGGTTCTTTGTCAGAAGGGAAACAGTGTCTATTGATGTCGGCAGTAGAGCTGCAGACCATCGGCCAGGTTATCCACCTGTATGGAACTAGCACTGGAGGAGCTGCTCTGCTGGGGTTGAAGTAAATAAGAGTCAGGACCAGACTCAGCATCCAGCTGCACCTGAGGGATCAGAGAGTCTGAGGACAGAGAAGACGGAGAAGAATGAAGGAAACCATGAATCTGGAACGTTTCTGATCAGAGGAGGATCTTCAGCCTCTTCTCAGCTTCCTATAATGCAGCACTGAGATCCTCACCTGGCAGTTTCACCTCCGTCCACACCTGGAGGCAGGTGAGTCATGTGATTTTTGGGGTGGGGATAAATACGTGAAACTCCCCATCAGTCAGTTAGAAATGAGGAAGAGTCTTAAGTGAAGGTGCAGCGTCTTCAAGAACCAGATAAGAAGTTAGGTTCTACTGAGTAGAAAAATCAGCTGCTTTAATTCTTCCTCCTCCTCCTCCTCCTCCTTCCAGAATGCCCCGCCCCTGTTCCCAGCAGGCTCTACACACCCTCCAGTCAGCTCGCCATGGTCTGACCTTCAGCCAATCAGAGGCCTTCGCCGTCTTCTCCGGCCAGTGGTGTTTCTCGGACTCAGACCCTCCCTTCTCCCTCTCCTCCAATCACAGCGCTTCCCGCCTGTGGCTCTGCTCCTCCTCTTCCTCCTTTAACCCCGCCCCAGTGCTACGCCTGTCAGCAGTTGCCGTGGAGACGTTGTTGGAGTCAGTGAGGGGCGGAGCTTGTTGGAGTCCCTTTCGGCCCCTGAGGGACTGGACGGCCCCGCCCAGTCTGAGCAGTGACCACTGGTGGGTGTGGCCTCATATTTAAACGTGGCTCATTCATGGCTTGCTCTTAAATGAAGCTCACTTCCAGTGTTTTGAACTGTTTCCTGTTTCCTGTCCTCACAGCTACGTTCGAGCTTCAGCATCGAGGTGATTCTTTAAATCTCTTTCATGCTTTAAATGATTAATTAGTTTGACTTGTGATATTTTAAATTTGTCCCTACGAGCTAAACTTTACTAAAATATATTAATGTCTGTTGCAGCTCAGCTTTTTCCGTCCGGAGACAGCAGAAGCAGCGAGCCAATCACAGCGCTCAGAGCCTCCGCCTGCCCCGGCGACGAGCCCTGCCCCTCCCTGCGTGTTCAGCCAATGGACTGCCCGTTGTGCTCCCTGTTGTCCAATCAGTGACCAGTTCAGAGTTTCTCAGCACCAGTGGAGAGGTAGAGTTCGCTTTCATTGTTTGTGATGGTTTTTAAAGTGAGTTTCAAAATTCAGATGTTTAAATGTTGCTCCTCCTCATGTGTTTCTTCGAATTCAGTTTTTAAAACATCGTTGGGTTAGGGTTAGGGGTGGACTCATTGATCTTCTGTTTTCCTGTCCTATGAGTCATCCAGCTCTTCTTCATTGTTGCTTTTGCTTCCTCCACTTCCTCTTTACACAGCGAAGTAAACGAGTGTCACAGATCCGAATCCGCCGAGCGTCGCCTCGAGAAACGCCACTGACACCGATGGGCCTGCCGAAGGTGAAAAGGTGAGGAGGGGGTGGAGCCAAATCAGTAATAAAAAACCCATAGTCAAAGTGTCCGATGCAGAGGGAAGGCTGTCTTAATTATTTTACCTGGCTGTGCTAATGTTCATATTTTGCACTTGGGCATCTGTTGTTGTCTTGTTTTCACCATTTCTTAGTTTCCTCTTACCTTGAGGGTTTTAGATAAAGATGTCTTCATGTGACTTTTAGATTAAAGAAGAAAGAGTTCAGTCTGGAGGAGATTTACACCAACAAGAACTACAGAAGCCCCTCCCCCAACAGGTAACCTCTGACCGCTCCCCCAACAGGTGAATAGTGACCACTCCCACAACAGGTGAATAGAGACCTACAGACTTCTTATCCCATCATGCTTTGCTGTTGTTCTGCAGAAGTCTGGAGACGATCTTTGAAGAGCCGCGGGAGAAGGACGGAGCACTGCTTCTGATTGGTCAGCAGAGAAGGCGAAGGCTCCTCCTCTTCCCAGATTTCACTCAGCCCAGAAAGAGGAAGAGGCCACAAGGTACACTGGGAAACATAGTTCAGAGGGTTTGTTGGTGATGTTCCAGCTTCAGACTGAGGTATTGATGACTGATCAGTATAGACTGTTTTCCGATAATGTCAATATCAGTAATAATAATAGTAGTAATAGGCTGGATGACGTCACAGCGAGTCATCCTGAAATGCAGTTGGCTGCTTTGTGTTGCTGATTGACTGTGAACCGCTGTGACTCCTCACTAACCAGACTCATAATCATAATAGTAACATAATAATAATACTAATAATAAAACATTAAAAATAATAATGAGAATAAACGTCTTGATAAAGACAGTAAGACAATCGTCATGTTGAATAAATTATGTTAATGAAGATCAAAGATAATGAGGATGATGATGCAGTTGTTGACAAAGTGGCTCCTTCATTTTGTTTTTGTGTTTAGGGGTGGGACTTCCTGTTGCCATGGTGCCAAGGAAACGGGCGGCAGCCCGGCGGCATTGCCATGGTGACACTGATGACGTGGACCTGGACGTGATGCTGGTGGAGCGACTGAGCGCGCTCGAAGACTTTCTGACACGACAGGGTCTGGAGGTGTGACATCATTTCCTGTCAGCTGACTGAAGGCCAAATGAACAGAGCTGCTAGCATGGCTGCTAACGCTGTTACCATGGTGACTACGTGTGTAGGGTTTACTTTTTTCTTTTCTTTTTGCAGTGTATGTGATGTTTTTAATTTTTTACAGTGTTGGATGGTGAAATGTGAAACTCCTGGAATATTTTATATTTTAATGTGTTTACAGACCACGCCCCCTGCAAGAGGCCACTCCTCTTATATATGGCCACACCCCCTCTGGGACAGTTTTTACTTTATTTCAATTTTAAAACACACACAACTACCCCAGTGTCTCTGTGGTACTCTGCCAGTACTCTATAGTACTCTGTCAGTATTGTGCAGTACTGCTGGGCTGGGATGTTTGGAGGTTTTAGACTGTAATATATTTTTTTCTGATCAGAATGTGTCTATTTTTCGAACAAATAAAGTTTCTGCTCACAAAGACTCTGAATTTATTTTTCAATGAGCTGTGGTTCCATCAGTCTGATGATGACCTTCTACTGAGCTGTGGACATCAGAACCTCCTCAGGTCTGGACCTATGGACTGGGTCTATCTATGGACCAGGTCTGGACCTATGGACTGGGTCTATCTATGGACCAGGTCTGGACCTGTGGACTGGGTCTATCTATGTCTGCATCATGGCTCCACATGGAGAAGAAGTGAACAGAGGAAGTGAACAATGTGACTGTGAGACTGGACAAAGATGGAAAAGGATCCAGGAAGACCAGTGATCCACTAAGAACCAGTGAAGCCCAGTGTCAGCAGGAACCAGGAGGTCTAGAAGGAGCCATAGTAGCACTGATCAGAGCTCCTACAATGACTCCACGGACAGGGAACTACTTTCACTATCTAGCTGTGGACAACAGACGGCAGCTGCTTCACACTTGGACCAGGGCTGATCAATGGAGACCAGAGTTAGTGTGGAGCTCAGACAGTGTGGAGGAGCCTGGAGAACATCAACCTCTATGGACGGAGGACCACAACTAAACCTGGCTGCTGCTCACAACTAAACTTCCAGATGGAGCTAAAGAAGATGAAGAGAAGCCTGATGGATGCTGGAGAACATTGTTTGGTCACATGAAGATCAATGAGTTGGGCTTAGATGGAGTCCAGAACCTGACCAGGACCACCCCAGTGGATCATAGTCCTGACAGTGAAGCACGGAGGTGGAGTGTGATGGTAGATAAAGGTGCTGATGACGTTTAGAGATGCTCCATGAAGGTCTGAGGAGGAACCAGAACACTGGCTGACCACATGGAGAAGAGGAAGATTTATCCAGAGAACAACATCACACCAGAGCTTCTAGACCAGGACTAAGAGGAACCAGGACCTGGACAGTGAGAGTCCAGACCTGGAGCCAGCAGAGGAAGGTAGAGCAACACAACCCCTCCAGCAAAGAGCAGCTGAACCCAACAGAGAAGAATGTGAGAAGATGTGAGCAGCAATGATGGACTCTGGTTTCCTCCATGCTGAGGAGGACTGAGTCTGTCATCAGGAGTAAAGGGGGACAGAGGAAGGACTGGAGGACCAGAGTTTTTAGGATTCAAGGTTCTTTATTGTCATACCAGCACACATGTACATATGAGATGGTACAAAATTGGTACTTGGATCCGATTATAAGTCAAAAAAAGTAAATATATAAAAAATAAAAATAAAGAAAGAAATATAAATCAGATGCAAGCAATGGAAAAATATAACAATAATACATATAATTATAATAAATATAATAATAATTATTATTATATTTATTATAATTATTATTATAGCAATATGTTAATATAATAAATCTAAACTGGTATTTTGTAGAAGTAATCTTTAAAGATTACTTGTAGAAGTAATCTTTAATCTTTTCGGTTAAGAGCAGAATCCCTGGCAAGCAAACTACAAAACAATAACTACAATGATTTTTGGAAAGAGATAAGAAAGTTAAACAACTGCAGAGCCTCTCTTCCTTCTAACATTGATGGGACATTTGGCTCTGATAATATCTGTCTTCTCTGGCAGAATTATTTCTCTAAGCTGTTTAATTGTATAAAGAGTAACTTAGCTATGGCTGAAGCTTTAGAGTTTGATGAAGGAGCTATAATAACTCCTCAAGAAGTGTTTGATGCAGTCTCAAGACTGAAGCGAAATAAATCATGTGGTCTTGATAAAATCACATCAGAACATCTCATTTTTGCTAGCCAAAAACTGTATCCCTTGCTGGCCATCTGTTTTACTGGTTTCATGATACATGGTTCTTTGCCTGAGACATTACTGTCTGTTTTACTTGTCCCAGTGATTAAAGATAAATCAAAGAAACTAAGTAGCATGGAAAACTATCGACCCATAGCCTTAGCTAGTACCATCTCTAAAGTGCTCGAAAGAGTCATCCTCAACCGACTTGAACCCTATCTGTATACTGCCGCCAACCAGTTTGGTTTTAAACTTGAGCACAGTACTGATACATGCATCTTTGCTCTAAAAGAAATGTTGGATAAATATCATTGTCAGGGGTCGACTATGTTTTTATGTTTCATTGACGCTTCCAAAGCATTTGATCGAATAAGCCATGAGAAGTTATTCAATAAGCTGTCGAACAGAGGTGTTCCTGGCTACCTCATTAGAATCCTTACATTTTGGTCCTCTCAGCAGACCATGCAGGTGAAATGGGGAGAGTCAGTGTCCAACTCCTTCAGGGTCAGCAATGGGGTCCGGCAGGGCGGAATTTTGTCCCCCCTGCTGTTCAACATTTATATGGATGATCTGTCTCTGCAGCTTAATAACTGCATCACTGGCTGTGTTGTTGGAGGTTCTGTAGTGAATCATCTGATGTATGCAGACGATTTGGTTGTGTTCTGTCCATACAGTGCAGGACTTCAGCAGCTTCTGCATATCTGTACCCAGTATGGCCTTGAAAATGATATTAAATATAATGCAACAAAAAGCCTTATAATGATTGTTAGAACAAAAGATGACAAGAACGTAAAATTCCCAGAGTTTACACTGTGTGGCAATGTTCTTAATGTTACCAGTGAGATCAAGTACCTTGGTCATTATATCTGCAGTGACCTCTCTGATGACAGGGATATGCACAGACAGGTGTGTCAGCTGTATGGACAATCTAATATGCTAGTTAGAAAGTTCAGTGTGTGCTCTGTGAATGTCAAAATCAAGCTGTTTCAGTCCTTTTGCTCTCCTCTGTACACGGCACAATTGTGGCGAAACTACAAAAAGTCCAGCCTACAGAGGCTCACAGTAGCTTACAACGACTCCATGAGGCTGCTGCTGAAGATGCCCAGACACTGTAGTGCCAGTCACATGTTTGCTGACTGTGGTGTGCGCTCTTGTCCTGCTGCACTACGTCATTGTTTTTATAAATTCATATGTCGACTTGATAATTCTTCTAATGTTATCATACGGTCTTTGGTTTGTTTAGAGGTTAGCTCTGTGAGATTCACCTCAAAACTGTGGAAGCTGTGGCGCTCATGTCTACATACTATGAATATGACCCTTGTGTAGATGTCTTTTTATATGACTAAGATGTCTCTTTGTTTCTCTCCTTTATATACTGTATATCTTAATTTTTCTTTTAAATTTATTTTTAACTATGGATCAAGTGTCTGCACTTGTGTCCTTAATAAAGACTGAATGAATGAATGAATGAATGAATGAATGAATAATCTGATTACTGTGAGGTGACGTCACGTGGATCGCTGCTTTTGTTTACTGTAAATATTACAGGAATTGTCCTGCAGGTGTTTTATTGTCAGACTAACCAATCAGCTACTGCAGTGGAGACCCTTCAGCCAATCACACTGAGGCAGCCCAGGGATGACGGTTTTCCGCGAGAGACGCACGACGTCTATGTCATTTCCGGAAACACGACATGGCGGCGACCATACGGACGTGCAGAGGAGCTCTGAGGAGCTTCGGAAGGTAACTCACCTGGTCTTGTCAGAGGATCCGGTTTTAATATTGAACAGTTCAACAGTTTGTTATGACGATGAACGTCACACTGTCACGTGACATTCGAAATTTGCGGATCAGCTTTCTGGCGGCGACATTAGGTCACGTGGTTCAGACTGTGCAGGTAAGCTGCACCTGCAGACAGCCTGAACATACACAGACTGATTGGTTATTGGTGCTCAGACTGATCGATCCGTTTCATTTCTCATCTGTTTGGTTCAGCCTTCAGATCAGCTGTTAAACATCTGTTCTTCCAGAATCCAGATGTTTCTGTAGTCCACACACTGATTTCCCATCAATTCAGCTCTTCATTACTCAGCACTTCAGTCAGGACTTTCTCACTCATTGCTGCTTAGATTGAATGAATCGGGCGTCTGTCTCCAATGATCCAGTCAGCTGTCAGGACGCTCTGCTGTGATTGGTAGTTAAGATTCAGGTGTTTGGGAAGCTCCACCTTTCAGAGACAGGAGCATCCAATGACAAAACAGAAACAAAGGCTGCGTTCACAGTTTGTGATGTGGATCTGATGGCAGTGCAGCTGCTTAGATTTCGGTCCGACTGGGTCAGACTCTGGGTCACAGAACGCAGAAACATTAGCTAAAACTAACACTAACCCTACTGCTAACATTAGCCAATACTAACCAACACTAACCCTACTGCTAACATTAGCCAATACTAACCAACACTAACCCTACTGCTAACATTAGCCAATACTAACCAACACTAACCCTACTGCTAACATTAGCCAATACTAACCAACACTAACCCTACTGCTAACATTAGCCAATACTAACCAACACTAACCCTACTGCTAACATTAGCCAATACTAACCAACACTAACCCTACTGCTAACATTAGCCAATACTAACCAACACTAACCCTACTGCTAACATTAGCCAATACTAACTAACACTAACCCTACTTGCTAACATTAGCCAATACTAACCAACACTAACCCTACTGCTAACATTAGCCAATACTAACCAACACTAACCCTACTGCTAACATTAGCCAATACTAACCAACACTAACCCTACTGCTAACATTAGCTAATACTAACTAACACTAACCTTACTGTTAACATAAGCTAATACTAACCAACACTAACCCTACTGCTAACATAAGCTAATACTAACTAACACTAACCCTATTGTTAACATAAGCTAATACTAACTAACACTAACCCTATTGTTAACATAAGTTAATACTAACCAACACTAACCCTACTGCTAACATAAGCTAATACTAACTAACACTAACCTTACAGCTAACATTAGCTAATATTAACTAACACTAACCCTACTGCTAACATCAGCTAATACTAACTAACCCGAACCGTACCACTAACATAAGCTAATACTAACACTAACCTTATTGCAAACATTAGCCAATGCTAACTAGCACTAACCCAACCGCTAACATTTTAACGTCAGATTGTTTCTGTGACTTCCTGTTCAGAATGTAGCCGTCTGTTACCTGCTAGTGATGTGAACTCGTTCCAGGTGAAGCTGCTCCAAAGAACCTGCTGTGACCTGTCTGTGCGACGTGATCGTGTGCGACTGTGTGTGTGTGTGTGTGTGTGTGACGTTGTCTGTGTGTGTGCCGTCATTTGCGTGTATGTGTGTGTGTCACGTCATGTGTCTGTGTGTGACATCATGTGTCTGTGTGTGACATCAGAGACTCAGACCAGGCAGGAACTGATGAGTTGCAGGGCGTCCAACTCACTGCTGATACAGACTGTAGTTTGGTTGGAGGTAAAGCAGTCAGATCAGGCGACAGGAGAGGGGGCGGAGTTAAAAGTCAGCAGTCAGTGAGTTTTCTTCAGTATTAACAGGAAGTCAGAAACAGTGAGTTACTCAAGTGTTCTCAGAGTTTGTTCTTCGTCTGTGATCTGAGTTCATAGATAAACCCTGAACCAATCAGCTGTTAGATCAGGTGAGTCAGGTGTTTCCCATCATGCCTTGAGGCTCTAAAATCTGCAGCCATCATGATCTCGTCATTGTAATGATGACATCACAGCGAGTTGGACTGAAATCTAACACACTCACCTGTGGAACTACAGCCCCACCACACCAGCTCTCCACCAATCACAGAGTAACAGTTTTCTCTTCTCTGTCTGGTTTTCAGAGCTTTTCCTCCAAACTGCAGCCAGAAGAGGAGCCTGACCACAGGTGAGTCTGCACGTCCTGCATGTTTATTGTTGTTGATTGTTATTGTTTAATAATGTTGTTTATTGTTGTTTGTTATGTTTAATAATGTTTATTTTTGTTGTTGTTTGTTATTATTTAATAATGTTGTTCATTGTTGTTTATTTGTTATTGTTAAATAATGTTGTTTATTGTTGTTGTTTTTTATTCTTAAATAATGTTTTTTGTTGTTGTTGTTGTAGTTTATGGTTGTGTTTGTCAGACCTTTAGACCAATCAGCTCCTTATGTCTCTTCAGGTCGCAGCCTCCTGCCCCGCCCTCGTCCCCTCCCCATCCTGTTGGTGACAGGAGGCGGTTACCTTGGGTACCAGCACTACAGGAGGCGGGGCCAACAGGAGGATGGAGCCACGCCCCGTCTGGCCACGCCCACACAGGTATGAAACATCTGCGTTGTCATCTTCATCATGTATCTGTCATCCTGTCACGTCTTCCTCCTCCTCCACTGAGCGCGTGCAGATGCTTGACATCCTTCTTCCTCGTCTGGTCTTTTTTCTGCACTGCTACTTCTTCTTCTCCCTCACTGAAGAGGCTCCGCCCACCACCTTCCTGATGTGGTATGAATAAGTATGACTGGTTCATGTTCTCAGTTGGTTCAGGTCTTCTAGTTCTGAGGCGTCCAGTCACTGTGCAGTGCTGCTTCATGCTGTGCGTTACATCACTACAGGATGTCTGAAGGTAGAACAACACAGTGATGTGCGTAAACTTTAAATGCAGCAGCTTTACTCATAATGTATGTATGCAGTGTTATTACTCATGTAGTCAATGCAAGGTTTAAGAATGAGTCCTCATAATAAGGTATATGTGGACAGCATTTTTAAAAGAACAAGCTGACAGAGTTCTTCAAAGCACACAGAGCAGCTCAGAGCTAGCTAATGCAGAGTACAGACACTACTCCAATGACTCTGATGGATTTCTTACTTAGTACTGTGGCAGTAATAATACTCCTATTTCTGGGTAAGATTTCCCTTTGAACTTATTATTAAATGTATAAAAGTTAAACTTGTGTTTTGAAACTCACAGTTCTTCCAGGAGGATAATCTGTTCATTTAGCCCTAACAGCTCTGACGTCGTGAGCTTCATCATCAGTGACGCTGTTTAACCTCAGCTGTGTTTTAAAAAACACTTTCTCTCATTTCACTTCCTCAGAATAAATTTAAATAGTATTTAAATACCTGCACTCTCCAAAAAACACATTCCACAGCTTCAGATGAAGAGAAGTTCACAGCTGTGAGCTCTGTGACGGTCCCACTGGTTGGACCAATCCTGTTGAGACGTGTTGGTGACATCACTTAGGTGACAGGACACTGATTTGTTCACTGGGTGAAAGGTGACGCTGAGGTCACAGTGATGACATGTCACTGCCTGGCTGAAGCCCCGCCCCCTGCCCTCACCTACCTGTCTCCTGATCGCTGCCTTTTGTGATGTCATGGTGTGATTGGTCAATCAGTAACCTGCAGGAGAGACGGAGGCTCTGATTGGATGAAACTTGACCGTCTGTCTTTATTGTTATTCTGTTATCAGCAAATGTATTGATTTAAATGTGATCGGTAGCCAGCAGGAGAACAGTCTGATTCTTCTGTCACTTCTCAATCAGTAAAATAAATGACAGGTTTAATATTCAGATTACAGCTTTAATCGTTTTGATACTCGACTCACTTTAAAATGCATCGCAGTGTGTTTTGGTCAGTAAGTTAATAATCATAAATACAAATTAAATAAGGCAAATAGTGAACTAGTGCTGGTTGTTGGACCTAATGAATTCCTTAGTCCACATAATTTAATTTATACAGTTGTCATATTTAGTTTGTTTGTAAAAGAACACGTTGGACACATAAAAAATAAATAAATATTTAACTGTAGTCAGTATTTTAATAACAGTTTGTGTTTTTTAATAGTGATAATGATCCTAAACTACTGTTGTCAGTAGTGAGTCTGTTCTCTGTCAGTATTGTCCCACACATGGAAGTTCCTTGATTGTCTGTTAAGCTCTGGTTGTAAATGAGCAGTAATTAAAACAATCATTATATTTGTCTTTATTTCTCAGTGTTAGAACTTTGTCTCAGAAATAAATGACGCCATGAAGTCCAATAGAAGAATAACCTATATGTAATAAATGATGTGTGTCATGTAGAAGTTAAACTGAAGAGCCTGTCAGACTTGAGTCCAGTCATCTGTTAATAATTCCTTCGTTAATCTGATTAGAGATCAGCTGTGGGGGCGGAGCTCTGCAGCATTACCTCTCTCTCTCTCTCCCCCTGGTTATTCTGATGTCGCTCGCCCTCGGCTTCATTCTTCTTCTCTGCTCTCTGGAAACACCTCGTCTCTCCTTGTCTTTAACTGTCGTCCTCATGACTCGGCCGGTTCGCTGCTCGTCCTCTGCTCGTTCATGGTGAGGTTCTTCTCTCGTCGCCATGGCGACGGCAAACGTCAGCCGCGCGACCTGCTGCGGCAGGTGAGGCAGCAGGTGAGGCGGCATCACATGACCCAGAGAGATGGAGGAGAGGGGAGGAGAACGCTGTTCAGGTAGGAGAAGAAGAACCTGAGAACCACAGAAGAAGAAAACATCAATAGGTCCCGATCAATAGATTAATAGATGACAACATACAGATACATTAGAACATACAGAGACATTAGAACATACAGAGACATTAGAACATACAGAGAGACGTTAGAACATACAGAGACATTAGAACATACAGAGAGACATTAGAACATACAGAGACATTAGAACATACAGAAAGACGTTAGAACATACAGAGACATTAGAACATACAGAGAGACGTTAGAACATACAGAGACATTAGAACATACAGAGAGACATTAGAACATACAGACACATTAGAACATACAGAGACATTAGAACATACAGAGACATTAGAACATACAGAGAGACGTTAGAACATACAGAGACATTAGAACATACAGAGAGACGTTAGAACATACAGAGACATTAGAAAATACAGAGACATTAGAAAATACAGAGAGACGTTAGAACATACAGAGAGACATTGGAACATATAGAGACGTTAGAACATACAGAGACGTTAGAACATACAGAGACATTAGAACATACAGACACATTAGAACATACAGAGAGACATTAGAACATACAGAGACATTAGAACATACAGAGAGACGTTAGAACATACAGAGACATTAGAACATACAGACACATTAGAACATACAGAGAGACATTAGAACATACAGAGAGACGTTAGAACATATAGAGAGACGTTAGAACATACAGAGACATTAGAACATACAGAAAGACGTTAGAACATATAGAGAGACGTTAGAACATACAGAGACATTAGAACATACAGAGAGACATTAGAACATACAGACACATTAGAACATACAGAGACATTAGAACATACAGAGACATTAGAACATACAGAGAGACGTTAGAACATACAGAGACATTAGAACATACAGAGACATTAGAACATACAGAGAGACGTTAGAACATACAGAGACATTAGAAAATACAGAGACATTAGAAAATACAGAGAGACGTTAGAACATACAGACACATTAGAACATACAGAGAGACGTTAGAACATACAGAGACATTAGAACATACAGAGAGACGTTAGAACATACAGAGACGTTAGAACATACAGAGACATTAGAACATACAGAGAGACGTTAGAACATACAGAGACATTAGAAAATACAGAGAGACGTTAGAACATACAGAGACGTTAGAACATACAGAGAGACATTAGAACATACAGAGACATTAGAACATACAGAGACACATTAGAACATACAGAGAGACATTAGAACATACAGAGACATTAGAACATACAGAGACATTAGAACATACAGAGAGACGTTAGAACATACAGAGACATTAGAACATACAGACACATTAGAACATACAGAGACATTGGAACATACAGAGAGACATTAGAACATACAGAGACATTAGAACATACAGAGAGACAGAGAGACATTAGAACATACAGAGACACATTAGAACATACAGAGACACATTAGAACATACAGACACATTAGAACATACAGACACATTAGAACATACAGAGAGACATTAGAACATACAGAGACACATTAGAACATACAGAGACACATTAGAACATACAGACACATTAGAAAATAAAGAGAGACGTTAGAACATACAGAGACATTGGAACATATAGAGACATTAGAACATACAGAGAGACATTAGAACATACAGAGAGACATTAGAACATACAGAGAGACATTAGAACATACAGAGACATTACAAAATACAGAGGGACGTTAGAACATACAGAGACATTGGAACATATAGAGACATTAGAACATACAGAGACACATTAGAACATACAGAGAGACATTAGAACATACAGAGAGACGTTAGAACATACAGAGAGACATTAGAACATACAGAGAGACATTAGAACATACAGAGACATTGGAACATATAGAGACATTAGAACATACAGAGACACATTAGAACATACAGAGAGACATTAGAACATACAGAGAGACGTTAGAACATACAGAGAGACATTAGAACATACAGAGAGACATTAGAACATACAGAGACATTAGAACATACAGAGACATTAGAACATACAGAGAGACATTAGAACATACAGAGAGACATTAGAACATACAGAGACATTAGAACATACAGAGACATTAGAACATACAGAGACATTGGAACATACAGAGACATTGGAACATACAGAGACATTAGAACATACAGACATATTAGAACATACAGAGAGACATTAGAACATACAGACACATTAGAACATACAGACACATTAGAACATACAGAGACATTAGAAAATGCAGAGAGACGTTAGAACATACAGAGAGACATTAGAACATACAGAGACATTGGAACATATAGAGACATTAGAACATACAGAGAGACATTAGAACATACAGAGAGACATTAGAACATACAGAGACATTAGAAAATACAGAGACACATTAGAACATACAGACACATTAGAACATACGGACACATTAGAACATACAGAGAGACATTAGAACATACAGAGACATTAGAACATACAGAGACATTAGAACATACAGAGAGACATTAGAACATACAGAGAGACATTAGAACATACAGAGAGACATTAGAACATACAGAGACACATTAGAACATACAGACACATTAGAACATACGGACACATTAGAACATACAGAGAGACATTAGAACATACAGAGACATTAGAACATACAGAGACATTAGAAAATACAGAGAGACGTTAGAACATACAGAGAGACATTAGAACATACAGAGAGACATTAGAACATACAGAGAGACATTAGAACATACAGAGAGACATTAGAACATACAGAGAGACATTAGAACATACAGAAAGACATTAGAACATACAGAGAGACATTAGAACATACAGAAAGACATTAGAACATACAGAGAGACATTAGAACATACAGAAAGACATTAGAACATACAGAGACATTACAACATACAGAGACACATTAGAACATACAGAGACATTAGAACATAGAGAGACGTTAGAACATACAGAGAGACATTAGAACATACAGAGACACATTAGAACATACAGAGAGACGTTAGAACATATAGAGACATTAGAACATACAGAGAGACATTAGAACATACAGAGAGACATTAGAACATACAGAGACATTAGAACATACAGAGAGACGTTAGAACATACAGAGACATTAGAACATACAGAGAGACGTTAGAACATACAGACACATTAGAACATACAGAGAGACATTAGAACATACAGAGAGACATTAGAACATACAGAGAGACATTAGAACATACAGACACATTAGAACATACAGAGAGACATTAGAACATACAGAGAGACATTAGAACATACAGAGACATTAGAACATACAGAGAGACGTTAGAACATACAGAGACATTAGAACATACAGAGAGACGTTAGAACATACAGACACATTAGAACATACAGAGAGACATTAGAACATACAGAGAGACATTAGAACATACAGAGAGACGTTAGAACATACAGACACATTAGAACATACAGAGAGACATTAGAACATACAGAGAGACATTAGAACATACAGAGAGACATTAGAACATACAGAGAGACGTTAGAACATATAGAGACGTTAGAACATACAGAGACATTAGAACATACAGAGACACATTAGAACATACAGAGAGACGTTAGAACATACAGAGACATTAGAACATATAGAGACATTAGAACATACAGAGATACATTAGAACATACAGACACATTAGAACATACAGAGAGACGTTAGAACATACAGAGACATTAGAACATACAAGGAGACGTTAGAACATATAGAGACGTTAGAACATACAGAGACATTAGAACATACAGAGACACATTAGAACATACAGAGAGACGTTAGAACATACAGAGACATTAGAACATATAGAGACGTTAGAACATACAGAGATACATTAGAACATACAGACACATTAGAACATACAGAGAGACATTAGAACATACAGAGACATTAGAACATACAGAGAGACGTTAGAACATACAGAGACATTAGAACATACAGAGAGACGTTAGAACATACAGACACATTAGAACATACAGAGAGACATTAGAACATACAGAGAGACATTAGAACATACAGAGAGACATTAGAACATACAGAGAGACATTAGAACATACAGAGAGACATTAGAACATACAGAGAGACATTAGAACATACAGAGAGACATTAGAACATACAGAGACACATTAGAACATACAGAGAGACGTTAGAACATACAGAGACATTAGAACATACAGAGACGTTAGAACATACAGAGATACATTAGAACATACAGACACATTAGAACATACAGAGAGACGTTAGAACATACAGAGACATTAGAACAT
This sequence comes from Dascyllus trimaculatus, assembly GCA_024666655.1. Taxonomy (NCBI): domain Eukaryota; kingdom Metazoa; phylum Chordata; class Actinopteri; family Pomacentridae; genus Dascyllus; species Dascyllus trimaculatus. Next base: position 30,287,107 of record CM045460.1, read on the forward strand.
ATAGAGAGACGTTAGAACATACAGAGACACATTAGAACATACAGAGAGACGTTAGAACATACAGAGACATTAGAACATACAAAGAGACATTAGAAAATACAGAGACACATTAGAACATACAGAGAGACATTAGAACATACAGAGACATTAGAACATACAGAGACACATTAGAACATACAGAGAGACGTTAGAACATACAGAGACATTAGAACATATAGAGACGTTAGAACATACAGAGATACATTAGAACATACAGAGAGACATTAGAACATACAGAGACATTAGAACATACAGAGACACATTAGAACATACAGAGAGACGTTAGAACATACAGAGACATTTGAACATACAGAGATACATTAGAACATACAGAGACATTAGAACATACAGAGACATTAGAACATACAGACACATTAGAACATACAGAGACATTAGAACATACAGAGAGACATTAGAACATACAGAGACATTTGAACATACAGAGAGACGTTAGAATATACAGAGATACATTAGAACATACAGAGACACATTAGAACATACAGAGACACATTAGAACATACAGACACATTAGAACATACAGACACATTAGAACATACAGAGAGACGTTAGAACATACAGAGATACATTAGAACATACAGAGACACATTAGAACATACAGAGACACATTAGAACATACAGAGACATTTGAACATACAGAAAGACGTTAGAATATACAGACACATTAGAACATACAGAGAGACATTAGAACATACAGAGATACATTAGAACATACAGACACATTAGAACATACAGAGACACATTAGAACATACAGAGAGACGTTAGAACATACAGAGAGACGTTAGAACATACAGAGACACATTAGAACATACAGAGACACATTAGAACATACAGACACATTAGAACATACAGAGAGACATTAGAACATACAGAGAGACATTAGAACATACAGAGAGACATTACAACATACAGAGAGACATTAGAACATACAGAGACATTGGAACATACAGAGAAACGTTAGAACATACAGAGAGACATTAGAACATACAGACACATTAGAACATACAGAGAGACGTTAGAACATACAAACACATTAGAACATACAGAGACACATTACAACATACAGAGAGATGTTAGAACATACAGAGACATTAGAACATATAGACATTAGAACATATAGACATTAGAACATACAGAGACATTAGAACATACAGAGAGACGTTAGAACATACAGAGACATTAGAACATACAGAGAGACATTAGAACATACAGACATATTAGAACATACAGAGACATTGGAACATATAGAGACGTTAGAACATACAGAGACATTAGAACATACAGAGAGACATTAGAACATACAGAGAGACATTAGAACATACAGAGAGACGTTAGAACATACAGAGACATTGGAACATATAGAGACGTTAGAACATACAGAGACATTAGAACATACAGAGAGACGTTAGAACATACAGAGAGACGTTAGAACATACAGAGAGACGTTAGAACATACAGAGAGACGTTATTACATACAGACACATTAGAACATACAGAGACATTAGAACATACAGACACATTAGAACATACAGACACATTAGAACATACAGAGAGACATTAGAACATACAGAGAGACGTTAGAACATACAGAGAGACGTTAGAACATACAGAGAGACATTAGAACATACAGAGACATTAGAACATACAGAGACACATTGGAAGAGACTGGGAGGATTAATGTGCCTTGTTTCTATGGTGACAGATAGGTTAGCAGGTCAGCTATTTTAGCTTTAGCCTAGCTTACAGTGTTTTAGCCTCTTTCCAGCTTATCCTGCACTAACCTGCTAACCTAGTTAGCTACTAACACCAACTGTTAATCTAACTGTCCCCTGACAGAACAAAGGCTCTGACGGACCAACTGCCCCTCTGATAGAACAGCTGTTAGCATGTTAGCTTCATTGTTAGCATTTCTGCTAGCTGCCGCTAGTTTGGTCCTCCTCTGCCTCTCTCTGCACGCACACCCTGCCTCTTCACCTGTCCGTGCCCACCAGTTTTTACCCGTGTCCACTGTGTGACTCCTCCCACTCTTACCATCTCAGTAAGTCTCGTTAAATCACGTTAAATCTTGCTGTCACAATTAGGATCCAGGTGCCACGTTTGGCTCTTCGTCGCCGTCTGAGCACGCTCAGTGGCGGTGTGTGTCGCCCTTCCCCTTGGCGCCGCCGGCCAATCTCCTTCCTCTGCTACGTGCTGTCTGTCAGTGCTCTGCGGCCGCTGGCCAGTCGGGTAAGGATGGCCTTAGTTTCTAATTGGACCAAAGGAAACCAAGGAGGGAGTTGTTAGAACGCCCACATATGTACTAGGGCTGGACCCGATATATCGCAGTATTCGGTCGTCGTGGTGGTATCCGAATTTTGAGATCCGAATAGTCGTGCGCACATCCACAATGCAGTTTCTGTTTGCAGCAGCAGGGGGCTCCGTAGCGCTCCTTCTTCCTCTTTATTCAGTATGAAGGTGTACTGTCTGTTTTCTCCTGCAGGTGGCACTGTACCGCTCCTTCCCAACCCGCCTCCTGTCTCGGGCCTGGGGCCGGCTTAACGGAGTGGAGCTCCCCACGTGGCTCAGGAAGCCCGTCTACTCTCTCTACATCTGGACCTTTGGGGTCAACATGCAGGTGAGGCTGCTGAACTCTGGCTGTTTGTTGTCATGTTGTCGTTCATTGATAGGACCTCTGTTTGTCCACTAGGAGGCAGCGGTGGAAGATTTACATCACTACAGGAATCTGGGCGAGTTTTTCCGGCGACGGCTCAAACCTGCAGTCCGACCACTTTGTGGCTCATCCTGCCTGGTAAGCCCCTCCTCCTGTCAGATAAGCCCCTCCTCTTTCCTGCTTAGCTCCTCCTGCTCCCTGTAAGCTCCTAGTCCTGTCTGTAAGCCCCTCCTCCTCCCAACAGGTTTTGTCACTCAGGGGATCCGATCTGATTCTGTCTTCTCACCAGGTGTCTCCAGCTGATGGGAGGATCCTCCACTTTGGTCGGGTGAAGAACTCAGAGGTAGAACAGGTGAAGGGAGTCACCTACAGTCTGGAGGACTTCCTGGGTCCACAGAAGGTGCAAGGCCATGGTAAGACTAGTTACATCAGGTGGAAGTAATGGGGCGTGGCTGGTTCTGATTGTTTGGTCCTGATTGGTTTCCTGAAATTGTTTGCTTGTGGTTGGTTGGTTCTGAACGGTTGGTTCTGATCGGTTGTAAATATGTGTCTGTCCTCAGACTCATCCTCGTCCTTCAGGGACCTCCTCCTGTCGTCTCCTGACAGTGACCTGTTTCACGTCGTGGTCTACCTGGCTCCAGGTGACTACCACTGCTTCCATTCACCAACTGATTGGAGGGTGGAGCTTCGCCGTCACTTCCCAGGTGAGTGTTTCCTTCTGCACCTGTGTGCTCTGTCCTGCCCACCTGGTCCTCACCTGTGTGTCCTCGTCAGGCTCGTTGATGTCGGTGAACCCAGGTGTGGCTCGTTGGGTCAAAGAGCTGTTCTGCCTTAACGAGCGTGTGGCGCTGACCGGCCAATGGCAGCACGGCTTCTTCTCGTTGACGGCGGTCGGAGCTACGAATGTCGGTTCCATCAGAGTTTACTTCGACCAGGTGACGTTCTGTTCTGTTCTCACCTGTTTTGATAAACCCTGACCCTGTTAAAGAATATTCTACTGAAGCTCAGGAAAGGTTTATCGCAGCTGAAGTGAGTCAGCTTGAGGTTTGAGACTGGATGTGTGTTTGTCCAGTTCCTCTGATATTAGCAGTAGATTAGAATCACCCTTCATAGTCTGAAATATTGTTAGTCTTGTTAGTGTGATGTTTTAAGTTCAGCCTGAGTGTTTTATTAGTATTGGCCATATTTTCCATCACTGCTCTGTGATTGGTTCAGCAGCGTTGTTGTGTTTCAGTCATTGCATGAATGTTTTCTGGGGTTACAATTTTAAATACTTGCTGCCAGTCGGTTTTATCAGGTTTTATTTCCGTCCTCAGGAGCTGCAGACCAACACTCCTCGCTACAGTAAAGGCTCCTTTCACGATCGCAGCTACGTTTCTGTCCACGAGGTGGCTCTGAAGGCGATAGATGCAGGGGGCGTGGTCTCTGTGGATGGAGGGGGCGTGGCCTTACAGAGGGGGGAGGCGCTGGGGGAGTTTAACCTCGGCTCCACCATTGTTCTGCTGTTTGAGGCTCCTAAAGACTTCAGCTTCAGCCTGGAGCCTGGGCAGCGAATCAGAGTGGGCGAGGGCCTCGGCAGCCTCTGACTGGATGAGCTGCAGACTCAGGGGGCGGGGCCTGATGATGAATGACAGATTTTATGGCACTGTGGGTCATCTTGTCTGTGAACACTTTGTTTTTATTACAAGGACTCAAACTCCCAGAATGCCTTGTTCCTCATGAAGAGGAAGATGCCAAACCTCTGTTTTGGTTTCTTTTTGTCTGAATGTCGCTCATCGAGGAGCTCAACCCAACAGGTGACACGTTAAAATCACAGAACCAGATTTTATTGAACAAACGGAGTAAAGGTTGAGTTTTCATTAACATCAGAAATTCACAATCAAAGCTCATCCGTCCATCCATCCGTCGGCTGAATGCCCAAAACTTTATTGTTCACTGGTTTTTGTTGTTTCTGTCCTCATTCAGAGCTGTTAGCTGTTAGCATTAGCATGCTAACCATCTGAAGCAGCTGATTGGTGGAAATTCAGCTGAAGGCATGTGATTGGTCAAACAGAAATATTACTGTTGGATTCAACATTAGTTTCTTATTCTGTGTGTTTACACCTACACCTGTTCCTCGGTTCACGTTTGTAAAATAAGTGACTATGAATAAAAGTTTAACTTGTGATATAATGAAAATGATTTCTTGCTGTTTGGAAGTGTGTGTTGGTGCAGGTGTTACTGCGCCCCCTGTGTGCTGACCTGGAAACAGACAGTGTCTCACTCGGCTGTTCCCTGAGTGTTGTCTGTAAGGCTGCAGCAAGTGCTGCTGTCAGGGCAAACTCAGGGATCAAATCACACAGACACAAACAGACCTTTAAACCACTGTAACGTCAGTCTTTGTGTTTTCTTCTGCTCAGCTTTAGACTTCAGGAGGATTTCATTATTTTCATTGTCTTCAAATTGAACTGTGACACTCGGCATCAGGTTTCTTTAAATACAACACGAAGGGAAAACGCAGGTACGTTCTGGCCCCACCCATCAATGTTAGCCTCGACCTGGACAGCAGAACCAGCAGCACAGCCAATAGGACGGCGGCGGGCAGCAGTTGCCGTAGCGATGGAAGCGCGGCTCGGCCAGACCTCCGTGTGACCAGCCATCATCTGCGACCTCCTTCCCCAGCCACAGTTTCCCGTCCTGGGCTGCATCTCCAGCCGGCACCCCTTCCCTCCAGGAGGTGGAGCTAACCTGCTGGGCCTTCACCCCTAGGAAGGATGGCAGGTCCAGGTCCAGTCCAGCGGCACCACCGCGGGGCCGAGGCGTGTTCTGCCGACACTGAGGACACGGGATCCACACCTGGGGGCACAGTGTTTATTAAGGAATCTATGTCATCACTGCTGTCACCTGTCAAGCACGTGTAATGTCACTGATGTGTCATCTGACTGCGTGTGATGTCATTGCTGTCACATGACAAACCTGAGCTAGCTTCACCTGACTCTTTAGCTCCTCAGTGTTTGTGTTTTAGCGTCAGCACACCTGACCTGGCTCAGTTGATGATGTCATCAGTCACCTGTTCATTGATGACTGTGTCCAGTCTCTTCAGACACGCCTGGCAGAAGGCGTGGCCACAGTGCAGTCTCCGTGGCAACCGCGTCATCAGGTCATAGCTGCCGAAACACACGATGCACACCAGGTCCTGCCTCCGCAATGACATCATTGTCTCTACAGCAGCAGAGGAGGGGGGAGGTGGAAATGGCTGACCGGTCACTTCCTCTTCCTCCTCCTCTTCCTCTTCTTTCTTTCTGTCGTCGCACATTCTGCTCTGATTGGACACGAAGAAAAGGTTCTGTATCTCCAGCTTAGTGGAACCAGACAAACTGGGACCAGACTGAGTCCAGACTGGAACCACACTGGGGTCAACCTGGGCCAAACTGGGATCAAACTGGGATCAAACTGGGACCAGACTGGGACCAGACTGGGGCCAGACTGGGGCCAGACTGGGGCCAAACTTGGACCAAACTGGGACCACACTGGGGTCAACCTGGGCCAAACTGGGATCAAACTGGGATCAAACTGGGACCAGACTGGGACCAGACTGGGGCCAGACTGGGGCCAGACTGGGGCCAAACTTGGACCAAACTGGGACCACACTGGGGTCAACCTGGGCCAAACTGGGATCAAACTGGGATCAAACTGGGACCAGACTGGGGCCAAACTTGGACCAAACTGGGACCACACTGGGGTCAACCTGGGAATAAACTGGGACCAGACTGGGACCATACCGGGACCACATTGGCGCCATACTGGGGCCATACTGGGGCCAGACTGGGGCCAGACTGGCGCCACACTGGGGCCAGAGTGGGACCAGACTGGGGCCAGAGTGGTGCCAGACTGGGGCCAGACTGGGGCCAGACTGGGGCCAGACTGGCGCCACACTGGGGCCAGAGTGGGACCAGACTGGGGCCAGAGTGGTGCCAGACTGGCGCCACACTGGGGCCATACTGGGGCCAGACTGGGGCCAGACTGGCGCCACACTGGGGCCAGAGTGGGACCAGACTGGGGCCAAACTGGGGCCAGACTGGGGCCAGACTGGGGCCAGAGTGGTGCCAGACTGGGGCCAGAGTGGGACCAGACTGGGGCCAGACTGGCGCCACACTGGAACCAGACTGGGGCCAGACTGGGGCCAAACTGGGGCCAGACTGGGGCCAGACTGGCGCCACACTGGGGCCAGACTGGGGCCAGACTGGGGCCAAACTGGGGCCAGACTGGGGCCACACTGGGGCCATACTGGGGCCAGACTGGGGCCAGACTGGCGCCACACTGGGGCCAGAGTGGGACCAGACTGGGGCCAAACTGGGGCCAGACTGGGGCCAGACTGGGGCCAGAGTGGTGCCAGACTGGGGCCAGAGTGGGACCAGACTGGGGCCAGACTGGCGCCACACTGGGACCAGACTGGGGCCAGACTGGGGCCAAACTGGGGCCAGACTGGGGCCAGACTGGCGCCACACTGGGGCCAGAGTGGGACCAGACTGGGGCCAGAGTGGTGCCAGACTGGGGCCAGACTGGGGCCAGACTGGCGCCACACTGGGGCCATACTGGGGCCATACTGGGGCCAGACTGGGGCCAGACTGGCGCCACACTGGGGCCAGAGTGGGACCAGACTGGGGCCAGACTGGCGCCACACTGGGGCCAGAGTGGGACCAGACTGGGGCCAAACTGGGGCCAGACTGGGGCCAAACTGGGGCCAGCCTGGGGCCAGACTGGCGCCACACTGGGGCCAGAGTGGGACCAGACTGGGGCCAGAGTGGTGCCAGACATTAAGGTTCCTACTGGAGGTTGGGCTTATTTGTGAATGCTGCATTTAATTTGAGAATCAACAACCATGTTTACTGTCAACAAATGAAAATTAATAATAATATAATAAAATAAACCACAGTGTTCGTCTGTCACCTGCTGCGCTCTGATTGGCTGATTGGTCCAGACAGAGGCTCACCTGGATGTAGGTCTGTTTCCTGGCTCTCCTTCACGTCTTCTTCTCCTGGTCCTGGTCGTTGTTGCTCTTCATGTCTCTTCTTTGTGTTTCTTCTGTCAGTCTTTCATTCCGTGTTCTCCTACTTCCTCTCGGTTTTCTTCTCCTTTCTTTCTCGCTTTCTTGTGTTTTGTTCCTTCGGTCCTCCTTTTATTCCTGCTCCTCTTCACTCTCTCATCCCTTTGTTTGCTTCGTTTTCATTCTGCTTTTCACCTGCACACCTTTGTTCCCCTGTTTTCTTTCTTCTTGTCGTTTCGCTCCTGTTTTTTGTTGCTTCTCTTCTCGTTCTTTGACTCTCCTCTTCTTCTTCGGTGTTCTGTTCTCTTTGCTGCCTCAGAGAGAAACTCTCCTTCATCAATAATTCAGCTTCGCTCGGCCGACAGACAGCAGCTTGTCCTCACCAGGAAACAGAAACAAAGTCGACTGGAACAGACGAGAAACATCCCAGGAGACAGAAAACTAGTGTGGATAAATCACTCCAATCAACAACTTACCAATAACTTACCAACAACTTACCAATAACTTATCAATAACTTACTGATAACTTATCAGTAACTTAGCTGCAACTTAGCTGTAACTTACCAACAGCTACACACATTAAAATAAAAGCTGCTTCCTTCCTCATTAACTCACCAGAACAAAGCTCTGACATTCATTCATGTTCAGGATTCTTTATGTTCCACCTGGATTAATGCTGCTTAGGTGTGTGTGTGTGTGTGTGTGTGTGTGTGTCAGCTCTGATAATAACAGCAGGATAAATGGTAAATGATCAATAATCTGACCTGATCAGACAATAGAAAGTGGAGCTGTTCTCAGGTTTCTATTGGCTACTGGTGTCGGCCTATCAGGTTACAGCTCAGTGCAGACGGACAGCGGTTGCCTAGCAACGCAGAGAGAAAGTGTACACCTGTGTGAATAAAAGCTTCAAGTTTTCTGAAGTAAAGCAGCGACAAGAACAAATGAGATCAGACTGATGTTTGTCTGTAAACCCCTGAAGCCTCTGATGGACTGAGACCACCAGAAACCAGAACCACTCAAAGAACCATCGATCTTCTGCTTTCCAACAGTCCTTGAACACACCTTGACATCATCAGGAGGTTTCAACTAAATCTGACCTGAAAGTCCTGCTAGTTCAGCAAAATAACAGTTCTACATGTCTCCTTTAAAAAACCTGGTCCAGTAGAACGAAAACCTTCCTCCTCCTGGTTCTGGTCCTCCAGGACTGACTCAGCTGTGACCAACAGGGAAACATCCGGACGGTGTTCAGCCTGAACTGCAGGTAGTGTTTCCTCAGAGAGACTGAGAGGAACCAGACCTACTGGATCAATGGAACATCTGTCCACCTGAGCCGGTTCCGTCGGTCCTGTTCAGACCCACCATGGCCAATCAGAATCCTCAACACTAGACCACCAATCACCTTCAGTCACTGACAGCCTGGTGCAGCTTTCTAACAAGTCTTTCTTCAGATCCACTTCCCCAGAACTCCAGATGAGCTGAGCACAGAGTTATTAGTTACTCATGACTCAGTGGGAGCCTCCAGGTGTGACCGGCTCACCTGTCAGGGTCCAGAGAGTTCACCTGTCAATCATTCATGTAGAAGAGCAGCACATTGAACTGACAGCGGGATTTTAGATGTTGATAAAGAGTCTGCTTTGCTTTGACCTAAAGAGGAGAACAACATCCTGGAGAACACTCAACTGATCACCATCTGATCACTCTGATCAATCACTGAGAGTTAACAGTTTCACTGATCACCATCTGATCGCTCTGATCGATTGCTGAGTGCTGTTTCTGCCTGACCCTAACCCTTTCATGTGTGGAGGTGGGAGGAGTGGCGGCTGCTGGTTGACAGAGTGGAGACGAACGACACCAGACTGGTTTGATTCTTTATTGTTCCATCTCAGTGTGTTCATGGCCCACATCACACAAAGGCTCTGAAACAGGAGAGTCTTTGTTCCACCTCAAAACGAAAATGTGAAAAATATAAATGTTTTGTGGAGAAACTCTTCATGGAAAGAACTGCAGGATTAAACATGTAGAAAACACACAGACATGTATTCAGCTTCCTCTCATCCACTCACTCACCAAAGGTTTAGAAATCATTGCAAAGTTTAGGACTGATCAGTACACAGATCAGTGATCAGAGTTCAACGTTTAGTTTTAACGACGCAGCACAACAGCTCAGTGTCTCCAACAGGAAGTAAAAAGACAACGTATAAAATAATGCTTAAATCATGTTTTTCTAAATAAGAATACAAAATACAAACATTCAAAACATCGATCAGTGAAACAAGGAAGACGTGTTGACGGGAAACGTCTTTGATTCATTTGAAACTTGGTGTTTGAGTCGTTGTCATGGCAACAGCAGAGAAATGAGACTGAGGTCAGCGGCGGCCATTTTGTGTCTGGATTTATCAGTTTTTCCATATTTTTCTATTTCTGTATCTAAAAACCTCAGAATGACCCCCAGGATCCCCCAGAGGCCACCAGGATATCCCAGATGCCACCAGGGGCCACCAGGATCCCCCTAAGGCCACCAGGATCTCCCAGGGCCCACCAGGGGCCACCAAGATCCACCAGGGGCCACCAGGAATCACCAGGGGTCACCAGGGATCACCAGGGATCACCAGGTGTCACCAGGTGTCACCAGGGGCTCAAACATCAGGGTTGCTGTGGTGCTTCCAGCTGCTTCTTTCTTTCTAGAGATTTTTTCTTTTTGGAGCAAAAAACACAAAATGGCCGCCGAGCTAACAACTTCCTCAGTGCCGTCCTTCATACTTAATTCCACCATTCCTTCCTTCCTTCCCTCCTTCTCTCCTTCCTTCCTTCGGTCCTTCACTTTTTCACCTCTTTAGTTGTTTCCTTGTTTCTTCTTCCTTCATTGTTTCCTTAGGGGAACACATGGTAAATCATAACCAATCACAGTCCTCCAGGCACAGTGACATCACCTGATGCTACAGTGACATCACTTCCTCCTGCAGCGGTAGCAGCAGGCGCGGCACCGCCCCGCCTCCTCATCCCCCCCTCCATCTTCCTTCACCATATATGGCGGAGGGGCGGAGCTTGACACGCTGTATGGGTTCTCGTTGGCGCCTCTCAGAGCCATAGGATTGGCTATCACTGTGCTGTCATCAGAAGGGCGGAGCTTCGCCCGCGGGATGGTGACCTCACCGTATGGGTTGTCCAGGGAGACTTTGATGTTCGATGACATGGTGATGTATCAAAGGAGGGCGTTGCTAACGCTGACCAATCAGGTGGAACGAGCGAGTTCTGTGGGGAGAGAGAGAGGCTGCGTTTACCATGGCAACCAGGAAAGAGAGAGAGAAGCTGTTACTATGACAACCAGGAGACAGAGAGAAGCTGTTACTATGACAACCAGGAGACAGAGGGGTGTAGTGAAGCTGTTACTGTGACAACCAGGAGACAGAGAGAAGCTGTTACTGTGACAACCAGGAGACAGAGGGGTGTACTGAAGCTGTTCGCACTGAGAGGAACAACACTGTAAACTGTTTGTTGTCTGAAACTTGTTGAGCCAAATGAGCTGCACTTGAGGTGTTCAGTAGAATCTTGTCTGGTCTGTGTTCCAGAGCTGCTTCTTTATTGAGCTTGGAGTCGTTTTGTTTTTTATAAACTTCACTTCATGAGTTGACTCAGCTCCCAGCTCGTTGTTCATTCAGCTCATCAACTTATACAGACTGTAGGTAGGACCTGAGGCCGTCTGAACGTACCAAGGAGACATTTTAACTTCAGCCAGCTACAAATGAGCACAAGTCATATGGTTCCATAAGTGAAGAGGAAAAGCTGAGCCGACCTGACGAAGTGTTTCACAGTGTATCGATTACAGATCAACAGATCAGAGATTTACTGATCAGCAGACACCGGACTGTACAGGTGAGCTGTTCGACCAGCAGCTCCACTGAATTCTAACTGAGTCCATGTGCACAGCTCTGGTCCCTGACAGTCGCTGTTATAGTTCAGACTTCAAACACGACTGCAGCTCAGTGTTCTAAGAAGTTAATTTCCAATAATGTTGTTGTTCAGGTGATTCATTCCCTCACAGCAGCTACAAAAACAAAACATGAAAAACCCCAAACTAGTGAAGGAAATCAAACCAGAGCGACTTCCTGTTTGATGTGTTCATGTTCATCATTATAAAACACAGAGTTCATCTGAAGCAATGAGTTTAAACACGGTTGTTTCAAAGTCAACCTAAATACTGCCAGACAATGAAATGATGAGATGTTCCTCTGATCCCTTCAGCCCAGTGAGGCTGTTGGATGAACCTCAGCTGCACCTTCTAGTTTAAGAGGAGAAGCTGACTGGGTGGTGTCCACCTGCTGCTTCAACGCCTGTTACTCTAATCATCTTATTATCATCTTTCATTTCACTACATCTCCTTAATGGGACTTTAATCATGAAATGAGATAACGACAGTGAAACAGTGGTCTGGTCTGACTGTCTTCCTGCAGGCTCCTCTGTTTATCCCTTTATGGCCTCTGATCTCCATCAGCTGATTCCCCTGACTAGAAATTACGCTTACATCACTCTTATGTTGTATGTTCTGTATTTACAGGTGAACTCACCTGCTTCAGCCAGCGGTGAGTTCCAGGCTGTAGGTTGAAGGTTTCCTGAGTTTAACTAGTGCTCTAACTTCGGATCCTGTATTTACCTGATGATACCGGAGTTCTCTTAGCGAGGATTTAAACAGAGCAGCAGAAACAGGTGACTCACCTGTTCAAAGCTCCAGCTGGGTTCTTTACAGGAAATCAGAGTTTCTTCTTCTGCGGCACCTTTTCTGTTTCTTCTTTCCTTTGTTCCTTCTTGTCAGCAGCAGTAGACATAAAGTAGAACTGAAGCAAACAACAAATCTTTCTCTCTCTCTGTTTTCAGAATGTGACTTAAGCTAACTCGTCCACCTCGCCCAAACCAGTCTGACTGGCTGACACTCCCTCCCTCCCTCTCTCTCCCTCTCTGTTCATTCTCTATGTAGCTTGACTGCTGTGGCTGCTAACCCCCCTCCCCCCATCTCTGTGAAGCTTCAGCCTTTATTCGGGTGTAAAATCAGTGTTTTGTCCTGAAGTCTGTGCTGTTGTCTTTCTGTGTGGTTTAAATGAAGTTGTTCATTTGTTTCTCAAACTGTACTTCCTGCTGTTTCTGCTTGCAGTTTGTCTTTAGACTTCTTTGCTGAGTGACCTGAAGACCCGTGTTCTTGGACTGATCTCTTTATTTAGACCTGCTCAGTTTCCTGACACGTGTTCACAAGTGACGAGTTGAACCGACGTCAGCGAACTCATCGTCTCCAACCGGTTGGACAGAAACTGTTTTTCTCATCTTTCATTCCTTCACTTTCCAGCTCCAAGCTCCGCCCACATGCTGCACACCTGGTGATGTCAGTATTAGCACTGATAATAATGTCAGTAGTCATGCCAGGAACAACTTAGATAACTAGAAAAGCACTCTGAGAGCGCAGACCTGCGCCAAGCAGCTCATTTCTAGAATCCTTCAAACATTCCTGGATCCACATGGTGATCCAGAACATCACCAGAATCTAATCACCTGTCCCATCATCAGCCCTACCTGAACATTTCAATAAAGTCCGTTCATCACTTTTCAAGTTATCTTGATAACAGACAGACAGGTAAATGCCTGCAAAAACATTACCTCATGTTTTTAACCCTATTAATGTCAGGAAGAATGTAGATGTTAATGTAAATAATAATGCAGATATTGTTAATAATATTGTTAATAATATAGAAAATAATAAAGATAATAATGTTAATAATATTGTTAATATTTATAGATAATAATGTAGATAATAATGTAATTATAGATCTGAATCATGAAACAGTAAATATGGTTTTCCTGTTTGCAGTCAACACATTAATGTCTTCATTAACTAAATTCATGTCTGTGTCACACGGAACCAGAACCAGAACCAGAACCTGACAGATCTACATGTTCCTGACAGTACAGCTTTCATTCTGCCGTGTGCAACAGCTACATGGCTGCATTGTTTACATGACGGATCAGCTGATCGCTCTGAAGCTGGTCGGCATGGCGGCGAGCCGAACGGAGAGGATGTCGAAGAGCTCACAGAGTGCATCACGGACTAGATCAGCCTCTGGTGGACTCCACTGTTCCAGCTGAGACTGTCCACGGTTACCCAGACAACAAGCCGTGGGTGACAAAGGACACCAACGCCATCCTGACTGAGAAGGAGAGGGCTGGCAGCAGGGAGGAGGTGATGGCAAAACAGAGACAGCTGAAGGTCAAGATCAAAGAGGCTGAGGAGGAGCACAGGAGGAAGCTGGAGTGGAAACCAGCAGAACGACACTCGTCTTGGAGCAGCTCCGGCCCCTGGTCAAACCACACTTGGACCCCCAACAGTTCACCGACCAGCCCCTACTCGGAGTTGAGGATACCATCATCTACCTGCTCAACCCACCTGGACCCGCTGGCGAGCACTGTGAGAGTCATGTTTTTTGACTTCTCCAGTGCATTCAACACCATCCGTCCGGCTCCACTGGGTGAGAAGCTGACAGTGATGCAGGTGGATTCCCCCCTCGTGTCCTGGGTTGTGGGCTATCTGACTGGCAGACCACAGTTTGTATGCCTTCACCCTCTACACCACGGACTTCAGCCACTGCACTGACACCTGTCATCTCCAGAAGTTCTCAGATGACCCAGCAGTGGTTGGATGTATCAGCGAGGGTTGAGTTCAGGCTGCTGTGGACAACATTGTTATGTGGTGTGAGCTGAACCACCTGCAGCTCAATGTGAGAAAGACAAAGGAACTGTTTGTGGATCTGAGGAGGACCAAAGTGCCGTGACCCCTGTTTCCATCTAGGGGGTCAGAGGGGACATTGTGGAGGACTACAGATATCTCGGAGTACACACTGACAGTAAACTGGACTGGTCAAAGAACACTGACGCCCTCTACAGGAAGGGCCAGAGTCGTCTCTATTTTCTGAGGCGACTGAGATCCTTCAACATCTGTCTGACTACTGTCAGGATGTTCTATGAGTCTGTGGTGGCCAGTGCTGTCCTGTATGCTGTGGTGTGCTGGGGCAGCAGGCTGAGGGTAGCCGACACCAGCAGACTGAACAGACTGATCCACAAGGCCAGGGACGTTGGAGTTAAGCTGGACTCTCTGATGTGGCGTCAGAGAGGAGGATGCTGTCCAAGCTACATGTCGTCTTGGATGATGTGACACACCACTCCATGACGCGCTGGTCAGCCACAGAAGGACATTCAACAAGAGACTGATGACACCAAGATGCACCACCGAGTGCCACAGGAAGTCCTTCCTGCTGTGGCCATCACACTGTACGACTCTTCACTGTGGCCGTCACACTGTACGACTCCTCACTGTGGGCGTCACACTGTACGACTCCTCACTGTGGGCGTCACACTGTACGACTCTTCACTGTGGGCGTCACACTGTACGACTCCTCACTGTGGCCGTCACACTGTACGACTCCTCACTGTGGCCGTCACACTGTACGACTCCTCACTGTGGGCGTCACACTGTACGACTCTTCACTGTGGCCGTCACACTGTACGACTCTTCACTGTGGCCGTCACACTGTACGACTCCTCACTGTGGCCGTCACACTGTACTACTCTTCACTGTGGCCGTCACACTGTACGACTCCTCACTGTGGGCGTCACACTGTACGACTCCTCACTGTGGCCGTCACACTGTACGACTCTTCACTGTGGGCGTCACACTGTACGACTCTTCACTGTGGGCGTCACACTGTACGACTCCTCACTGTGGCCGTCACACTGTACGACTCCTCACTGTGGCCGTCACACTGTACGACTCTTCACTGTGGCCGTCACACTGTACGACTCTCACTGTGGGCGTCACACTGTACGACTCTTCACTGTGGCCGTCACACTGTACGACTCCTCACTGTGGCCGTCACACTGTACGACTCCTCACTGTGGCGTCACACTGTACGACTCTCACTGTGGCCGTCACACTGTACGACTCTTCACTGTGGGCGTCACACTGTACGACTCCTCACTGTGGCCGTCACACTGTACGACTCCTCACTGTGGCCGTCACACTGTACGACTCTTCACTGTGGCCGTCACACTGTACTCCTCACTGTGGCCGTCACACTGTTCACTGTGGCCGTCACACTGTACGACTCCTCACTGTGGGCGTCACACTGTACGACTCCTCACTGTGGCCGTCACACTGTACGACTCTTCACTGTGGCCGTCACACTGTACGACTCTTCACTGTGGCCGTCACACTGTACGACTCCTCACTGTGGCCGTCACACTGTACGACTCCTCACTGTGGCCGTCACACTGTACGACTCTTCACTGTGGCCGTCACACTGTACGACTCTTCACTGTGGGCGTCACACTGTACGACTCTTCACTGTGGCCGTCACACTGTACGACTCCTCACTGTGGCCGTCACACTGTACGACTCTTCACTGTGGCCGTCACACTGTACGACTCTTCACTGTGGCCGTCACACTGTACGACTCTTCACTGTGGGCGTCACACTGTACGACTCCTCACTGTGGGCGTCACACTGTACTACTCTTCACTGTGGCCGTCACACTGTACGACTCCTCACTGTGGGCGTCACACTGTACGACTCTTCACTGTGGGCGTCACACTCAGAGTCAACCGGTCTGCTGAGGACTCCCTTAATAATGTGCAAAACCTATTTCTATGTGCAATAATCCATAATTCAGCTGTAGTATTATTCATGACACGGTGTTCACATGTACTAGAGTAGAATGTACATTTATGTTTTGTGTTTAGATATATTTTATTTTATATTACCACGTAAGGTTATATTCTTACTGACACATTTGATTCTCCCTGCTTATTTTAAGACTTTTGATTGGGAGCATCTCTAACAAAAATCTATTTCCCCGAAAGAATCAGTAAAGTCTTTCTGATTCTGATGTGGAACAGAACCTGACAGGTGTTCACATGGAACAGGACCAGAAAACTGACAGGTGTTCAGGTGAAACAGAACCAGAACCTGACAGGTGTTGATGTGGAACAGGACCAGAAAACTGACAGGTGTTCAGGTGAAACAGAACCAGAACCTGACAGGTGTTCACGTGGAACAGGACCAGAACCTGACAGGTGTTGATGTGGAACAGGACCAGAAAACTGACAGGTGTTCACGTGGAACAGGACCAGAACCTGACAGGTGTTCACGTGGAACAGGACCAGAACCTGACAGGTGTTCACATGGAACAGGACCAGAAAACTGACAGGTGTTCAGGTGAAACAGGACCAGAACCTGACAGGTGTTCACGTGGAACAGGACCAGAACCTGACAGGTGTTCAGGTGAAACAGGACCAGAAAACTGACAGGTGTTCAGGTGAAACAGAACCAGAACCTGACAGGTGTTGATGTGGAACAGGACCAGAAAACTGACAGGTGTTCAGGTGAAACAGAACCAGAACCTGACAGGTGTTCACGTGGAACAGGACCAGAACCTGACAGGTGTTCATGTGGAACAGGACCAGAACCTGACAGGTGTTCATGTGGAACAAGACCAGAACCTGACAGGTGTTCACGTGGAACAGGACCAGAACCTGACAGGTGTTCATGTGGAACAAGACCAGAACCTGACAGGTGTTCATGTGGAACAAGACCAGAAAACTGACAGGTGTTCAGGTGAAACAGAACCAGAACCTGACAGGTGTTCATGTGGAACAAGACCAGAACCTGACAGGTGTTCACGTGGAACAGGACCAGAACCTGACAGGTGTTCACGTGGAACAAGACCAGAACCTGACAGGTGTTCACGTGGAACAGGACCAGAACCTGACAGGTGTTCACGTGGAACAGGACCAGAACCTGACAGGTGTTCACGTTGAACAGGACCAGCTTCCTCTGGAGGGTGGCTAACAGGCAACATGCTGCTGGTATCAGAACCAGAACTTCCATCTGGCCATCAACTGTGGACCAGTGTGGACTGGTTCTGGTGTTTGTGGTCTCTGATCAGTTTCTGGTTCTGGTTCAGGTCAGTGTGACTCACAGTTTTATTTTTTTCCTATTGTTTAGCCTGTTGCTGTCACACGTGTTTACTTATTGATAGTTTGGGTTGTTTTCTTCTTTAATAAACAACAACAACCCCCCACCCCACTCCCCCGCCTCTGTTCCGTTTCCCGCGGAAGCCCCTCCCTGTTAGCCGTTAGCCTGGTAGCCGGACGACCGGAGCAGAAACCGGGAAACGGGAGAGAAAAACACGGACAAGAGGAGGAGATGAATCCGGCGGAGGACGGCAGAGGCCCGCGGTGACCGGACAGCGATTGTCCCGCCGCAGAATCCAGCTTCCCGGTAAGTTACTGCGGCTGCAAACGGCCGAGGAGAAGTGGAAAAATAGCGAGCCCCCTCCCGACTGTCCCGGTCTTCCTCCGTCTGTCGAACCCCGACCCTACCTTCATGGGCTCCGAGTTTATCGGAGGAGACGGCTGGATCCAGCAGACAGCCGCGGAAACTGTGTCAATGTCCCAGAAAAGTGTCTGTATGTCGAGAAAAGTGTCTTTATGTCGGTATGTGGAGCTGTTGGTTTGTTTAAGACCGCTTCGAACAGAGTTTAGCAGTTAGCATGTTAGCTCCAGTTTTCCTGTATTTCCAATGGAAACTCAACAGCTGTCGTTATCCCGTTAGCATGTTAGCTTCCCGTTTCCGTTAGTTTTATTGAGGAAGAGCGGCTGGCGTTAGCCTAGCTTCAGTTTCCCATTAGTTTAAAGAGTAGTGGCTATCGTTAGTTTTAATAAGTGGATAATTAAGTGGAGTTGGAAAGAATCAAACTGTGAAAATGAAATTCCAGCCACTTCATTTGATGTCGACTGTTTCTGAGCTGCTTGGAAAGAAGTTGTGAGGAGCTTTAAAGTGAAGTATTTAGCAAAGGCTCATGCTAAATGTAAGATTGGAGGGTTTAAATGATGTGAGAAGTGGGTTTGATCCTGTATCAGCTGCATTAGTGTAGGGGTCAGTTTGGAAAGTGTTTGACAATGCATTCTGGGAGGTTTGTGGATGTTTTGGAAGTTGCCACTGAATTCAGAATCAGACCTACTTTTTTGATTGTGAGGGGAAATTGCTTAGCGTGCTTCAAGGTGCGTTTCTAAAGTTCTTTACCAGAGGAGCTGTTCTCCACTGACATGTCTTTGATTCTTAATTGATGCCTGTTAATTATACGTGAGGCTGAAAGGGATATAGAGATGTGAACACACAGTGCAGCTGATGTGGCTAACGTTAGCATTGATGGTCAGATCTCTGTATAAACTGTAACACTGAGGGACATTCAGAGATAGTTAAACTTTAATTTAACCCAGTAAACCAGGACTGGATGGGTTACTGTGGTTTCATGTTTCCAGCTGTTGGCTTCTCTCCTGCTCTCTGTGCTCATTAAACTACATGTTAATACAGCTGTTCTCATTGGCAGATGTTTCTGTTGTCAGACAGCAGAACGAGGCTGGACCAGTGGAACTCATCCAGCCAACATGCTAACCAGCAGTAGCTTCATTTAAACACTGATTTTATGACATTGTCTGACAACAAACAGGATTAAAAACAACCACTGAGCTGAGAACTCACACAGATTTACTGTAAAATGATCCTCAGAGAGAAAGTTAGAAGAAGGACAGTCTCATTCATCTGTCAATCACATACAGAGAGACTGTTCTGCCTGAAGAGAGTGGGGCCAGCAGCAGCTCATTTAAAGCTACAGACACTGAAAGAGTTCAGAACTAAAACCAGGATGATGGAGTCATGGAGGAATCAACCATCTCTGACTGAAACACTGACAGACACTTTCTAAGGACATGAGATGTTGTAGTGTGATGAAAACAGGAACAGCATCACATTGTGTGAGGTCTGCGTCAGGACTGACGTTAGCTCAGTGACAATATGACCTGCTGCACGTTTTGTTGCTATGAGGCTGCTGTAAACAACAGTGTCTCTGTCTCCACAGAGGACCATGCAATCATTTTCCATTCGTCCCTGCCGTGTGAGAGACAGACTGTGAACCAGGATGGGCTTCGGTCGGGATCTGAGGAATTCCCACGAGGGATTACTGAAGCTGCAGGACTGGGAGTTAAAGGTACAGCTGCCTGTACAGCAGCAGTAAGGTCCATGTTTCAAGCATCCCTGACCGTCAGTTCAGCAACATGTTCTGCTGTCAGCATGATGACAGTGTTTGTTTTTACCTGCACAGTCAGCGAAGATCTGAGATCTGAAGCAACTGAAGCTTTAGGAACAGTCTGCTGGACGAACATTACAGAGGACAGTAATGCAGCTTTAACAATAAGTTTTAAAATGTTAACCTTTGTGTTGTCAAAACTGACCCGGCCACTGTGATTAATAGCAGAGAAAAACCCTTAAGTGACCTTTTCTCAACTTGAAATTTGATGACTTTTGCTAAAGTGACCCCACCATTAGAACAAGTGAAACGTTGTGTTTGTTTATATTTTCATCAAGCTGTCCACCACCACTGATCTGACAGTTAAAATCACGGTCACAGTGGACTAAAACACACACCCACATCACACACACACACACACACACACACACACACACACACACACACACACAGAAACTGAGAGTGTGTGTGCTACTTTTTGGTTTTGATTGATCTCAGAGAAACTGAAACTTCTACCCATCCACAGCACATCTCAAGTTCACATTCATTTGCGGGTTGGAGCAATGATTCAGAAGGTGTGAGAAGGCTAGTATTTTGTAGCTGAATTCCATTGCCTTCAACTTCCATTCAGTACGCTGTTGTTGGTTCCCTTCAATAAAATGTATTTAAAGCTACTTTCTGCACATTTCTGGTACTTTCTCAGGATACACAAGTCCTATCTCTTACTAAACCAACAATGTTTACACCTATGCACTACCTGTAGCAACAATAATAGTGACAATAAACCTCTACTTCAGCAAAGAAAACAGTTTTAACTTGTGTGATGCAATGAAATGAGTGGTGTCCACTGATTAAATACAGTCTTCCTGCCCTCTGAAGAGGGAAAACCCAGATGTTCACAAAGTGTGTGATGCATGGCAGGCTGTTTCTACGTGTAAAATGGATTATGGGTTAAAAATTCAATTAAGCTGCTTTATTTTAGAGGCTCAGTGGACCTTAGGACAAGGGGAGAATACAGGATGTTAAGACCACACGGGGGTTTAAGGAAACACTGAGCAGTGGAGCAGCTTCAATAAACTTTATGAACATGTTACAGAAACACTGAGCAGCAGAGCAGCTTCAATAAACTTTATTAACATGTTACAGAAACACTGAGTAGTGGAGCAGCTTCAGTAAACTTTATTAACACATGTAAACATTCCCTCTAGCTGCTGGAGACGGTGAAACGCTTCATGACTCTGCGGGTGAAAAGCGATAAGGAGTACGCCGCCCTCCTGCTCAGCATGACTCAGCAAACGGAGAAACAAGAGACTGCAGACTACGTCAGCACTGTCAGCAAGGTGAGCTAACACAGAAAGAAAAAGCAGTGTAGCAGCTTTAAAAAACCTTTATCGACATGTTATAGGGACACTGAGCAGTGGAGCGGCGTTAAATAAGCTTTATTTAGAGCCCCAGTCTGTGTGTCTGTCAGTCGTGGTCACAGGTGGTTCGTCAGACGGAGACGTTGGGGCGAATCATGAGGAGTCATGCAGATGATCTGAACTCCGGCCCCCTACACCGCCTGGCCACGCTGATCCGAGACAAGCAGCAGGTGAAGAAGAGCTACCAGAGTCTTCATCAGCAGCTGGAGAGCCACAACCACAAGGTTTGTATGGCAGATTTTATTTCTGCCGCTCAGCTCCAATGGAAACACGGCAAAACAGAAACCACACAAACAAGACCTGTTTGAACCAATGCTGTAAATCTTCACATAATTTTTGCCATAAATTAATTTGTCATTGGGTCGATGCAGCCTCAAGAAGCTCCGTCACATCATTCAGAAAGAGAAATGTGTCAGTCTTCTCATTTCAGAGAGTGCTGTGGCTCTAACATCTTAGGTTTGGTTCAGAGTGCTCCTTCCAGTGAGTCCACATCAACATTTAGTCTAAACATCTAAAAACTTTCCACCATCAGGTTCTACTGATGTTAGAGCCTCAACAGTTGGTGGAATGTTTTAGTAGAACCATGGATCCATCCATAGATGTAAACTTAGAGGGACTTTCTGGAGACACTGGACCAGCCTGGACTGGACATTTTGCAGTGTTTTCATTTTTAAGGACCAGTAATTAAACTGTGTCCTCTGCTGGATCCAATTGATCACCCTGATCTGATGAATCTATTCTGTCTGTTCTCACCACCTTTCATGGGGCTTTATTTATGGAGATACTGAACCTAAAAATGGCTTCACACAGATTTTTTTTGAGGGTGAAAGTACAAATATGAAAATATGAAACTCTTTAAATTCAGCCAAGTATTTTACAGAACTGAGCTCCAGTTATAATGTCCTGTCATACTGAGATGAAAATGTGAAATTATCTGACTCAAAGAGTTGCAGCTGTTCATAACCAGAGTCTCATTAGTGGCATGTAATTTAAACGGTTCTTCATTAATTTTAAATCGGATATTTATTAAGCAGAAGGTCAGACATGTGGACAGTACTGTACATCATAGCTCTTCACTCTGTACAGTCAGATAGCAGTGAGCTAGCATCAGCTAACTAATGTTAGTTAATGTTGTGTTAGCTAACTGTATGTTACAACTAATTACTAGCTGAATGTTAAGTTAACTAGCTAATGTTAGCTAACTTTAGCTCCGTTTCTCTATTTAGTTTGTATTCAGTTTCAGTGTAGTTACTGAGTACCAATAACCTAAAGGCAGCCAGTTCTAATGTTGTGATGACGACACTTTGATGTCAGAATGAGTTTCAGTTTGAATGTATGCACAGTTTGCAGTCCTGATGATGTCGTCCAGTGAAGATGTGAACATTTGTACACGCCAACGACAGAGTGGATCATGAGGGCCTGAAGATTGGCTGCTGTTCCATCTGTTGATGATCATGTAGTTATTTGTTGTTGTCAGGTCACCAGAAGTGATCTGGAGAAGCTAAAGGCGACGTATCGTCAGCTGAGCCGTGACGCAAACAACGCCAAAGAGAAATATAGAGAAGCTCTGGCCAAAGGTTAGTCCTCCTCACAAACCTGCAGGGTATTTGGCCTCTTCTGATCAATACTGAGATCACCACTGTCCCGATCAATGCTGAGGTCACTATTACCCTGATCAGTACTCAGATCACAATTACCCTGATCAATACTGAGGTCACTATTACCCTTATCAATACTGAGATCACCATTATCCTGATCAATACTGAGGTCACTATTACCCTTATCAATACTGAGATCACCATTATCCTGATCAGTACTGAGATCACCAGTATCCTGATCAATACTGAGGTCACATTATCCTAATCAATACTGAGATCACCAGTATCCTGATCAATACTGAGGTCACTATTACCCTGATCAATACTGAGATCCCCATTATCCTGATCGATATTGAGATCACCGTTATTCTGATCAATACTGAGATCACCGTTATCCTGATCAATACTGAGATCACCGTTATCCTGATCAATACTGAGATCACCATTATCCTGATCGATATTGAGATCACCATTATCCTGATCAATACTGAGGTCACATTATCCTAATCAATACTGAGATCACCATTATCCTGATCGATATTGAGATCACCGTTATCCTGATCAATACTGAGATCACCGTTATCCTGATCAATACTGAGGTCACTATTACCCTGATCAATACTGAGATCCCCATTATCCTGATCGATATTGAGATCACCGTTATTCTGATCAATACTGAGATCACCGTTATCCTGATCAATACTGAGATCACCGTTATCCTGATCAATACTGAGATCACCATTATCCTGATCAATACTGAGATCACTGTTATCCTGATCAATACTGAGGTCACATTATCCTGATCAATACGGAGATCATTGTTATCCTGATCGATATTGAGATCACCGTTATCCTGATCAATACTGAGATCACCGTTATCCTGATCAATACTGAGATCACCATTATCCTGATCGATATTGAGATCACCATTATCCTGATCGATATTGAGATCACCATTATCCTGATCAATACGGAGATCATTGTTATCCTGATCAATACGGAGATCATTGTTATCCTGATCGATATTGAGATCACTGTTATCCTGATCAATACTGAGATCACCGTTATCCTGATCAATACTGAGATCACCATTATCCTGATCAATACTGAGATCACTGTTATCCTGATCAATACTGAGATCACCGTTATCCTGATCAATATTGAGATCACCATTATCCTGATCAATACGGAGATCATTGTTATCCTGATCAATACTGAGATAACTGTTATCCTGATCAATATTGAGATCACCGTTATCCTGATCAATACTGAGATCACTGTTATCCTGATCGATATTGAGATCACCGTTATCCTGATCAATACTGAGATCACCAGTATCCTGAATTTGTTTTTAAATCAGACTCTCGTCCAATCACAGGCCGGGAGGCGGAGCGTGCCCGTGAGCGCTATGACAAAGCGACGGCGAAGCTCCACAACCTCCACAACCAGTACGTGTTGGCGGTTTGTGGCGCCCGAACGCAGCAGGACGACCACCGCAGGCACGCTGGCCCCGCCCTGCTGGACGGACTGCAGAGGATGCAGGAGGACATGACGCTGGCCCTGTGAGTACCAGCATCTGAATACATGTGTCGGTGTACTACTGCAGTAGGAGTACTGTGAGGTGTGTTTCTGTGTACTACTGCAGTAGGAGTACTGTGAGGTGTGTTTCTGTGTACTACTGCAGTAGGAGTATCCTGGAGGAGTACTGTGAGATGTGTTTGTGTGTACTACTGCAGTAAGAGTATCCTGGAGGAGTACTGTGAGATGTGTTTGTGTGTACTACTGCAGTAAGAGTATCCTGGAGGAGTACTGTGAGATGTGTTTGTGTGTACTACTGCAGTAAGAGTATCCTGGAGGAGTACTGTGAGGTGTGTTTGTGTGTACTACTGCAGTAAGAGTATCCTGGAGGAGTACTGTGAGATGTGTTTGTGTGTACTACTGCAGTAAGAGTATCCTGGAGGAGTACTGTGAGATGTGTTTGTGTGTACTACTGCAGTAAGAGTATCCTGGAGGAGTACTGTGAGATGTGTTTGTGTGTACTACTGCAGTAAGAGTATCCTGGAGGAGTACTGTGAGGTGTGTTTGTGTGTACTACTGCAGTAAGAGTATCCTGGAGGAGTACTGTGAGATGTGTTTGTGTGTACTACTGCAGTAAGAGTACTGTGAGATGTGTTTGTGTGTACTACTGCAGTAAGAGTACTGTGAGATGTGTTTGTGTGTACTACTGCAGTAAGAGTACTGTGAGATGTGTTTGTGTGTACTACTGCAGTAAGAGTATCCTGGAGGAGTACTGTGAGATGTGTTTGTGTGTACTACTGCAGTAAGAGTATCCTGGAGGAGTACTGTGAGATGTGTTTGTGTGTACTACTGCAGTAAGAGTACTGTGAGATGTGTTTGTGTGTACTACTGCAGTAAGAGTACTGTGAGATGTGTTTGTGTGTACTACTGCAGTAAGAGTACTGTGAGATGTGTTTGTGTGTACTACTGCAGTAGGAGTATCCTGGAGGAGTACTGTGAGATGTGTTTGTGTGTACTACTGCAGTAAGAGTACTGTGAGATGTGTTTGTGTGTACTACTGCAGTAAGAGTACTGTGAGATGTGTTTGTGTGTACTACTGCAGTAAGAGTATCCTGGAGGAGTACTGTGAGATGTGTTTGTGTGTACTACTGCAGTAAGAGTATCCTGGAGGAGTACTGTGAGGTGTGTTTGTGTGTACTACTGCAGTAAGAGTATCCTGGAGGAGTACTGTGAGATGTGTTTGTGTGTACTACTGCAGTAAGAGTATCCTGGAGGAGTACTGTGAGATGTGTTTGTGTGTACTACTGCAGTAAGAGTACTGTCGATGTGTTTGTGTGTACTACTGCAGTAAGAGTACTGTGCGATGTGTTTGTGTGTACTACTGCAGTAAGAGTACTGTGAGATGTGTTTGTGTGTACTACTGCAGTAAGAGTATCCTGGAGGAGTACTGTGAGGTGTGTTTGTGTGTACTACTGCAGTAAGAGTACTGTGCGATGTGTTTGTGTGTACTACTGCAGTAAGAGTATCCTGGAGGAGTACTGTGAGATGTGTTTGTGTGTACTACTGCAGTAAGAGTATCCTGGAGGAGTACTGTGAGATCAGCAGCCTGCTGACTGAGGAGGTTGTTAAAGTTCATCAGGAGATTTCAGCAGCAGTTCAGCAGGTCGACCCTCTGACTGAGTACCAGCACTTCATCGACGCCTACAGGTCAGAGATCACCTGGTTACCATGGCAGCAGCCTGTCTCGCCCAGTCTCCTGGTTGTCGTGGTAACGTTCTGTCTATCTCTCTCTCTCTTTTTCAGGTCTCCAGAAACTCCAGAGGCAAGTGTGGAGTTCGATGCGTCCCTATTGGAGGACACGGACAACCTGCCGGCCAATGAGATCCTGTGGAACACGCTGACAGCTGACAGCCTGCAGGCCATGTGAGCTCCTCCAAAATAAAACTGTCCTGAGGACTGTTAAAGGATAAGTTCTGGAAAGATGTAGAATCTGTTTGAGAATGTTTTCGTGCTCAGAAGTCTGTGTCCAATCTAATGTGACACATTTTAACAGATAATTATTCAGTTTATTGGGGTCAAATGTTTGATGATGATAAATACAAAGCTTGTTTATTTGTTTCTAGTGTATCATCAGCAACGGAGGAACTGGCACTGACTCAGCAGAACCTGCGGACGAAGGAGGCGTTGGCCGATGACCTCGACGCCAAAATCCAGATGAGTCAGCAGAGCACCGAAAGGAAGAGCGAGTGAGTGCGAGAAGGCGGAGTCAGAGCTGTTTCCGTGTCCGGACTGTCCTCTGTTCCATGTTAACTTCTTCACTGGTAGCACCTCCCACCTTGTCACAGGCAAAACGCATCACTTGCTGGACATGTGCTTATCAGTATAGACTAAATTTATCAACGTTCCCTAAACGCCTCACCTGGTAGGCTGCGGTAGCTGCAGTGTGCTCAGACTGGTGTGGACCAAACATTACTTTGAAAAGAGGTCGACTCGGGCTTTGTAATGTCAGATTTGTCCAAGATGAAACCGAGGGATTTTTTTCTACATGCGCTGTTTTCTATGCGGTGTGCTTTGCATTTCATGAGAAGGCCGCATTTTAAGTGTCGGTGCAGTTGATTGTGTTCGTAGAGTGGTTAGAAGCTAAAACCATTGTTGTGATTATGTTCTTTTGTTTTGCGTTAGCCATTGTGAACTGCTTTGTCCTTCACCGATTCAGTCGGTGTCTCTCTGCCTCCACCTGCACTCTGATCATCAGGTGTGTCTGAGTCATGCCTCTCTGTCTGCCTCCCCTTTCCTCATTTTCTTTTTAAATAATCAACAACAGATCACTTTACCTTTTAAACGCACAGCAACTAAACAGCTTGTTTGATGCACCAGCTAGAGACAGACTGACAGGGCCACTGAAGTTATAAAAGCACTACTACACATCGCAGTGCTTGCCTACAGTTAAAGCGACACCAATACAGCTTAACTGAAGTTGAAATTTCAACTCACACGCTCTCAGAGAAAGGTTGAAAATCTGGAGGCCTGCATATGTGTTACTTCAAGATGCTGCTGGTGAATGCGGCTGCTGTCGTACCTGCGCCAATGTTACTTTACTGTTTTAACCTTCTGACCTCGCCTGCACTATGCAAAACTACATACAGCAGACACACACTTTTAAATATTGGCTTAGACTGTTCACAGTATACCTCACAAACTGATCCGCTAGCCCCAGGACACAGGGGGCCCAGAGGTTGCCGAGCTGGCATCAGAAACCGGCTGAGGAAAAGGTCATACAACCCACCACTGCTCAGCATCCTGCTGGCTAACATCCAGTCCCTGGAGAATAAGCTGGTTGATCTCAGAGCCAGGGTCAGGTTCCAGAGGGACAGAAGGGACTGCGACATTGTCTGCCTGACTGAGACATGGCTGACTCCCATGCTCCAGGACCACGCCGTTCAACCAGGACTTCTTCACAGTTCATTGCAGGGACAGAACGGACGAGTCCGGAGAATGGAAGGGCGGAGGTCTGTGTCTGATGGTAAACAACAACTGGTGTGACAGCAGGAATGCTGTCCCTCTCTCCTGTTTCTGTTCACTTGGAGCCACTGTCAATAAAAGCCAAATCGCTCCCTCTGTTTGGTAAGTCGGACCATGCCGCTATCTTCCTCACACCAAAACATAAACAACGGCTGAAACAGGAAGCCCCGGTACAGAAAGAGGTGATGTGCTGGACTGACCAATCAGAGGCCGCTCTGCAGGATGACTTAGAAAACGCGGACTGGATCATGTTCTAGGACTGCTTGGATGATGACATTCGTGTGTTTTACCGACACGGTTTTGGGATTTATTGGAAAACTAGTGGATGACACCCCGTCCCAAAGATCACCATCAGAGTGTTTCCCAACCAGAAGCCGTGGGTGGGCAAAACCGTCCGCGACACCCTGAAGTCCCGCACAGCTGCCTACAACAACATGGACGAGTAAAGGGTTCCACATACAGCATCCGCAGAGCAGTCCAGGAGGCCAGGCGTCGCTATGGGAGGAAGCTGGAGTCATAAATGGAGCAGTCCAACTCCAGTGGACTGTGGCAGGGACTACAAAACATCACGGACTACAAAGCGACACCCACGCAGGTGAACATCGACACCTCTCTCGCTGAGGCTCTGAACATGTTGTATGGTCATTTCAGTGCAAACAGCATACGAGCCGACACACCCCCTGGTGGAGAGGAGGAGGCGTTCACCGTGACGAAGCATGATGTCAGGAGGATGTTCAGGAGTGTGAATATCAAGAAGGCTGTGGGACCAGACACGATTACTGGACGCGTCCTGAAAGCCTGCGCTGACCAGCTGCCGCCTGTGTTTACCGTTATGTTCTACCTCTCCCTCTCTCAGCGCTTCATTCCAACCTGCTTTGAACAGTCTGTTGTAGTCCCTGTCCCAAAGAAAGCCCCGCTCACCTCCCTGAATGACTACCGCCCAATAGCCCTGACATCTGTGGTGATCAAGTGTTTTGATCAAGTGTCTGTATCTGTCTGCTGGTAAAAAACTTCATCACCTCCTCCCTACCTGGCACCCTGGACTACTACATTTTGCCTATCGCCCCAACAGATCCACAGATGATGCCATAGCCTACCTACTCCACACTGCCCTCGCTCACCTGGACACCAGGAGGGGAAACTCTGTTAGGATGCTCTTTGTGGATTATTCATTGGCATTCAACACTATAGTCCCCTCCAGGCTGGTCACCATGTTGGGAGACCTTGGATTGAACCCCTCCCTGTGCAGGTGGGTCATCAGCTTCCTGTCTGGCAGACCATGGGTGGTCCCAGTGGGCAGCCACACCTCCTCCGCCTGACCTTCAACACTAAGCCTCCCAAGGCTGTGTGCTAAACCCCATGCTGCACTCCCTGTACACCCACGACTGTAAGGTCACATGGAGATCAACATCATCTCAAAGTTTGCTGATGACACGGCTGTGGTGGGGCTGATCTCCAACTAAGATGAGAGGTTGTACATGACGGAGATCAGTCACCTGGAGGACTGGTGCAACCTGAGCAAACTTCAGCTGAATGTCAGCAAAACAAAAGAACTGATTGTGGACTTCAGCCGGAAACAGCAGAGGAGCTACCCCCAGTAGTAATAATAATAATAATATAGCACTTTTCAAGACACAAGTGATAGTCAACGGGACTCAGGTTGAGAGGGTGGACAGTTCCACAGCAACTCTCTGGTGAAGAAAGCCCACCCGCGTCTCGACCACCTCAGAAGTCTGCAGGACTTCAAGCTCCCTGTCGTGGTGCTCAGCAACTTCTACACCTGCACCATACAGAGCGTCCTGGCGAGTAGCATCACCAGCTGGATGGACAGCTGCACCAACAGGAAATCCTGGCCCTCAGGAGGGTGGTCCGCTCGGCTGAGGTTATCATCAGAACCACCCTCCGCCACATGCAGGACATCTCAACAAACGGTGCAGATCCAGCGCCTTGAAAACCCTCAAGCAGCTCAGTCGCCCTGAAAACAACACATCCACATGGCACACGACACACACACGACACACACATCCACATGGCACACGACACACACACGACACACACATCCACATGGCACACGACACACACACGACACACACACTAAACCCACACTACTTCTAACACATGAAACACACACATACTTGTACATGCCTTTGCACATGCACACTTTGCCCATTTTACACAACTACAAGCGCACACTCTACACCATAGGTGTCAAACTCTGGCCCGCAGGCCAAATTTGGCCCGCGAGGTAATACCAGATGACTACTAAAGCTGGCCCGCCGGTATTATACAGCGCATGTATCGCTTATACTACAAATCCCAGAATGCTCTGCTCTGTTTTGGCGCGTCAATCAGGACAGGACCCATAAACACCCTCTCCTCTGTTGACAGTAGTCATAGCAACCGCACGCTACTACTGACCCAACCACCCCCACCCCCATCCCCCGCCGGCGCCGCCTGGCTGAGCATCTGCACCAGCGGCACGCCAGGACGCTGCTACTGTTCCACCACCAGCAGGAGATATTCACTCTAACGCCGTCGGACTCCGACGAACACTTCCCCTTAGCCCTTGCCGCCACTGCGGCTGCACGACCCAAATATTCGGATATTTGTCAGTAAATGGACCAGAATATCCGGAGCTCAGCTATTGCTATTCAGACCAGCCCCGTCTAGTATGTGGAGCCATCGTGGCGATAACCAGGGAGAACAACATTAGACGACACTATGAAACACCAGGACAAGTACAAGGACCTGGACATGACTCAAAGGAGCCAGAAAGTAGAGGAGATGAAAAGAAGTTTGGTTTCACAACAAACTATGTTCAAAAAAACCACATCACAAAGTGAGGCTGCTGTAAAGGCTAGTTTATATTGATATATATGTGTATGTGTGTGCGTGTGCGTGCGTGTGTGTGTATGTATATGTATATATATATATATATATATATCAATGTTGGCCCCCGACTTTGTCCAGGTTTTCAAATTTGGCCCTCTGTGTATTTGAGTTTGACACCCCTGATCTACACTCACACTCATGTTACACACACCCTGCACTCACACTACACACTACACACTACACACACTCTACACTCACACATTTATACATCACAGCAGCACTACAAGAGTCCCTTTATGTTTGAATCCTGTTGTGTAGCCACTGTGTGTTTGAATCGTTAAATCTTTGCATCCCGGTTGTAAACACTGTTTCAGGTTTTCTGTATGTGTTGTCGAGCCCGATGCAGGCTCTTTGCTTTGTGAGTAGAAGCAGGATCAGGAACACAGAACGTTGTACTGCGCGGTAGCATGTACAACTGTGTAACGGGTACATGTGACTGGGTCTGGTGCATGACTGTCCTCTGTCTCTGTCCCCAGCTGTGTCCTTCTGCTCAGTCAGAAACTGTCCCTCCTTGAGCTGCGTCACACGGTCCAATCCCTGCGCGGCTCTGAGGCCTGTCTCTCCTCCCAGAAGGCCCTTCTGGACGCCAAGATGGCTGCCGCTGCCTCCCCTCCCCCACCACCACCTCCCCCTGCGCTACCATATGAGGATGATGCACGCTCTGTGGGATCCACCGTAAATATCACAAATAATTCTGTCTGTCTGTGTCTGTCTGTCTGTCTGTATCTGTCTGTCTATGTCTGTCTGTCTGTATCTGTCTGTCTATGTCTGTCTGTCTGTATCTGTCTGTATCTGTCTGTCTGTCTGTATCTGTCTGTCTGTATCTGTCTGTCTGTATCTGTCTGTATCTGTCTGTCTGTGTCTGTCTGTATCTGTCTGTCTGTATCTGTCTGTCTGTATCTGTCTGTATCTGTCTGTCTGTCTGTCTGTATCTGTCTGTCTGTATCTGTCTGTCTGTATCTGTCTGTCTGTGTCTGTCTGTCTGTATCTGTCTGGATCTGTCTGTCTGTCTGTATCTGTCTGTCTGTATCTGTCTGTCTGTGTCTGTCTGTATCTGTCTGTCTGTCTGTCTGTATCAGTCTGTCTATGTCTGTCTGTCTGTATCCGTCTGTCTATGTCTGTCTGTCTGTATCTGTCTGTATCTGTCTGTATCTGTCTGTATCTGTGTGTCTGTCTGTCTGTATCTGTCTGTCTGTATCTGTCTGTATCTGTCTGTCTGTATTTGACTGTATCTGACTGTATGTCTGTATCTGTCTGTCTGTCTGTCTGTGTCTATCTGTCTGTATCTGTCTGTCTCTATCCGTCTGTCTGTATCTGACTGTATCTGACTGTATGTCTGTCTGTCTGTGTCTGTGTGTCTATCTGTATCTGACTGTATCTGACTGTATCTGTCTGTCTGTCTGTATCGGTCTGTCTGTGTCTGTGTGTCTGTCTGTATCGGTCTGTCTGTCTGTCTGTCTGTCTGTATCTGTCTGTCTGTGTCTGTGTGTCTGTGTGTCTGTCTGTATCTGACTGTATTCGTCTGTATCTGTCTGTCTGTCTGTCTGTCTGTATCTGTCTGTGTCTGTCTGTCTGTGTCTGTCTGTGTCTGTATCTGTCTGTCTGTATCTGTCTGTATCTGTCTGTATCTGTCTGTGTCTGTGTCTGTGTGTCTGTCTGTGTCTGACTGTATCTGACTGTATCCATCTATCTGTCTGTCTGTATTTGACTGTATCTGTCTGTCTGTCTGTCTGTGTCTGTCTGTCTGTCTGTATCTGTCTGTATCTGTCTGTCTGTCTGTCTGTCTGTGTCTGTCTGTCTGTCTGTATTTGACTGTATCTGTCTGTCTGTCTGTCTGTCTGTGTCTGTCTGTGTCTGTCTGTCTGTCTGTCTGTCTGTGTCTGTCTGTGTCTGTCTGTCTGTCTGTCTGTATTTGACTGTATCTGTCTGTCTGTCTGTCTGTCTGTATCTGTCTGTATCTGTCTGTCTGTCTGTGTCTGTCTGTCTGTCTGTCTGTGTCTGTCTGTATCTGTCTGTCTGTATCTGTCTGTGTCTGTCTGTATCTGTCTGTATGTGTCTGTCTGTCTGTATGTGTCTGTCTGTATCTGTCTGTATCTGTCTGTCTGTGTCTGTGTCTGTCTGTCTGTCTGTGTCTGTGTCTGTCTGTATCTGTCTTTGTCTGTGTCTGTCTGTCTGTCTGTGTCTGTATCTGACTGTATGTCTGTATCTGTCTGTCTGTATCTGTCTGTGTCTGTATCTGTCTGTGTCTGTCTGTGTCTGTCTGTCTGTATCTGTCTGTCTGTATCTGTTTGTCTGTCTGTCTGTCTGTGTCTGTCTGTCTGTATCTGTCTGTCTGTATCCGTCTGTCTGTATCCGTCTGTCTGTCTGTGTCTGTCTGTCTGTCTGTCTGTATCTGTCTGTCTGTCTGTCTGTCTGTGTCTGTCTGTCTGTCTGTCTGTATCTGTCTGTCTGTATTTGACTGTCCTCTGTCTGTGTCTATCTGTGTCTGTGTCTGTCTGTATCTGTCTGTGTCTGTGTCTGTGTCTGTCTGTTTCTGACTGTATCTGTCTGTCTGTATCTGTCTGTCTGTATCTGCCTGTGTCTGTGTCTGTCTGTGTCTGTCTGTATCTGTCTGTCTGTCTGTCTGTCTGTCTGTCTGTGTCTGTCTGTCTGTATCTGTCTGTCTGTATCTGTCTGTCTGTATCTGCCTGTGTCTGTATCTGTCTGTCTGTGTCTGTCTGTCTGTCTGTCTGTCTGTGTCTGTCTGTATCTGTCTGACTGTATCTGTCTGTCTTTATCTGTCTGTCTGTCTGTGTCTGTCTGTATCTGTCTGACTGTATCTGTCTGTGTCTGTCTGTCTGTATCTGTCTGTATCTGTTTGTTTGTCTGTCTGTGTCTGTGTCTGTCTGTGTCTGTCTGTGTCTGTCTGTATCTGTCTGACTGTATCTGTCTGTCTGTATCTGTCTGTCTGTCTGTGTCTGTCTGTATCTGTCTGTCTGTGTCTGTCTGACTGTATCCGTCTGTCTGTATCTGTCTGTCTGTCTGTGTCTGTCTGTGTCTGTCTGACTGTATCTGTCTGTCTGTATCTGTCTGTCTGTGTCTGTCTGTATCTGTCTGACTGTGTCTGTATCTGTCTGTCTGTATCTGTCTGTCTGTATCTGTCTGTCTGTGTCTGTCTGTATCTGTCTGTCTGTGTCTGTCTGTCTGTGTCTGTCTGTCTGTATCTGTCTGTCTGTATCTGTCTGTCTGTATCTGTCTGTCTGTGTCTGTCTGTCTGTATCTGTCTGACTGTATCTGTCTGTCTGTGTCTGTCTGTGTCTGTCTGACTGTATCTGTCTGTCTGTATCTGTCTGTCTGTATCTGTCTGACTGTGTCTGTCTGTCTGTATCTGTCTGTCTGTATCTGTCTGTCTGTATCTGTCTGTCTGTGTCTGTCTGTCTGTGTCTGTCTGACTGTATCTGTCTGTCTGTATCTGTCTGTCTGTGTCTGTCTGTATCTGTCTGTCTGTGTCTGTCTGTCTGTATCTGTCTGACTGTATCCGTCTGTCTGTATCTGTCTGTCTGTATCTGTCTGTCTGTGTCTGTCTGTATCTGTCTGACTGTATCTGTCTGTCTGTATCTGTCTGACTGTATCTGTCTGTCTGTATCTGTCTGTCTGTGTCTGTCTGTATCTGTCTGTCTGTATCTGTCTGTCTGTATCTGTCTGACTGTATCTGTCTGTCTGTGTCTGTCTGTCTGTATCTGTCTCACTGTATCTGTCTGTCTGTATCTGTCTGTCTGTGTCTGTCTGTCTGTATCTGTCTGTCTGTATCTGTCTGTCTGTGTCTGTCTGTATCTGTCTGTCTGTCTGTGTCTGTCTGTATCTGTCTGTCTGTATCTGTCTGTCTGTATCTGTCTGTCTGTGTCTGACTGTATCTGTCTGTCTGTGTCTGTCTGTATCTGTCTGTCTGTATCTGTCTGTCTGTGTCTGTCTGTATCTGTCTGTCTGTATCTGTCTGTCTGTATCTGTCTGACTGTATCTGTCTGTCTGACTGTATCTGTCTGTCTGTATCTGTCTGTCTGTATCTGTCTGTCTGTATCTGTCTGACTGTATCTGTCTGTCTGTATCTGTCTGTCTGTATCTGTCTGTCTGTATCTGTCTGTCTGTGTCTGTCTGTGTCTGACTGTGTCTGTCTGTCTGTGTCTGTCTGTCTGTGTCTGTCTGTGTCTGTCTGTGTCTGACTGTGTCTGTCTGTCTGTGTCTGTCTGTCTGTGTCTGTCTGTGTCTGACTGTGTCTGTCTGTCTGTATCTGTCTGTCTGTATCTGTCTGTCTGTATCTGTCTGTCTGACTGTATCTGTCTGTCTGTATCTGTCTGTCTGTGTCTGTCTGTCTGTATCTGTCTGACTGTATCTGTCTGACTGTATCTGTCTGTCTGTCTGTATCTGTCTGTCTGTATCTGTCTGTCTGTGTCTGTCTGACTGTATCTGTCTGTCTGTGTCTGTCTGTCTGACTGTATCTGTCTGTCTGTATCTGTCTGTCTGTCCTCTGATGTCTCTCTCTCTGTTCATTTCAGGACAAGTCGAAGGAGCGCAGTTCTCGGTTCGACACTCTTCGTCATTCTCTGGCGGGGATGATTCGTTCTCCTAAAGCTATGCTGGGTTCTTCCACCTCGGTGAGATCCTTCAGGTCCTTCAGAACCTGATGATCTGTGTTTGTTGGTTCTTATTCTACCTGCTTCACCTGTCTCACCTGTCTCACCTGTGTTGCTGCTCTGCATGCTGACCTCTGACAGTGGTCTCAGTGTTCTTTCTGCTGCTGATGTGGAACAGAAGTGGAACAGTTCAGAGTCTTTGCATTGTCCAGGTTCTTCTAGCAGTTACATAAGTCCTAAGAACCTGTAGTGGGTTAACCCTAACCCTAATCCAGACTTCAAGAACCAGGACCCCACACTACAAGAACCAGGACCCCACACTAGAGGAACCAGGGCCCCACACTAGAGGAACCAGGACCCCAAACTAGAGGAACCAGGACCCTACACTAGAGGAACCAGGGCCCCACACTAGAGGAACCAGGGCCCCACACTACAAGAACCAGGACCCCACACTAGAGGAACCAGGGCCCCACACTAGAGGAACCAGGGCCCCACACTACAAGAACCAGGACCCCACACTAGAGGAACCAGGGCCCCACACTAGAGGAACCAGGGCCCCACACTAGAGGAACCAGGACCCTACACTAGAGGAACCAGGGCCCCACACTAGAGGAACCAGGGCCCCACACTACAAGAACCAGGACCCCACACTAGAGGAACCAGGGCCCCACACTAGAGGAACCAGTGCCCCACACTAGAGGAACCAGGGCCCCACACTACAAGAACCAGGGCACCACACTAGAGGAACCAGGGCCCCACACTAGAGGAACCAGGACCCCACACTAGAGGAACCAGGACCCTACACTACAAGAACCAGGGCCCTACACTACAATAACCAGGACCCCAAACTACAAGAACCAGGACCCCACACTACAATAACCAGGACCCCAAACTACAAGAACCAGGACCCCACACTACAATAACCAGGACCCCACACTAGAGGAACCAGGACCCCACACTAGAGGAACCAGGGCCCCACACTAGAGGAACCAGGGCCCCACACTACAAGAACCAGGACCCTACACTACAAGAACCAGGACCCCACACTACAAGAACCAGGACCCCAGACTGGGATCAACAGGGCCCCAGACTATGAGAAGCAGGACCTCTCTGCTCCCCTTCATCTGTCATCTTACAGTTTTTAAAATCCCCCCTCAGCAGGACGCAGCAGAAACCGACCCACTGAGAAGGTTCTGGTGACGGCTGGGTCGGGCAGTAAGACACCGGCTTGGTTCTGTCAGTGGACTCTACAGTTTGGTGTTCCTCCACTGATGAGTGAACGTTGTCACTGCATCCTTTGCTTAGCTGCACTCAGCACTGTGATTGGTTTGAAGAAACACAAACGGCCCAGCAGAAGGATGGTGATGAGAGGCTCCGCCCACTGACAGGTGTAAACAGGTGATGAGTGTCACTCAGTGGTTCTAATGCTGTGTGCATGTTTGATAAGGTGAGAATAAGGATGTGTTTTTACTTTCAGTGGTGCAGCTGCCCTCACAGAGTACTGTCCCATGCATTGTGTGTTTGGGACAGAGTACTTCGTCTTAATAATGTCCTGGAAACTTCCTGTAGTGTGAAATCTTCAGTCTGTGCGCTCAGCTCAAGCTTGTTTATGTTTGTGGTCGACATTGAGACGTACGCTGCAAAGGACTGTGGTCAGAATGGCCAGAAAAGCATGCTGGCTGCAAACCGCAAAATCCGACCGGATGCAGAAAGACCTCCCGGTTTTTTTTAACCCAGTTACATCTGATGTGCTTTGGGACATGGTGAATGTTCTTCTAGTGTCCTACATAGTGTAGAGGTATGGCAGCTGGAACGTAGTCAAGGTGTCTGTCTTTATCAGAATCTGTTTCTTTATGATGAAGGGAACAACTGTCTTTGTAAATGCTGGAGCTCTGAGTCTGTCTGCATTTTCACTCTGTGAAATATGAAATCTGACTGCTGTCATCATGTTTCTGTTAATACAGATCATTTGAATCAATACAGATCATCTGAATCAATACAGATCATCTGAATCAATACAGATCATCTG
The DNA here is from genome assembly GCA_024666655.1 of Dascyllus trimaculatus. NCBI lineage: Eukaryota > Metazoa > Chordata > Actinopteri > Pomacentridae > Dascyllus > Dascyllus trimaculatus. The sequence continues at coordinate 30,324,553 of CM045460.1, forward strand.
AATCGATACACATCATCTGAATCAATACAGGTCGTCTGAATCAATACAGATCATCTGAATCAATACAGATCATCTGAATCAATACAGGTCATCTGAATCAATACAGATCATCTGAATCAATACAGATCATCTGAATCAATACAGGTCATCTGAATCAATACAGGTCATCTGAATCAATACAGATCATCTGAATCAATACAGAATCAATACAGATCATCTGAATCAATACAGATCATCTGAATCAATACAGATCATCTGAATCAATACAGATCGTCTGAATCGATACAGATCATGTGAACTCACTGTGACCTGCTGACAGTAACGGAAGTGTTCTTCCTCATGTGCCCCCTGCAGCAGTTCTTTGATGTCATCCCCACGTCAGAGCGCCCCCTGGCGGAGCAGGAGTGGTACCACGGAGCCATCCCTCGCACTGAGGCACAGGAGTTACTACGGCAACAGGGAGACTTCCTGGTCAGAGAGAGTCATGGCAAACCGGGCGAATACGTGCTGTCGGTGTTTTCTGACGAGCAGCGCCGACACTTCATCATCCAGTACGCAGACGTACGTATACACAGGCACAATAAACACACACACTTTAATAAGTCAATGCAGCAGGATCCGTCTCCATGACAACCTCAGACTGCAGAACACAGAAACACTTCAGGTGAGTTTAGACTGCAGCGTCACCTGCACAAACCAAACTGTGATGTTTAGAGTCTGAAGAACATAAAAGCATGTTCGTCTGTGTTTCTGTCGGTAAATGAAATGAACTGGTCGGTGTTTCTGTCAGTAGGTGACAGTCACTCAGCCTGTTGGTGTTTCTGTCAGTAGGTTACAGTCACTCAGCCTGTTGGTGTTTCTGTCAGTAGGTTACAGTCACTCAGCCTGTTGGTGTCTGTCAGTAGGTTACAGTCACTCAGCCTGTTGGTGTCTGTCAGTAGGTTACAGTCACTCAGCCTGTTGGTGTCTCTGTCAGTAGGTTACAGTCACTCAGCCTGTTGGTGTCTCTGTCAGTAGGTTACAGTCACTCAGCCTGTTGGTGTTTCTGTCAGTAGGTTACAGTCACTCAGCCTGTTGGTGTTTCTGTCAGTAGGTTACAGTCACTCAGCCTGTTGGTGTTTCTGTCAGTAGGTTACAGTCACTCAGCCTGTTGGTGTCTCTGTCAGTAGGTTACAGTCACTCAGCCTGTTGGTGTTTCTGTCAGTAGGTTACAGTCACTCAGCCTGTTGGTGTTTCTGTCAGTAGGTTACAGTCACTCAGCCTGTTGGTGTTTCTGTCAGTAGGTTACAGTCACTCAGCCTGTTGGTGTTTCTGTCAGTAGGTTACAGTCACTCAGCCTGTTGGTGTTTCTGTCAGTAGGTTACAGTCACTCAGCCTGTTGGTGTCTCTGTCAGTAGGTTACAGTCACTCAGCCTGTTGGTGTTTCTGTCAGTAGGTTACAGTCACTCAGCCTGTTGGTGTCTCTGTCAGTAGGTTACAGTCACTCAGCCTGTTGGTGTTTCTGTCAGTAGGTTACAGTCACTCAGCCTGTTGGTGTTTCTGTCAGTAGGTTACAGTCACTCAGCCTGTTGGTGTTTCTGTCAGTAGGTTACAGTCACTCAGCCTGTTGGTGTTTCTGTCAGTAGGTTACAGTCACTCAGCCTGTTGGTGTTTCTGTCAGTAGGTTACAGTCACTCAGCCTGTTGGTGTTTCTGTCAGTAGGTTACAGTCACTCAGCCTGTTGGTGTTTCTGTCAGTAGGTTACAGTCACTCAGCCTGTTGGTGTTTCTGTCAGTAGGTTACAGTCACTCAGCCTGTTGGTGTTTCTGTCAGTAGGTTACAGTCACTCAGCCTGTTGGTGTTTCTGTCAGTAGGTTACAGTCACTCAGCCTGTTGGTGTTTCTGTCAGTAGGTTACAGTCACTCAGCCTGTTGGTGTTTCTGTCAGTAGGTTACAGTCACTCAGCCTGTTGGTGTTTCTGTCAGTAGGTTACAGTCACTCAGCCTGTTGGTGTTTCTGTCAGTAGGTTACAGTCACTCAGCCTGTTGGTGTTTCTGTCAGTAGGGTACAGTCACTCAGCCTGTTGGTGTTTCTGTCAGTAGGTTACAGTCACTCAGCCTGTTGGTGTCTCTGTCAGTAGGTTACAGTCACTCAGCCTGTTGGTGTCTCTGTCAGTAGGTTACAGTCACTCAGCCTGTTGGTGTTTCTGTCAGTAGGTTACAGTCACTCAGCCTGTTGGTGTTTCTGTCAGTAGGTTACAGTCACTCAGCCTGTTGGTGTTTCTGTCAGTAGGTTACAGTCACTCATCCTGTTGGTGTTTCTGTCAGTAGGTTACAGTCACTCATCCTGTTGGTGTTTCTGTCAGTAGGTTACAGTCACTCAGCCTGTTGGTGTTTCTGTCAGTAGGTTACAGTCACTCAGCCTGTTGGTGTTTCTGTCAGTAGGTTACAGTCACTCAGCCTGTTGGTGTTTCTGTCAGTAGGTTACAGTCACTCAGCCTGTTGGTGTTTCTGTCAGTAGGTTACAGTCACTCAGCCTGTTGGTGTTTCTGTCAGTAGGTTACAGTCACTCAGCCTGTTGGTGTTTCTGTCAGTAGGTTACAGTCACTCAGCCTGTTGGTGTTTCTGTCAGTAGGTTACAGTCACTCAGCCTGTTGGTGTCTCTGTCAGTAGGTTACAGTCACTCAGCCTGTTGGTGTCTCTGTCAGTAGGTTACAGTCACTCAGCCTGTTGGTGTTTCTGTCAGTAGGTTACAGTCACTCAGCCTGTTGGTGTCTCTGTCAGTAGGTTACAGTCACTCAGCCTGTTGGTGTCTCTGTCAGTAGGTTACAGTCACTCAGCCTGTTGGTGTTTCTGTCAGTAGGTTACAGTCACTCAGCCTGTTGGTGTTTCTGTCAGTAGGTTACAGTCACTCAGCCTGTTGGTGTTTCTGTCAGTAGGTTACAGTCACTCAGCCTGTTGGTGTTTCTGTCAGTAGGTTACAGTCACTCAGCCTGTTGGTGTCTCTGTCAGTAGGTTACAGTCACTCAGCCTGTTGGTGTTTCTGTCAGTAGGTTACAGTCACTCAGCCTGTTGGTGTTTCTGTCAGTAGGTTACAGTCACTCAGCCTGTTGGTGTTTCTGTCAGTAGGTTACAGTCACTCAGCCTGTTGGTGTTTCTGTCAGTAGGTTACAGTCACTCAGCCTGTTGGTGTTTCTGTCAGTAGGTTACAGTCACTCAGCCTGTTGGTGTTTCTGTCAGTAGGTTACAGTCACTCAGCCTGTTGGTGTTTCTGTCAGTAGGTTACAGTCACTCAGCCTGTTGGTGTTTCTGTCAGTAGGTTACAGTCACTCAGCCTGTTGGTGTCTCTGTCAGTAGGTTACAGTCACTCAGCCTGTTGGTGTTTCTGTCAGTAGGTTACAGTCACTCAGCCTGTTGGTGTTTCTGTCAGTAGGTTACAGTCACTCAGCCTGTTGGTGTTTCTGTCAGTAGGGTACAGTCACTCAGCCTGTTGGTGTTTCTGTCAGTAGGTTACAGTCACTCAGCCTGTTGGTGTTTCTGTCAGTAGGTTACAGTCACTCAGCCTGTTGGTGTCTCTGTCAGTAGGGTACAGTCACTCAGCCTGTTGGTGTTTCTGTCAGTAGGTTACAGTCACTCAGCCTGTTGGTGTTTCTGTCAGTAGGTTACAGTCACTCAGCCTGTTGGTGTCTCTGTCAGTAGGGTACAGTCACTCAGCCTGTTGGTGTCTCTGTCAGTAGGTTACAGTCACTCAGCCTGTTGGTGTCTCTGTCAGTAGGTTACAGTCACTCAGCCTGTTGGTGTTTCTGTCAGTAGGTTACAGTCACTCAGCCTGTTGGTGTCTCTGTCAGTAGGTTACAGTCACTCAGCCTGTTGGTGTCTCTGTCAGTAGATTAAACTGTGGAACTCTCTCTGGTAGAGTCAGTACCGCTTCGAAGGGACCGGCTTCTCCACCATCCCCCAACTCATCGAGCATCACTTCTCCACCAAACAGGTCATCACCAAGAAATCTGGAGTGGTGCTACTCAACCCCGTCGTCAAGGTAACCGCTCACCAAACACTATAAACATGCATGTTCAGATGGCCATGTGACACTGAGTGTGACTTTCACACTGTGTTTTTCTGTGCAGGACAAGAAATGGATCCTGAACCATGAGGACGTTCTGCTGGGAGAACTGCTGGGAAAGGTGGCTGCTTACTGTGGCTTTTATCACATCACCTGTGGTCTCAGCTATCTCACCTGGCCCTTACCTGTCTCTCATCTGTCTGCTTCCATTTCCCATGATGCCCTGCAGGGTAACTTTGGCGAGGTGTTCAAAGGGACGCTGCAGCGCGACAAAACGCCAGTCGCTGTTAAAACATGTAAAGAAGATTTACCTCCTGAGCTGAAGATCCGCTTCCTGTCTGAAGCCAGGTGAGCCACAAACATCAAACGAACATCAAACAAACATCAAACACAGACACACAAACAAACTCCCTGGGGAGTCTCACTGTGCCTGTGTGTGATTGGCTGCAGGATCCTGAAGCAGTATGACCACCCAAATATCGTGAAGCTGATTGGTGTTTGTACGCAGCGTCAGCCGATCTACATCGTCATGGAGCTGGTTCCTGGTGGGCGGATTTTACAGTCAGGTTGAGATTTTTTTATTGGTAGGTTTGAGGCTGATGTGTTTTGTGACCCTTCACTGTGTCTGCCAGGTGGAGACTTCCTGTCCTTTCTGAGGAAGAGGAAGGATGAGTTGAAGACGAAGCAGCTGCTGCGCTTTGCAGTTGATGCTGCAGCAGGAATGGCATACCTGGAGAGCAAGAACTGCATCCACAGGTAACTAAATGTTGACCAACGGGTTATCTCACGTTGAATCAGGTAACTAATAGAGTAACTCGGATAATTAATAACCCTGTGTCTCACCCTTCTGTCTCTCACTTGTCTGTCTGTCTCTCAGGGACCTGGCAGCGAGGAACTGCTTGGTGGGGGACAGCAGTGTGTTGAAGATCAGTGACTTTGGGATGTCTCGTCAGGAGGACGACGGAGTTTATTCTTCATCTGGACTCAAACAGATTCCTATCAAATGGACCGCACCTGAGGCCCTGAACTACGGTAACCCCTGTCCAGCACCTGTTAACGCCCGTCCAACATCTGTTTAACACCTGTCTAGCATCTGTCCAACACCTGTTTAACCCCTGTCCAAACCTGTCCAACATCTGTTTTACATCTGTCCAACACCTGTTTATCATCTGTTTAACACCTGTCCAGCATCTGTTTAACACCTGTCCAACATCTGTTTAACACGTTAAAGTTGTTCCTACATGCTATTAACATCACTGATCTTGTGACCTTTGGACACAGTTTATTATTTGAACATTTTATTGCGACCAGCCAATAAAAAGGTATGAACTGTGATTGGCTGCTGCAGGTCGTTACAGCTCGGAGAGTGACGTGTGGAGTTATGGCATCCTGCTGTGGGAAACCTTCAGTCTGGGGGTGTGTCCTTATCCTGGGATGACCAATCAGCAAGCCCGCGAGCAGGTGGAGAAAGGTAGCCAATCAGCAGCAGATGATCACGTGATTCTTAACGTTTAAACATTGTTATGGTCTTTGAGTGCCTGTGGGGTAACCATGGGAACCCTTCCTGTCCCCCTGGTTGCTAGGTTACAGGATGGCTTGTCCTCAGCGTTGCCCTGACGACGTGTACAAAGTGATGCAGCGCTGCTGGCAGTACAACCCCGAAGACCGACCCAAGTTCTCGGAACTACAGCGAGACCTTGCCGCCATCAAGAAGAAGTGATGTCACCAGCAGGAAGTGATGTCATCAGCAGGAGACGCTTTTATTTATGTTTATATAAAAGGGGCGTGACCAGTAAGTGGGCGTTTGCAGCAAGTGGGCGTGGCTTTTGTATGTGTCTTCACTCAGATGATTACTAACATGGAGGGTAGCATGTAGCTGCAGGTTAGCATGGATGGTTTTGATTCAGATTAGTCAGTCACACCAAAAACAAACAGCAAAACAACAAACTGTAAACAAACACCGAAACAATAAACAGTGAACAAATAGTAAACACTAAAATGGTAAACAGTAAACAAACACTTAAGCAGCAAACAAGCAAAAACAGTAAACAGACACTAAAAGAGTCAACAAGCTGTAAACAAACACTGAAACAGTAAACAGTGAACAAACACTAAAGCAGCAAACAAGCAAAAACAGTAAACAGACGCTAAAAGAGTCAACAAGCTGTAAACAAACACTAAAACGGTAAACAAGCATATACAGCAAACGAACAGTAAATAAACTGCAAACATGCTTCTGTGATTGTTTAATGAAGCCTCAGCTTTAATTTTAAATGTTGTTTTGCGACGTGTCAAAGAGATCGCTAACCCTTCAAAATAAAGAGGAACTGTGAAGATGCTGAGCCGCGTCCCATTCACGCCACCTGACCTGTAACCATGGCAACAGATTGTTTCACTGTGGACCAATCAGCTCTTAACACTAAACAGTTTATTTTTTTATCTTTACTGATTTTTATTTATTTTTTATTAGTTTATGGTCTGACTTTAAAGGAACACTGACCATCATTCTGAAAACCAGCTGTCAATCATCACAGACCACGCCCACCTGAAGCCTTATTTCGACCAATCAGTGAACTCCACCAATAACCAGTTAAATTGAAACATCACCAGCACTTTGTTTATCTACTGGTTGTCATGGTAACTGAATTATTTACAAATGAACTGAACTGTGAGTCCTGGTTGGTCAGCATCACTTCCTGGACTGCGTGAGGGGGGAGCCTGAACGTTGGTGATGTCAGAGCTCAAAGCTCCGCCTACTGTCTGTTACTGTAAATAAACACTAATCGTTTGTTTGTGTTTTCTATTTGTTTAAACTCTTTATAAAGTTATTATTGTATCGTTTATTATGAAAATAAAACATACAAGAAAATAAACTAAAACAAAATATTTCAAATATTTTAAGGATCTCCGTTTTCATTTTACTTATTTAAACATTTGTGTGAAGACCAATATGTACATTAATGAAGTATCAGTATTTTATAGTACCTCATACTTCCGTTTCACAGCCTGGCCTCCGTCAGTCTACCCCAGGGCAGCTGTGGCTGCATACGTGGCTTAGCACCATGGAGGATGGAGTGAATGAATAATGCAACGTGAAGCGTCTTTGAGTGCCTAGAATAGCGCTATGTAAAACCAATGCATTATTATTATTATTATTACTTGCACTTTTACTGTAATTTTCTGCTCTGAGCCCCATGTTGGGAACCAGCTGACTGTAATTAAACAGGATCAGTAATCAATAATCGGATCAGGTTGCACATAGTATTGGATCAACAACACACTGCAGAACGACTGTACTGCAGATACTGTAATACTGCAGTCCTTTTGCTGTTGCTGCTTAATGAATGCTGTACGTTCTTTGTAGATATTTCAATTCAGTGGTACTTTTACTGCCCTCACCCTTCAGTGCTTCTCCTGCTGGTACTTTTACTACAGCTACTGTTGTTTGACTTCACCATCCTGTAGAGCAGAAAGTTCTGTTGTAGGAGGAAAACCGTTTCTTTAAACCAATCAGTCGCCGTGGGTGGAGCTAAGTAAAGGACACGGCTTTAGCAGTCCTTCAGATTAAAACTGCTGGAACATTTTCTGGTGGGACTTTTGAAGCAGTGAGACCAGAAAGATGAAAAGGAAAAACACATGGCTGCCTCAGTACTACATTACCATAAGGTACTGTAATGATATAGTACTTTTACTAACAGTACTGCAGTGCTACAGTGCTTTTACTGCAGATACAGTTAAACTACTGTACCTTTGATGCCAGTACTGTAATACTGCATTACTTTAACTGCAGATGCTGTAATACTGTGGTACCTTTACTGCAGGTGCTTTAAGACTATGGTACTTTTACTGTCAGTACTTTACTTGCCAGTACTTTCTCATAGGGTTAGCTGTGACTAAAAGCTAAGTGCTGATTGGTTCTGACTGTGTGAACAAACAAACAAACAAACAGTCTCCATGTTTATTAAAACTGTAAACTTCCAAATAAGGTCGGCAGTGTTGCCGGTTTGGGGTGGGGCTTGTAGCCAATTCGCTCGTTGATAAGCTCTGCTCTCGATGCTGCCGTGGATGACGTTGCTGACGCAGAGGCTCCGCCCCCAATGATGTCAACGCTGATGACAGAAGCCCCGTCCACACCACCTCCTGACTCCGCCTCCTCCCGCTGACGCTTCCTGGCCTGAAAAAAAATCCGCTGATGGATCAGAATGGATCATGTGTGCAAGATCATGAGAATAATTCCTGAGTTCAGACACATGATTTATGTTTAAAATCACTGAGTTTTTTATTTACGAATGTGATCAGCAAACACTGATCTGTAGTCTACAGGTGTGCCTCAGGTAGGCTACAGGTAGTTTACAGGTGTGCCTCAGGTAGTCTACGTGTAGTTTGCAGATAGTTTACAGGTGTGCATCAGGTAGGCTACAGGTAACAGGACCAGCTGTGTGTTCTACAGTGTGAATCAGAGATTCGAACCTCAAGCTCCTTCTTGACGCTCTCGAACTCTTCGGTGTCGTCGATCTTCAGCTCCAGACGAGTTGGTTTCCTCCTCAACATCCTGGTTCTTCAGTTCTCACCTGCAGACGAACTGGAAGGAAACAGTGAAAAAGTGATGCTGACTTGGAAGAGCTGCAGGACACACAGAATTAGAATAACATGGACATGCTAAACAGTCTTTTCCTAAGACATGTAAGAAAAAATAATCTGTGAATTTTCAGCAGATGACTTGAGAGAGTCTGTAAGGAATAAGTAATTCCAGGTGAATCTGCTGCTTTTGATCCAGTTGATCACAGCATCTTATTACAGAGACTGGAACATGTTACTGGGATTAAAGGAACTAAACTGGTTTAATCATGTTTATCAGACAGATTCCAGTTTGTTCATGTTAATGATGATTCTTCCATCCACACTAGAGTCAGTGATGGAGTTCCTCAGGGTTCTGTATTAGGACCAGTACTATTCACTCTGTACATGCTTCCCCTAGGAAACATTATTAGGAAGCACTGCATGAACGTCCATCGTTATGCAGATGATACCCAGTTATATTTATCTATGAAGCCAAATGAAACCAACCAGCTGGTCAAACTCCAACATGTCTGAAGGACATAAAGGCCTGGATGACCTGGAACTGTCTACATTTAAACTCAGACTAACTGAGGTTATTGTATTTGGCCCTAAACACCTCAGAAACACTCTGTCTAACCAGATAGTTCCTCTAGATGGCGCTGCCTTAGCCTTCATATATCATCATTACATATCACTAACTCTGTGTTTGTTCTCTGATCTGCAGCTGCTGGCCTCACCTCCTGCTCCACCCCAACCTCTCCTGCTACCCCTCCCCCCCATCCCCACTCCCAACCCAACCAGTCGAGGCAGATGGCCGCCCTCCCTGAGCCTGGTTCTGTTGGAGGTCTTTTTCCCTCCCTTTCATAGGGGTTTTTTGGTTCCTTCCCACCTTCACTGTCTGCTGCTCAGAGGGAATCCAGAAGCAGCTTTGGATGGTTGGTTTCCTGTTCTCTGTTCTTCTTGCTATGTAAAGCACTCTGTGAAGATGTGTTGCAAATCTGCAATATTTAAATAAAACTGAATTAAGAGACCAGAACCAGAACCAAGACCTTTTAGCAGTGAGAAGACAGTGAGAACCACTGAACCACTGTGACGCCCTATCTTACTCCAGTACCGCAGTACCTCTATACAACAGTACTACTGTTCAACAGTACTACTATTCAACAGTACTACATTAATACAGTACTACACCACTGACACACACACAGCATCCTGTTTAGCGGCTGATGCTAATGTTAACAGACTAGGAACAAACACATGCATTTACAGGTAGAACAGGTGTGTCAGATGCTGCTGAGAGTACAGAGTGCTGACTGCAGACAGATGCTAAGCTAGCCAGCTAACAGCAGCCAGATGCTAAGCTAACGGCAAACGTACCTCGGTGAACACGGACAGTTTAATCTGAAACACAAGAGCGTTCCGCGCGGAACCTTACGTCAGGTGTGAGCCGTCAGAGCGCGCAGGTACCAATTTACCTGCGAGGTGAGTTAAATGCAATCTTCACGGATTTTCCGTCCACCGCTGCTGTGAACACCGGAAGTACAACCTTTGACCCGGAAGCGGCAGTCGTCTACATCCGGGTCACGAAGCTCGGTTTTCGCAGACGCTGCCTTCGTTTATCCGGTAGGTTTGTGAAATTAAATCAGTCTGAAGGTTCTACGCGTAGCGTTAGCGGCTTTCATCACACCTGCAAAGTGTATATGTGCAGGTGTACTTCAGCGTGACGGCCTAGCCGTTGGAGATTGATGCTGATATGATGCTAATGCTAACGTTAGCTGCGCGTGCTCAGTTGTGTTCAAACATCTGAAAAAAGTAATTAGACGTCAACAATAATCAATCAATCAATGAATCAGTGTTCCATCAGTTCTGATATGAAAGGTTTTCATTATTAATCTGATCATTGAGCTGCATCCGTTTATTTAAGCTGTTCTGAAATGTTCCATGGTCCTTTATTTAAATATTGTTTCCTGTTGTAACAGGAGAAAACCAGCAGTACCTTGAGTAATCATCTGAAAGTCACTGTGCAGGTTTATTATTAATACTGTTATCTTTATTATCAGCTGATAAATGACCTGCAGGTTTAGTGTGTAAATACAATAATATGTAACGTGTACAAAAATACAATACAGAAGAGTACATGTAAATGATTTACGTTAAACAAATCAAAGGTTTAATACGTTTTATAGAAAAAATCTATCTGATGGACTAAAACAGCAGAAAAAGACAGAAAATGAAAGTATAGAATGAAAACAGATGAAATGATTTCAGTGAAATAAAGTGCCGGCAGTGCAGAGCAGAGTTTATGAAATGCAACTGATGGATTCAAGCAACTTAACTTGAAACGCCTGAAGGAAACGGATTCCTCCTCATCTGTTCCTCAGTGTTTCTGTAAACTGTCATATTTTCTATTAAGAACTTAATAAATGAAAAGTTTCTGGGTTTGGGTGTTGAATTATTGTTCCTTGGGACTTAACAGGTTTACAGAAGTGATGTTATTTCCTTAAATACATTTCAGCTGTTGCTGGATTCAAAGCACTGAGAGGACGACAAGGTAAAATGTTAGAAAACTTCAGACTCTTCCACTACATCTGAGACGTCTGACGATTAAACTACTTGCTCTGAAGAAATAGTCCCAGTTTCAGTCTGTACTGGGACCAGTCCTCCCAGTTAACCTGGATGTCTGTGTGGTGTGTTTTTCTGCAGGTCGGGGTGATTTTGTCTTTGTCCAGCAGTAGAAGAAGAAGCGAGTTAAAATGTCGGACGAGGAGGACATGGCTCCGGCCGTGAAGAAGAGTCGTGTTTTCTACGGCAGCCTGGAGGAGAAGGAGCGTGAGCGTCTGAGTGTCGAGACAGCGAGCAGCGCGGCGGCGAGCAGCAATGCAGTGAAAGCTGGAATCGAGGCAGGAAACATCAACATCTCATCAGGTGGGTCACATGGTGCAACATACAGGTGTTGTGCTGTCTCTGATCAGCTGATGACACAACATCAGTGCAACTTGAAATCCATGACGCCCTGATGGGACTGTGTTTCCCATGATGCCGTGCAGGGGAAACCCTGGAGATGGAGGAGCGGGTCAGCGAAAGGCAGCAGGAAGCGCTCGCTGAGTTTGAGCGGCGGCGGCGAGCGCGACAGATTACTGTCTCCACTGACGACGGCGAGGTGAAGGCCGGCCTCCGAGCACTTGGAGAGCCAATCACATTGTTTGGAGAGGGACCAGCTGACCGCCGGGAGAGGTGGGAGAAATTACACAACTTTTACTTGGACTTTTAAAAGTGCAGTGGGTGATGAAACATTCTTATTGAAATCTTCCACTAAACTGACGGGAAGGTCATGTGAACGTGTCTGTTCTGAGGTCATCACCGTCAGCCAATCAGGCTGCAGCAGCAGTGTTACTCGCCGTGTCCCAATTCAGAGGCTGCATCCTTCGAAGGATGGGTCCTTCACGTCCTTTAAAGGCTGCATGAGCATTTGTTAAATAGACGGTCTAACCCTCAAAGGACTCCCTGCTTGCGTCGTCACGTCCTGTAACGCTGCTCCTGTTGCCTAGCAACCCTAACTGCTGAATTTATAACCCGAGGATCAGGATAAGACGACTTTTTTCTAATTTTACCTAATTTTTGACTGAATTTGATCCTGAAATTGTGATTTTTTGTTTTTATTATGTTTTATACACTTGAAGACTAGAGGGTCTTGTACTGTACAATGCTAAGGGACTAAACTAAAAACAAGAAGCGTCCACAGCTGGTTTAAATCTGTTGACATCCACTGATATGAACTTCAGATATTATAAATCTCCACAGTCTCTGGGCTGAATGTTTCTGATGAGGATCACTAAATACCTGCTGTCTGAACAGAAACCAGATATAATGTATGTTAAACATGTGATCAGATAACTTGGTGGAGCTGAACTAAGAACAGTGAGGAGAGTCATGTTTTCACTGGTCTACAGAGAATCACCACCAATAGAAGCTCCAGCAGCATTTACATCCATTATACTCTATATAATAGTTTAAATAAGGATTAAATATGTCAACACTGGTGAATGAAGGAGTCGTCTGTGTGGTGAAATAGAACTTAAACACTGAAGCTGTCCAACTGGAGAGTAAACGTTTTAAACTGCAGCGGCTCACATCCATAACATCATGTTACTAAATGGATGTTTTAAAACTAATTTTAAGATTTTAACATTTGTATCATTAGCTATTGGAGTGAGCTGTAACACAATACTTATATTTAAAACTACAATCCTCCCCCACAGATGAATCCATGTTCTCCATCAGCTGAGAGCAGTTAAAACTCCAGCTGTTGATCAAACTGACAGCGGTGTGCAATGAATCTTAGGAAATAGGGGCTGAGAAGGCTCCACTGATGCATCCCTCGTATCCGTGGAGAAGAAGGACGCATTAGGAGTCTTAATGAAATGGGACAGCCTCTGTCGCACCACTGACGCATTTGGCCTTCGGATGCAGCCTTGGGTTAGGGATGCAGTCTGAACTGGGACACAGCTACTGTGTCTGTTCACAGGAACTGTCCATGAAGATTCTCCGTCATCAGTCCTGTGAAGCAGGTCTGGATGAACGTAGATGCTTTCCTTCATTCTTCTCTCAGACCTTCTTCTTTGTCCAGAATGTGGACTTTAATAGAGTCTCTGATCCTTCAGATGTAGATGGATGCTGAGTCTGGTCCTGAGGACCTCTTCTCCTGTAGTTTATCTTCCTATATAAAGGTCTGTGTTCTGCTGTAGTTTATCTTCCTATATAAAGGTCTGTGTTCTGCTGTAGTTTATCTTCCTATATAAAGGTCTGTGTTCTCCTGTAGTTTATCTTCCTATATAAAGGTCTGTGTTCTCCTGTAGTTTATCTTCCTATATAAAGGTCTGTGTTCTCCTGTAGTTTATCTTCCTATATAAAGGTCTGTGTTCTGCTGTAGTTTATCTTCCTATATAAAGGTCTGTGTTCTGCTGTAGTTTATCTTCCTATATAAAGGTCTGTGTTCTCCTGTAGTTTATCTTCCTATATAAAGGTCTGTGTTCTCCTGTAGTTTATCTTCCTATATAAAGGTCTGTGTTCTGCTGTAGTTTATCTTCCTATATAAAGGTCTGTGTTCTGCTGTAGTTTATCTTCCTATATAAAGGTCTGTGTTCTCCTGTAGTTTATCTTCCTATATAAAGGTCTGTGTTCTCCTGTAGTTTATCTTCCTATATAAAGGTCTGTGTTCTCCTGTAGTTTATCTTCCTATATAAAGGTCTGTGTTCCTGTAGTTTATCTTCCTATATAAAGGTCTGTGTTCTGCTGTAGTTTATCTTCCTATATAAAGGTCTGTGTTCTGCTGTAGTTTATCTTCCTATATAAAGGTCTGTGTTCTCCTGTAGTTTGTCCTCCTATATAAAGGTCTGTGTTCTCCTGTAGTTTATCTTCCTATATAAAGGTTTGTGTTCTCCTGTAGTTTATCTTCCTATATAAAGGTCTGTGTTCTGCTGTAGTTTATCTTCCTATATAAAGGTCTGTGTTCTCCTGTAGTTTATCTTCCTATATAAAGGTCTGTGTTCTCCTGTAGTTTATCTTCCTATATAAAGGTTTGTGTTCTCCTGTAGTTTATCCTCTTATATAAAGGTCACCTCTTGTTCCAAGTCTTTGGTGAATCTATTCCAGTCTGCCTTCTTGTAGTTAAAGCGACCCTTGAAGGTACTGTCTTTAGTGTGATGGCCGCCTTAACTTGGATGCCGATGGGGCGGTACTGGCTGTGTGGAAATGGATTCAGCACAATTTTCTTGCACAGACTAATGTTGTTGGTGACGATGGCTAGGTTAGACACTTGGAAGAATGTCTTGGATAAGGCTTAGTTGGTTGCTGTCAATCCATTTCTCTACAGCTTCGCCATCCTTGTTGCTATCCTTGTACCCCTGCTGTGGCTGTTGAAAGCGCCTATGATGATATGTGGCTTGTTGTGTTTAAGAGGGACAGGTCGCAGAAAGTTGAAGTCTACTGTTGATGACTTGCAGACAGATGTCACTAGAACACTGTACTGTCAGCACCTCAGTGTTGTTTGTATCTGAGAGAGGGCCTCTAATACAGTGCCTGTTTTGACATAGATTGTGCTACCATACTGTCCGTGGGGTCGTTTAGTGGGAAAGACTATGCTCAGTATGACTGGGTGATGGTTGTTGCTTCCTCTGTGACTCTCCTGCAGTCAGAGGATCCAACATTAAAGACTGTTGCACAGATATGTAAAGACATGCTGCATAGAAGTTGAAAACGTCTCGGTTTGGCTGTTACAGTCAGCACTGGTCCTGTAAAGGACCTGCGTTGACATTCACGCTCTTCCTGCCTCTGGTGGACATGATGTAGGAAGACGGGTGCAGTTGCAGAAGTTGCTTGTGGCGTTGTCAGGATTAGTTCAGCTAGTTCTGCTAATCCAGGGCCGTATGTATAATGAAATATGGACACTCCTGACATGGCCCCAAGGACAGAGTCAGTAATACAATGGATGGTCAGTGTCCTTTTCCTTTTTCCAGCTGCAGCTGATGAACTTCTTCCTCTGTTTGTGGGAGGAGGGTCCACCACACCACTTATCACATACTTACAATGCAGTCCTGAGATCCCTCCTCCGTCAGATTCAGCTCCATCAACAGCTGGAGTCACCCAAGTCTTGTTTCGTTAAACATACCGTGAGTTATGTGATCTGTAGGTGTGAATAAATAGCTGGAACTCCTCATCAGTCAGTTAGAGCTGACGAAGCCTCTTGGATAAAGGGGAGATGTCTTCAAGAGCCACAAAGAGACGTTAGCCTCGACTGAATCTCTGAGGAGTTTGTGTACGTTATGTCAGATGTCTTACTGTGCGTGTTCACAGACACAGTTAGTGTATTTATTGTTGTGTGTTTGAGTTCAGACTGCGGAGCGTTCTGTCCATCGTCGGTCCTGATGCTCTGAAGAAGTCCAGGAAGGATGAAGAGAGGGCCAAGAGATCACAGGATGAGGTCAGCACGCCCAGAAACACCCAGAAGCTTCATTCATTCAAACATGATGCTCAACTTTCGGTGAAAATAGTGTTACTGATTGAATGTTCTCTGTAGTAAGTACCAATAGATAATCAGTGTTCTAACCAGTGTTCTATCGGCTGCAGTACCAGCAGAGAGAACAGACCAAACAGAAAAACATATTTATGTGATTTCTGCATCACCTGCTGAATACATGTGGGTTTCCATGGCAACTTCCAGTTATCTCGCTGTAGCTGCACAGCTTCACTCAGTGGATTAAACAACTGTACAGATAAAACTTCAGCTGAGAATCTGAAAGACTCAGAGAGAATCATCAGAGAGATTAAAATCCTGAGTTCTGGACAGAGCCTGCTTCAGACCAGGTTAGCTGTGCAGCGTCAGTTACCATGATGATCTATGGTGTGTGTCACAGTGAAAACTCAACACATACATTAATCATGTGTTTCTGATGTCAGTCCTCACAAACAGAAAGATAAACGTCTTCTTTCTGACCAATTACAGTGCCAGCAGACGTGGTACCACGAAGGCTCCGCTTCCCTGAAGGATGCTCGGCTCTGGTTGGCCAAATACTCTCTTCCACGGTAAGTCATCAACAGATTGACCAATTAGAGAGGGGGCTCCTCCCCCTGCTGGGACAGACATGTGTGAACAGAGGATTTAATCAAGATGCCCTAACTCTGCAGAGCCAGTGAGTTCAGTTTGATTTTCAGTGCTGACTAATGATCTGAGGACGGTTTATACTCTGCATCAAGCACAGCTGTGCTAATTCACCACAGCTGCTGTAGTCTGATAATGTGCTCGTCTGTTCCTGTCCGTGAACAGTAACTTTCAGTGATTGGCTGTTACTCGTGACATGTAACCAATCAGATAGAGCTGTGGGCGGGACTTTGCTGAGACTGCAAAGTGAGTACAGACAGAGCCAAAGCAGAACATTTAGGTTACTTTGTGATAATCGACCAATAAAAGTAATGATACTGTTAATCGTGAAAATGCTGAATTTTGGCCTCAGGAATCGACCAGGCCCATTATCGCTTGATCCCAATCCCCCCGCAACAAACTGTGTGAAAACCAGAGGTGAGTTAGCTCGTTAGCTTTCTCTGGGGCTAGCACAGGAATAGGTCCGGGTCTCCTGCTCACAGTTTGTTTGTCAGGGAGAACTGTGGTTAATCACTGAGAGTATGGTTTTAGTTGTGGAGAGCTTTTCTCAGGTGTGCAGTGAATCTGGATGATGTGGGGCTTTATTAAGATACCTGGGAGGTGCATGTCCAGCTGGCACACGACTGGCTAGTCTAGACACAGCTAACTATCAATTTGTCAAAATCTGAGTTTGCCAAGGCTTAGCAATTGAAAACGTCTCGGTTTGGCTGTTACAGTCAGCACTGGTCCTGTAAAGGACCTGCGTTGACATTCACGCTCTTCCTGCCTCTGGTGGACATGATGTAGGAAGACGGGTGCAGTTGCAGAAGTTGCTTGTGGCGTTGTCAGGATTAGTTCAGCTAGTTCTGCTAATCCAGGGCCGTATGTATAATGAAATATGGACACTCCTGACATGGCCCCAAGGACAGAGTCAGTAATACAATGGATGGTCAGTGTCCTTTTCCTTTTTCCAGCTGCAGCTGATGAACTTCTTCCTCTGTTTGTGGGAGGAGGGTCCACCACACCACTTATCACATACTTACAATGCAGTCCTGAGATCCCTCCTCCGTCAGATTCAGCTCCATCAATGGCTGGAGTCACCCAAGTCTTGTTTCTTGTCTTCAAGAGCCACAAAGAGACGTTAGCCTCGACTGAATCTCTGAGGAGTTTGTGTACGTTATGTCAGATGTCTTACTGTGCGTGTTCACAGACACAGTTAGTGTATTTATTGTTGTGTGTTTGAGTTCAGACTGTGCAGCGTTCTGTCCAACGTCGGTCCTGATGCTCTGTAACATTGGGAAGATTGGGGGCCGAGCCAAAATCCTGGGTGTGCATCAGTTTCCTCAAAAAGGAGCTGAGGCGCTTCTTAAGAACAGCAGGGTATTATATCCACCGACACACCTGACTGGACCTCCAGTGTCAGGAGGCGTTTGGAGGTGTGAAGGCTCTGCTGTGTTCAGCTCCGGTGTGTCAGGACGTAACACAATGATGGTCAATTTGTGCTTCTAGAATCGTGAATGCACTCTCATTCAGTGAGAACGTGTTTTAAATCCTGTGCTGTAGCTCGTCTTTTGGATTTATAATAAAGTCTTAAAAAATATAGACCTGTTAAACATAACTGTGAAATAGCAAGTCGTGCTAATCCACTGAATCAGCTCAACCTCTCATCTTCTTCTGAATAGAGATTATTCATTCGTTCAGCTCATAAATGTCCATGTGGTCTTTCTGACCAACAGTAATCTCAGTGGACGGACGCCTTTCAAACCTACAGCAAAACACGTTCAGGCTAAATTGGTGGTCCTCGTTTCTGGCCTGGGTGGACAGGATCAGGTCTCCATTCCTGGAGGATTCTTCCTTGGTCTGAGTTTTGCTGTCAACCAGGGTTTTATGTTGTAGGCACGGAAATTTTAGTCTGCACACACACGTCCTCGCAAAACTGTTGTAGGGTGTCACAGTGTAAATGTGACTAATGCAGCAGTCCCAGAAACACTCATTCAGTGCAGTCAAAGCAGACTTGTAGCTCCAGCTTTGGCACATCTCCTCAGAGGACGAGAGATTGTAGTTTCTGCCTGTAAGTCGGGAGAAGGTGAACCAGGCAGCGGTCAGGGTCTGAGAGCTGCTTCCTTTAATGTGGTGTAGCACTGGTCCACTATGTTTCTGTCCTGGATGGCACAGTTCATGTGACTTTTGACTTTTGACAGAAAGTTTCTGAGAACAGTGAGCAGAAAGTCTGGATGTTTAGACTCCATGTTAGTTCTTTGGTCAGCCAGGTGTCTTAGCGCCTCAGTAACACAGGTCTGGGCTGAGATGTCAACATCGACCAGAATAAACCAGAAGAACTCCTGTGATGATTACAACGGAGGTGAAATGTATGCGCACAGAGAATCAAATCCTGTTTCTTTTTACTGTGAAGCACTTTGTGACTGCTGTCTGTGAAAAGTGCTATACAAATAAAGTTTACTTACTTACTTACTTACTTACTTACTTGTTCATTAAAATTATTGTACTAAAGTGAAATGAGCAGTCAGCTGATTGGCTGTCAGCTGGTGCTTCTGGAAAGTTCTGACACATGACTCATTCCACCAGGGGGAGCCTCTTACTGTTCAGTTCTGTAGAGACCAGAGGAGGCGTCACTGAGACTACAGTTCATGTTGGACGCAGAGAGCATTGTGGGAGTTTAGCTAGCAACGGGCACCATAAGAAGATGTAGCCCAGATGCTACAGAAGCTCTCCTCATACTGGATCAATGTCACCTTGTCACACCTGGCAGTTTGTAATAATAATAATAATAATAATAGTAACAACAATTATGTGTGTGATCTTAATACTGTGTTAATCTGACATTTCTGTGACTTCAAAAGTCAAAATTTCACTGCAAACTACCACATAAAGGTCCTGTGATAATGAAATCAGCTTCTACTTTAGTCTGGGTCACTTCCTTATGAACCCGTGGTCTGGTCATTGAAGGTGATCTTTGAAAGGCGCTCTAATGTATGATTGAACATTTAGCTTCCTGAAACGACATGTGCTGATGGACTGACTCACACAGGGGAATGTCTTTGGTTATGACTCACAAGCTCTCGCTGTGATTGGTCCACTAGGGCGATGAGGCGTCTGGAGGCTGCACGTGCTCAGAAGGATGTTACTGAGGCAACCAGGACAATTCGGCAACAGGAGTTGCACAAGAGCCTGAGGGTGAGATTAGACGACAACTTTACTTTGGTCTTCCTAAACAGAAGCATTAAGGCGTCAATACAGCACAAGCGACACCGTGACCGGAAACGCAACACAACAGGCAACGTGACACGACCAGCAACGCAACAAGACCGGCAACGTGACTAGCAGCCCAGCATGACCAAAAGAAAGACCACCAACACAACAGACAACCTGACGGCCATCAGGGCTGGTCTCGGTGCTGCAGCCGGTCTGATGGTGTGGTCCGTGTCAGGCTGTGTCACCAGTTGTGTTGTTTCAGGTCATGAAACTGATCACATGATGATATTTTTTTTCTTCTTCAGAATCTGAACAACTTCTGCAGTCAGATTGGTGACGATCGACCAATCAGCTTCTGCCACTTCAGCCCGAACTCCAAAATGCTGGCCACCGCCTCCTGGTACAAGCCCTGCCCACTACTACCATTAGCACACACTAGTTAGCATGAGAGCAGCTTGCAGTGGAACACACAGAGATAAGATAGCATTAGCATGAATGACTGCAGCCACAAGTCTGCATGTGTTTTATCTCATTGCTAACATGCTAACCGCCCCCCAGGAGTGGTCTGTGTAAGCTGTGGTCCGTCCCTGACTGCAACCTGATCCGCACGCTCAGAGGTGGGCGGAGCTTTGCCATTTTATTTACCCATTTTCATAAGTTGCTCACGTAATTATTTCAGTTATTAGATCTAATAATGAACCGTCCTTTATAACTGGGCCTCTGTCTGTCCCTGCTCTCTGATTGGCTGAAGGACACAACACCAACGTGGGTGCCGTCGTCTTCCGTCCGCAGGCCGGAGTCTCTCTTGACCAATCAGATGTCAGCTTGGCCTCGTGTGCTGCTGATGGGTCAGTGAAGCTGTGGAATCTCGAGAGGTAAGAGGCAAAAAAGGAGGCAAGGAATGGAGAGGAGGAAAGGAAAGACGAAGAGTGGGAGAGGAGTTGATGGCCCTAATCACTGAGTAATAGTCATGTCTGTCTGGTTGCCGTAGCGATGAGCCGGTGGCCGACATTGAAGGTCACAGTGATCGAGTGTCTCGAGTGTCGTGGCATCCTTCTGGAAGGTTCCTGGGAACAACCTGGTAATCCACAGCAAGTGCTGATACTCAGCATACTTAGAGTAATCAGAGTAATCACAGTACTGCCACATTTATTCAGAGTACTCAGCGGATTGACACCAAGTCTGTGTGTTCTAATACTGTGTGGTGATTCGCAGTACTTGTGTGTACTTGCAGCTATGATAACTCATGGCGTCTGTGGGACCTTGAGGTTCAGGAAGAAATCCTACATCAGGAAGGTCACAGCAAAGGAGTCCACGACCTGACGTTCCACCAGGACGGTTCACTGGTGGCTACTGGGTACGTACTCTGTGTGCTATTACTGACACTGAGTACTGTTACTGCAGTAATCTGTCTGAATGTAGTACTCTTACTGCAGTAATCTGTACAAACGTAATGCCTGGCGGTCGAGCTACTACTACATAATAGAGTTGGTGTCTCTGTAACCCCACCTTTTGCCTCTGGACCAATCATCTCTTTGTCTCTGTCTGTGTGCCTGCCCTCCTCGACTGTCTTCAATCAGAGGCCTGGATGCATTTGGCAGAGTGTGGGACCTGCGGACCGGACGCTGCGTCGTCTTCCTGGAAGGACATTTAAAGGAAATCTACAGTCTGCACTTCTCCCCTAACGGGTCAGCCAATCACAGAGGGCAACACTGTAAACACACAACCTTTGACAACACCAAACTTTATAGACGACACCAAATTTTAAGCTGCTGCACAAATGTTTAAAAGTTGTTAGATGATTTCTTTTTAATGTTTCTCTTAGGTATCACCTGGCAACAGGAAGTGGTGACAACACCTGTAAGGTGTGGGAGCTGAGAAACAGGAAGTGTCTATACACAGTCCCCGCCCACCAAAACCTGCTGTCAGCTGTTCGTTTCCAGCGTAAGAAAACTAACCCCAGCCTTAATTATGTAAAATAACGTAAGAAACTTTATAAACACGTAAAAATGTATCAACATAAACTTTATTAACAACGTAAGAAAGTTCATTAGTCTAAGAATTTTGAGTGTAAAACATAATGAACATAAAAACTTTATTTTCAACAAAAAATATCTTCATTCTCAGCGTAAAAAACTTTATGGACTTAAAAACCTTTCTCAACATAAAATACGCCAACAAACCTTATTGACAACATAACAACTGTATTAACATAAAAATCATTATTTGGTGACATTAAAAAGCACAACACTGATTTTCTCTAAACTTCTTTTACTTTTTTAGTTTCTAGTTTTTGTTCTACTTTCAGTGCCTCCTCTGACCTCATTTTCTGTCTATCTGTGACCTCACTTCCTGTGTGTAGCCACAGACGGTCACTTCCTGCTGACCGGTGCCTATGACAACACAGCAAAGGTTTGGAGTCACCCAGGCTGGACGCCGTTGAAGACGCTCGCTGGACACGAGGGGAAGGTACGAACACTGTGCTCTGATTTGTCTGTTGGAGCACGGCTCTCTGATTGGCTCATACCTGCATTTGTTTCCAGGTGATGGGTGTTGACGTGTCACCTGACGGAAAGCTGATCGCCACAAGCTCCTACGACCGAACCTTCAAGCTCTGGCTGTCTGAGTGATGTCACCAGTGATTTCACCAGTGATGTCACCAGTGACATAATCCAAGTAGAACCTTAACTTTTTTCAGTGCAGGTTTTTTTTAAAATAAAGGTTTAGATGTTGAATTCTGTCTGGTTCTGAATAAAGTTCACATTTCAGTACTTTTCCGTCTGTTGTAATGTTTTGCTGTTTTCAGCTGGCTAGAACTGTTGAGCAACTCACTGTGTTTCACCTCCACTAACGTTCATGTAAATTACAGCAAAAAAATAATAATTTAAAGAGAAAAAATCAAGTAATAAAATAAAACATGTCCTGGTTTTGTGGAGGAGGAACTGGGTCATGTCACATTCAGTCTGATTCTTAAAGTTTTATTCTTCACGCTGCTGCTGTTTTGGAAGCAAGGACCAAATATGAAAACACCAAAGGTCAACAGGAATGCTTCTCGGCTGAAGTGTTCAGACCAGCTTCTGGTTTAGGATTACATCGCTCTACGAAGGCAGACCAATGAAATGTCTCCGGACCCCCTGCAGCTCTAAAACACTCGAACCTTCCCCTCCTATTTTCTGCACGCTGACCTCTGCAGGAATTAGGAGGACATTTTTGTAGAGAGCTTAATGGTCAGTAGTAGGAGCTTTAATATGTGTTGATCTGTTATCTGGAACATCACCTGACCAGAGCAGCTCAGGTGTTCAGCATCAGTCACCATGGCGATGTAAGAAGTGAATCTCTGTTGAGTTTTGAAAACCCAGAGTTGAACATGAAGTTTCCTCCATAACCTCAGATCCTGCTTCTTACTGCAGAGCTGAGGTTCTGACGGAGAGGGAGGGAACCTTCGCTCAGTGAATTCTCACTCCGGTGTGACTGTCCGACTCAACCTCTGAGCAGCAGCAGAAACTTCTGACAAATTCAACACAGGAGTACCACAGAAGAAGAAGAAACAAGAACTAAGAAAAGAAGAAAACAGGTGAAGAAGAGTTGTTAAAATGGAGGCTCTGTGCAGTGGCAGTGGTCTGGATCCTTTGTGGGTGAGTCTCACTTTGAACTGCTTTTCAACAGACTTTAGAGAACCTGTAACGTCCCACAGACCACCAGCTGTGAGGTTCCTTCTGTTTACCAGACTTTAGAGAACCTGTAACGTCCCACAGACCACCAGCTGTGAGGTTCCTTCTGTTTACCAGACTTTAGAGAACCTGTAACGTCCCACAGACCACCAGCTGTGAGGTTCCTTCTGTTTACCAGACTTTAGAGAACCTGTAACGTCCCACAGACCACCAGCTGTGAGGTTCCTTCTGTTTACCAGACTTTAGAGAACCTGTAACGTCCCACAGACCACCAGCTGTGAGGTTCCTTCTGTTTACCAGACTTTAGAGAACCTGTAACGTCCCACAGACCACCAGCTGTGAGGTTCCTTCTGTTTACCAGACTTTAGAGAACCTGTAACGTCCCACAGACCACCAGCTGTGAGGTTCCTTCTGTTTACCAGACTTTAGAGAACCTGTAACGTCCCACAGACCACCAGCTGTGAGGTTCCTTCTGTTTACCAGACTTTAGAGAACCTGTAACGTCCCACAGACCACCAGCTGTGAGGTTCCTTCTGTTTACCAGACTTTAGAGAACCTGTAACGTTCCACAGACCACCAGCTGTGAGGTTCCTTCTGTTTACCAGACTTTAGAGAACCTGTAACGTTCCACAGACCACCAGCTGTGAGGTTCCTTCTGTTTACCAGACTTCAGAATTTATTTGTGATCTGTGCTTTCAGGACTGGAACATTACCTGGTACACCTCTACACCGGACCTCACCAAGTGTTTCCAGCACACGGTTCTTGTATGGTTCCCCTGTGTTTACCTGTGGATCTGTTCTCCTCTCTACCTCGTCTACCTGCAGCTCCGCCCCGACAGAGGCATCATCCCACTGTCTAAACTCTGCTGCAGCAAAACGGTAAGAAAACAGAGTCCTGAACCTGGACTGGAATCAGAGGCCACAAGTCAAGACTGTCACATTTTCAGGTCAAGTAGTTTAAATAGTTTAAACTGGGAATCTCTGGTCTTTGTGGTCTAACCACATCTCTCCTGCCTAACTGGGTCTCTGTTCTAACCAGTTCTCTGTGGTCTAACCGGGTCTCTGTGGTCTTATCTGGTCTCTGGTCTAACCAGTTCTCTGTGATCTCTAGTCTAACCGGGTCTTTCTGGTTTGCAGCTCTTGGGTCTCAGTCTGGCTTCCTTTGGTCTTCTAGAGATGTTTTACTTTCTGGTGAAGAACGACGAAGTCCAGAACCACCTGCTGATCCTGCTGGGCCCACTGATCCGGAGCCTCACTCTGGTACACCCTGGTCCTACACAAGGTTCTGGTTACCAGGGCAGCAGATCAGATCCACCACTGGTTCACCTAGATTGTCACCTCAAAACAAATGCTTCAAGACACAGAGCAACCTGATCAATCGATCATTCATCAATCATTAACACTGCTGTTTCCTTGTCCTCAGGTTCTGGCTGTGGTTCTGATCCAGATGGAGAGGATGAAGGGGACACGGTCATCTGTCCTCCTCTTCCTCTTCTGGATGCTCCTGTTTCTTTGCTCCATTGTTCCTCTGAAGGTCACGATTGAGCAAATTATTGATCAGGTATCAGTGATTGATTATTCAGTGAGTCTGTCTGTCAGTACTTCAGTGTGTTAACTGCTGTGCTGCACAGTCAAGGATTTATTTTAACATGACTTAATAGTTTTTGAGCTCTGACTGTGAAGTTCATCTGCTGCTGCTGGAGGTGTAATCTGTCCTCCCCTGGACAGCAGAATGGGTGGAGAACAGGTGGAGAACAGATGGAGAACAGACAAACAATACAAACAGAACAATTAACATTTTGGAGGTTGGTACAGATCAGAGACGTGGAGCTCCAGATTCAGAGATCAAACACAGAGTTAGTGATATGCAATGGTGATATATAACAGTACAGAGAGAGGAGAGGAGCCCAGTGCATCATGGGAGTCTACAGCAGTCTAAACCTACAGCAGCATCACTAAGGGACAGATCAGCTGATCCTGAACAGCCCCAACTATCAGCTCTATCAAAAAGGAAGGTTTGAATCCTCATCTTAAAGTAGAGAGGGGGTCTGCCTCCAGAACCCAGACTGGGATCTGATTCCACAACAGAGGAGCTGATAACTGAAGGCTCTGCCTCCCATTCTACTTCTGGAAACTCTGGAACCACAAGTAAACCTGCAGTCTGAGAGAGAAGGGCTCTGCTGGATGATCAGGTCCACTGTAAACCCGGATGTTCAAAATAATTGAAAAGATTAAGTACTGGAAACTTATTTTTTAATTAAAAGGTCTACCAACTTATATATTTGGACTTTGTTTTTACTTTTTTATTCTAAACTTTTAAAAACCAACTCTGAGAGCTTGTGAATATTTTGCACTACCTCTTTTTTTATATACCACTTTATTCACTTTTTAAATCATTTTAGGTGAGAATGTAATCATGCAGATTACCAATATGTGTTCACTTTATCCAGAAAATGCCTGGATAAACATTTAGCTCCGACGTTTCGGAGATGCCGTAACAATGCTCAAATTGCCACTTTGCGATATAAACAACTTCCTGTTGTCTTCAGAATAAAAGCTCGTCATACTAATAACATGAGCGGTGCTTTGTTTTGAAACGTAATGTTTTAGGATGTGGCAGTAATGCACCTTAAAGGTCGGATGCCACTACACATTTGTCTATTTACCCGCAGAGCCGCTTCTTCTGCGCTCGTTTCTGTTGACCCGGTTGCTTGTTTATCTCGCGAGATCTGGGAACTTTCAAACTGAGAAAAGCGGGAGGCCCAGGAGCCCAGGAGCCCAGGACCGCGGGTATTTCGGCAGAAAGAAGTGTCCCTGGCCTCACAGTAAGTCTTTACTTCTTCACATTTATTTTTAAGCATTTCCTAGCAAACATAGTCAGCAGTTGTTTTGTTAAAATATATGCAAAAACCCCGCTTCAGCTAATTATCAATTTGAAATGATATTTTTAGCCCAAAGTCTGACCTGCAGACTGTTGAATTAGCTAAGCTTATTTAGCTTAGTTGCCAGTTTTGGTGGTATTGCACTGTCAAGCTGAAGCTGTAGCCTGCGGTAATTAACGGTGCTATTTTTCAAAAGTTCTTCATAAATGTAAGATACTAGCTAAGCAAGTAGTAGCTGGAGTGTTAGCTAACAGCTGATATAAGAAGCTAATGCAGCTTGTCTTCATGTTTGCCTGTGACTTGTTGAATGTTATGTAGCCGTGGTGAAAATAAGGCACTTAAGTGTATTGGTTGCTTAAAAAGTTAAGTTATTATGTAAAAACCTGTTAAACTGAAAGTAATTTGGTTAACCAAGACATCAAAATGGCAAATTCAACTTATTTTTTATGTAAACAAGATGGTTATTTAAATAGTTGAAACAAACGGTGAACTACTCCTTTTTTTTCAGTCAGCCTTTTATTGGTCAAGGGCTGAAGGTCAAGTGCTGCTGTGTGGTGATTGGTCGGAGATGAGGAAGAGAATGGTAGGGGGCGGAGTTAAGGAGAACGGGAGATGGACGTTGGGAGCGGGAGAGGAACGGAGACGGGTGAGTTGTATTTTAGAAATAACAAAAAAATGTTAACAGTCCAAGGTAATAATCTTAATTTTTGCCTTTCTAGCTGAGTGTAGCTGTAGACCACACATGTACCGGTGTAGTATTTATCCGAGTCGATGAAAACGGAGATTCTGTGTGAGTGGGTTCCGGCTAACAGCTAAAGCTAACAGCTAAGCTGCGGGCGAGCGAGCGTCACTGGAGAGGACACCGTCATGGCCTGATTGGACTGGCATGTTAGAACAGCTCAGTTACATATGTTGAGGACTCATTCTTGAGCATATTTAAGTTTCCCTTGAATATTTTATCCCTCTTTTCCCTTTCCGCCTTTGTTGAATATATATGGCACATTCCGTTTCAGATGCTAGTTCTGGTTCTAACTCGTGTAGTGTTTATACTAATTTATAGGGGCTGTAGTGCTTATCTTGTTTGACCTGTCAGCTGTTTCACTGTGGTGAGAATGATAGCTTCACCTGAAATGTTTTTCTCCAAAATGAAGTAGATCTGGACCAGCAAACACCACAATTTTACCTGAAAATATGTTGATGTTGCATAACATCCACGTTCTTTTGATCCCTCTTATTTGCAACCTGGTTGAACTGCTTTATCTGTATCACTACAGAGCAGCTCCCTTCAGTGTCGTGTCTTTACATATCTAGTAGGTAAAGCTGTGATACAGAAACAAAGAAATTCAAAGCAAGAGAGATGGGAAAAGGATGAGGATAACAAATACCTCACAAAAAGTGTTGCATTCAAAATATAACTTTCAGCTGAAAAGTTTTTTGCTGCTTCAGATCCACTTCATTCATTTGGAGAACATTGTTTAACCTAGAGTGATTAACTCTGAAACTAATTAACTAACATTGTTGAATTGTCCTTCTGCTCTGTTTTTAAAAATGGGTGTATGCAGAGTTCCAAAGGATTACAAACCAGAACCTGCCCAACATGTTCTATGCAGAACTTGACCGCCATCTTCCTCGACTGAACAACTTATTTAGACAGAAGGAGCCCAAAACTGGGAAGACATCAGATGCTTTGGATGAAATTTTAAAAGTCCTCGATAAACAGGTTAAGAGATTATAAATTTCATGGGTTGAACAGATTCAAATGAAATTTTGAACTGTACAGTTACTTTGAATTAATGATGTCAGCATGTTTAAAATCTGATTGTACTGTTTAAAATCAGGTCTGTTCGGT
Source organism: Dascyllus trimaculatus (assembly GCA_024666655.1). Classification (NCBI taxonomy): domain Eukaryota; kingdom Metazoa; phylum Chordata; class Actinopteri; family Pomacentridae; genus Dascyllus; species Dascyllus trimaculatus. The sequence continues at coordinate 30,352,405 of CM045460.1, forward strand.
AAATTTCACAGTCAGCATTTTATTCACTTGTATTTTTATTCTTCCAGGAGATGCATGACATCCACACCAGGTGTACCACTGTTCTCCATGCCTCCCGCTCTATCTGCTTACAGTCGTCAATGAGCAAAACACAACTCCAGTTCACTACCAGCCTTCCATCATCTCTGTTGTCTCCCAGAGTTTCTGATGCCTTCCTGGTAATGTTTGGCCTAATATATGCACTACACCTCAGCTATCCGAAAAGAGGGTTAGGGTTGCAAGTTGTTGCACTTGAATATATCCAGATAGCCCAAAATGTACTCAACATAGTTTTTATTGTATTCAAAGTTGTTGCACTACTGTGCATGTGTTTTCAACCATGCAGCCCAAATAGGATGTTTGTTTTACAAGTTGTTGGATTTGTATGTACGCATCTATGTATCTATATATGTATGGTAATTAACATACAGAGTTTTAGATTAGAGCAGCCCTGGTCCTTGTGACCTACTGTTGTTCTTCTAATAAAAGGGCTCAAAAACACAACAGGCTGAGGCGTATACTTCAAGATAATATCCTGTTGTCCTACTCAGATTTTAGCCAGATAGCCTGAAGAACACATTGCATTTCCATTTTCTGTACTTTATTGGTTTGTGCTATTTTTTATTTCTAACTGTAGTAACAGTAAAGTATGTTAAGCAGGGTACAACAAGGAAATACTGTTGAATAGAAGATGTTTAAATTAGCTATACTTAACATTTAGAGGCAATCAGTTGCCACAAAGTTTTTAAGTTTTGAAAGGTATAACTTTGAGTTTAATTATTGAATATGTTTGAGTTGTGATTAATTTAAAAATGACAAAAATGCACTAATTAGTAATGAGTTATGGCAACATAAAAATAATGAGTTATGTACTTAATTTTTTAAGTTTTGTAAACTTAAGTCACAATAACTAAAAATATTTGAGTTGCTTTAAAGCTTAAAATTTAAGTTAACATTAATAATAAGGTACATGTAGTATGGAATCCAAATACTTAAGCTCTGATAAAATCTTGTTTTTTTAAGTTCTTAAACTTAAAAGTTTTTAGGCAATCAATTGCCACAATTTTTTTGAGTTCTGCAAACTTATTGGGTTTATTATTGTATACAACAGCGTCTTTAAGATACGATGGAGCTGCTCATTAACAGCTTATATGTTAGAAGAAGGATTTCAAATTTTACAGGGAGCCAATGAAGAGAAGCTAAGATGTTGTGATCAGCTGTGTCAGATGAAAATCCAGCAGGACTGGTATAGAAACCAGTCCACCTAATGAGGCTATGAGAAGACCATTGGTGACCTTTCCCAGTGCTGTTTCTGTACTATGATGCTTCTAAATCCTGACTGAAAGTCTTCAGACCATTTCACACCATCGGCTGCAACATGTTTTTCAAGTGTCTTGTTTTTCCTTCTAGACTTTTGTCTCTCAGCTGCAGTATTTCACAACTCAGTGCAGTTCAACCTAAAGCGTCTCTGGCAGAGATCCAGGTCTAAATGAACATTCCTCTGAATGTGTGAATGTAAATGTGAGAGTTCATGGTTTTCACATGTGTAGCTGCTGATCATAAACACGTTTTCTTGGAAACAACAGTCAAGAATTTTCCTGCTGACTTCAGTTAAAAACTACATGGACAATCAATCTTGAGAAAGAGATGCAGATTGAGGAGCTCAGAAGTCAAAAGCTTCTAATTTGAATAAGTAAACAGTCGTTAGCAGTTTAAATACAGTTTCTGTATTTGTCCCCATCGATTATTTTAATAAGCCGAGGAATCAAAATCTTAGCTTCATCCACTTTCATGGTCCACATTTTCTTTTCTCTGAAATAAAGTAATGCCATGATACAGACTAATGATAGTTCATGTTTTTTCAAATATTTTTTTATATGTTGCATTTTAATTTTTGTCCTTATGTTTGTTAGAATGTTGTTTTACAGTGACATTACTTTTGGGTTAGGGTTTGGGTTTCCTCTTCATCTGTTGCTGAAATAAACTGAATAAAGACTGAATCTGGCCTTTAAACGCTGACCTCTGATGTCTCTGCTCTCTCAGGGATTATCATCTGATGCTCTTCGTATTGTGGCCTTCTTCATATGTTTTTCCCTTCAACTCATTGAACTCGTCCTCAGCTGCTTCTCTGATTGCCGACCGCTCTCTGACAAACACGCCAACATCCAGGTAGCTAACATCCAGGTAACTAACACATCTGGACCCCTTCTCATGTCTGTTAAAAGTCTCTGCACTTCAAGTGGTTTCTGGTAAATGGTAAAACTTGAAGAATCATCATGCAGTCTTCAGTTCATCTCCACACACCTTGTTGTTTAAATAAAACCCAAGGCAGCCTGCTGATTTATTATTTTTAATATGTTCTTTAAATGTGGAGCTTCTGTCACTAACCTCTGTTCTTTCTTTGTTAGAATCAGTGTCCAGAAGAAGATGCCTCATTTCTCTCCAAGTTCTTTTTCTTCTGGTTCAGCAGGTATGACTCAGATTAGTAAAACTAACCTAGTATCACCAGTCTGCCAGGATTATTCACTCCTCTGTCATTGGCAGTTTGGTTTCCATAAAAACAGATGAATTGTTGTCGTGGAGACAGCTGATGCTGCTGTTTTAGAACAAATGTAACCTTTGTTTTTGAATCAAGTCAGTTTATTATGTGAACAATGAGATATTTTTCCAGGGTTTTATTGTGAAAGGCATACTGTTGAAACCCTGATGGACCTTTATTGTGAAAGGCAGAGTTAGACCGTGTCCATATCACATTTTCTCTTGCAGGGAGCGGGAAAAAAACTGCTGCACTGCTGTTTTGTTTTTTTATGACAACAGTATGCTTGCATCATGTCATAGACAGCCTTCTCCTCCATTTTTGAGGTTACCGTGGTGACGAGTCGCACCATATGATCAGTTACCTGAAAAAGAATGGTGGTGATGACACCAACGTCTTTCTGAAACCTTTTCAACTTAAAGCTCTAAGTTCAGCATAAACACAAGAAGCTTGTGCTCAAATAAAGCATTTGCACCCCTTGAAGAACCTCCTATAAGCCTAACCTAACCCTGTTATGGCACATCTGAACTTTCTAAACCGGTGAGCAGTGATGGCTAACATGTCCTTGGGGTCATCACGTGGGAACCTCCTTTCATAGGTGTTTTGTCTAGTTGGTCCCACGACACCTCCGGGAGGCTAGACAGTGATCTCTGGTCCCAGAGACCCTCCCCTAATGCCAGCCATCTCTGCTCCTTACATCAACACAGCTACTTCCCTGACCAACCACATGGCTATCAAAGCCCAACGGCACTGCCACCTCCAACAGACCCAGGCTCTGTACATGCCAGCTCCAGGTAGAGACAACACCGATACTACCTTCCCTAACACATGTCCTCTGCAGGAATACAGTCTACTTCCTAGTTTGAAATTAATGGAGGATCTAGTGCTACAAAATACAACTAAAACAGACTACAGGTCATCAAATGGCCCAAAAAACAACAACAATCAGTCGATCAGTTAACCCTCTGGGGGTCGATTGGCCTTTTCAACCACTTTTGATTTTACTTGTATATTTCACCTTAGAAACTGTCCACCTCTATGATTGGTGCCACTCACTGGAGGCTGGCCAAAATTGCGGAAAAGTCGTGGTGATTGAACAAAATTGCAAGGTCATGCAGAATTCACAGAGATTGGTTGAAGTTGCGTTAATTGTTGCGATCGCAACATTGCAAATTCCTGGAGGGACTGAATAAGGAATTACAATAGTCCAGCCTGGAGGTTCCAGATGCATGGACTAGTTTCTCAGCATCACTCTGGGACCAGATGTTCTCATCTTTACAGTATTATAGATGGTTTTACAGTAGAGCTGGAGGCTGAGGCAGCGCCATCTAGAGGAACTATCTGGTTAGACAGAGTGTTTCTGAGGTGTTTAGGGCCAAATACAATAACCTCAGTTAGTCTGAGTTTAAATGTAGACAGTTCCAGGTCATCCAGGCCTTTATGTCCTTCAGACATGTTGGAGTTTGACCAGGTGGTTGGTTTCATTTGGCTTCATAGATAAATATAACTGGGTATCATCTGCATAACGATGGACGTTCATGCAGTGCTTCGTGATAATGTTTCCTAGGGGAAGCATGAACAGAGTGAATAGTACTGGTCCTAATACAGAACCCTGTGGAACTCCATAACTATAACTCTATAAGCAGAACCAGTCTAGAAACCAGTCCACTGTCTGACGCTATTAGACAATCATTGGTGACCTTAACCAGTGTCTCTGTACTATGATGGATTCTAAAACCTGACTGAAACTCTTCAGACAAACCATTTCTATGTAGATAATCACATAATTGGCAGCAACAACTTTTCCTAGGCTTTTAGAAATCAAAGGAGGCTGGATATGGGCCTATAATTGGCTAAAGGGTTAGCTAACCCTAAACCTACCTCTCTAAGAAGACTTCTGTTGTGAAAATGAATAAAAGTGAACTAAACTGATGCTGACATTTAGACATGTTTCTACATGAGCTTACACTTACATCAGTAAGTGAATGTTAACCTATGTTCAGATGTTGTCACAGCAAGAAGAATTTCAAACCAATGCTGATGAGAACTACTACACTAATACTTGACTTAAAAAAATTGTGTTGTATTCTGTCTTGCTGTCAGTTTGGTGGGTCGAGGTTACCGACGCCCCCTTCAGGCTGCAGATCTTTGGACTTTGCGGGACCAGGACTCATCAATCCATATCATGACAGAACTGGACAAGTTCTGGACTCGGAACTGCAAACATCTGCAGTACGACACTTAATGATTACAATTATTTTACATTGAACCTGTTTACAGCTGAAGAACAGGTAGTTCACAGGATTCACATGCTGTGTGTTTGACTACTCTGCAGATCCTGGTCCCGGTCCGGGTCCCAGTACCATAGTTCTGCCGTGCCAACAGAGAAAACCCAGCTGCTGAGGAAGAACGAGAAAGGACGAAGCTGCTGCCTCTTCCTGCTGCAAGCTCTGGGGCGGAGCTTCGGACCGTACTTCCTGGTTGGGACGCTGTGTCTCCTCCTACATGACGCCGTCATGTTTGCTGTGCCACAGGTGCTCAGGTGAGTCAGAGATATGTTTGCTGACATCTCACTGATGCTGTTCTGGCCTGACAGTCGTCCTGACAGTGTCAGTCCGAGGACTTTAGCTGTTATTTCAGCAACTGACAGGCAGAAAATGCTGCCTGTGAGTTGACTTTTGGAAAGTTTTAGCTTCTGGATGGTTTGATCTCACAAAGTAAAGACTTTTCCACTCTACAAGACTGAACTCTGTGCACCAGTTTGTTTTGTACTGCTTGTTTTCAGTGATGTTTGTTGTTGTTGTCAGTGCCCTGCTCGGCTTCATGCGGGATAAAGATGCTGCGATGTGGAAAGGTCTCTTGTTCGCCTCGCTGCTCTTCATTCTGTCCTGTCTTCAGTCTGTCCTCCATCATCAGTTCATGTTTCACTGCTTTACTGTCGGAATGAGACTGAAGACTGCAGTTATGGGCCTCGTCTACAGAAAGGTAAGATACAGAAGGACAGATGGGCAGACAGACAGGGAGAGGCCAAATCCTTCATACTACCTTCAAACATCTTGTGGCGATGCGAGGGGAAGGACGAATTAACTTTACTGAAAGTATTAAATTTAGGGAAAAGACTGGTCGGTAGCTTGCGGGAGGCGGTGGCCGAGAAAGTGGCAGCAGCTTCCTCCCAGTGGGAATCTTCGTAGCAGGACGACAGTCCAGTCCCAGCAATGCAGCCGCCACACACCAGGGGTGGGCGAAACTAAGTGTGCCCTTACTTTTTGTGTCCAGAGTGTTCAGCCACAAGTCCCAATCTGCTGGAATCCTCCAAGTGAGGAAACAGCGGTGCACCAACGATGTGTTCAGGGTCTGCTGCGTAAACAAACATGAGCTTTTTACACAGATACTGACAGGCTTGAATTAAATCTCTAAGATATGCATACCTGCATACAGGTGATGACCTGTATGCAGTAATCACCGATGCTGCAATAGCACGCGGCAGTCGCTTTGACCCCGATGGACCACTAAAAGAAGTAAGGAGTGGAGATCTTGTTTTAACACAGAGGTTAAAAGAGCTAAGTCAAACTGTAGACCATGCAGCCGCGTACCTACCCCCCTGGAGAATAAAGGAGGAAACGGAAGGCTGGGAAGCAGGAGGGCCTTCGAGCCAGGAAGAGAGAGACTGAGGGAGGGGCGTAGCCTCCTTTGATTCCCTCGCCTCGTGCGCTGATAGGCTAATAAGCCAGGTAGAGTTAAATGCAACAGATACACCTGCATTCTACTGCAGTGGCATATTGTACTGCTACAATCTGAAGCGCATTCGGAAACACTCAAAGCTTTAACCTTCAGACTGTTTGTGTTTGTCCTGCTGACCATCAGTGATGTTTGTTTCCTCAGAGTCTGCTGATGAGCAACACAGCACGACAGCAATGCACTCTGGGAGAAATCATAAACCTGATCTCAGCCGACACCCAGAAGCTCATGGACTTTGTGGTTTATTTCAACAGCGTCTGGGTCGCTCCAATCGAGATCGCTCTCTGCTTCTACTTTCTGTGGCAGGTACACAACAGCGTGACTGCACACACAGACACACACAGTAGAAACCTCAGATATAACAGCAGGCGTGTGCAGTCATATTTCATCCTAAACAATATCCAGAAGTTTGCACCACCGTGTGAGATTAGTGTGTCTTTTTTTAGCCTGCTAGATCACCATGGTAACTGATCCTGCACAGCTAAATCACCATGGTAGGGCTGGGTTAGGGTTAGGTTTATGGAAGTGCACTTCTCTGAGGATCTGTCATGGTCCAAACACCTAGACAATCAGGTGAAGAAGATGAGGCAGCGCCTTTATCACTTCAGACAGCTGAGGTAATTCAGAGTCTGTCTGAAGGTCCCGAGACATTGTAAACTGGAGTAGTAGACACTGACTGGGAACATCACCCAGTGGTTCTGGAACAGCATTGATCGGACTGAAAGCCCTGCAGTGGGAGCTGAGGTCAGCAGAGTGAACCACGGACTCAGGACTGCCCACCCTGGAGGACATCTACACCAGGAGGACCAGGTCAGGGTAAATGGGATCATGGAGGACCAACCCAACCCAAGGACTGTTTGAGTGGCTATGCTCTGGCTGAAGGAACATCAAGGACTGCTGTGCGGACTGTGACCTCCAACCTCAGGCCAAATCTAAATCAGCACCTCGTCTGGCAGCTGCTGATCAGGATCAATTAAACATGCGAATGATATCTAGGTGTACACACACACACACACACACACACACACAACTGCATCTTCTGAAGTGCAACTTCACAATCTCAGCCTCTGCATTATTTATGGCTGCATAACTTTTCACTTTTTAAGGAATGATTGTTGTTATTGCACAGCCTTGAGGAACAGTCACTGTGCACATACTGTATGAGCAGGTGACAACTCTTAAATCCTGAATCTTGAATCTTAATTGATTGATTAATTGACTGAGTGATTGATTGATTGACAGCTCCTCGGCCTGCCTGCTCTTGCTGGTATCAGTGCAGTTGTTCTGATCTTCCCTCTGAATGGGTTCATAGCTAAAGTGAGAAGCAAACTACAGGTGAGACTTTTATTTTCTTTTGGCATTTTCTCTGTGTAATTTAAATATTTTGTGGCTGCCTTGTCAGGAAGCTTTTTCCTTCACAATCTGCTGCCTGTATTTGTCAGGAGGTTCAGATGAAGTTCACCGACAGTCGGATTAAACTGATGAACGAGATCTTAGGTGGAGTGAAGATCCTCAAGTTTTATTCCTGGGAAGAAGCTTTCCTGCAACGAGTCAACATCCTAAGAGACGGAGAACTCGGTGCCTTAAAGACATCTCAGATCCTTTACTCTGTTTCCCTGGCTTCTTTCAACTCCTCATCCTTCCTGGTGAGACTCTCACCTGCCTGGTCAGTTAACCTCAGTCTGCTGTATCACCTGGTCAGTTAACCTCAGTCTGCTGTATCACCTGGTCAGTTAACCTCAGACTGCTGTAACACCTGGTCAGTTAACCTCAGTCTGCTGTATCACCTGGTCAGTTAACCTCAGTCTGCTGTATCACCTGGTCAGTTAACCTCAGACTGCTGTAACACCTGGTCAGTTAACCTCAGTCTGCTGTATCACCTGGTCAGTTAACCTCAGTCTGCTGTATCACCTGGTCAGTTAACCTCAGACTGCTGTAACACCTGGTCAGTTAACCTCAGTCTGCTGTATCACCTGGTCAGTTAACCTCAGTCTGCTGTATCACCTGGTCAGTTAACCTCAGTCTGCTGTATCACCTGGTCAGTTAACCTCAGACTGCTGTAACACCTGGTCAGTTAACCTCAGTCTGCTGTATCACCTGGTCAGTTAACCTCAGTCTGCTGTATCACCTGGTCAGTTAACCTCAGTCTGCTGTAACACCTGGTCAGTTAACCTCAGTCCGACTCAATCTGTCCCGAACATGAATCAGGCAGCTTCATCCACAGACACAGTGATGTCACAGCCACGTCAGTAAGTGATTGGCTGTCTGGGGTTTTAGGTTATCACTATGAATGTTTTCAGACTGTCAACAAACTGTTTTCTGTTTTGTTTATTTGTGGATGTTTCATGAGACCTGGTTATAGTTTCCCACATGGAGACTTCCCAGTATAACCAGTGTGATGTGCTGGAACCTTGAAGCTGGAACCTAATCAGTGTTCTTAACAGACAGTTTGTGGTTTTGTTTTTCTGCCGTGTCGTTGTATGTTTCTAATCTTTGTGAATTTCTCAGGTGAAAGATCGATAAGCTGTATCTTTATCTAATCTTATCTTCCTCGTCTCGCCTGTCGTCTCAGATCGCCTTGACAGTGTTTGGAGTCTACGTGTTGATCGATGAGCAGAATGTGCTGGATGCTCAGAAGATCTTTGTTTCTGTTGCTCTGATCAACATCCTGAAGACTCCTCTGAGTCAGCTTCCCTTCGCCATGAGCACCACCATGCAGGCAAGTTCCAGCCAAGTTCCTCAACTTGAAGCGATCTACATTCACAAGTCAAAGAAGAGCAGCACCACAGTTTGAATGAACGACTTGACAGTCTTGACAGACTGCTGACAAAACCGTAAACTATCATTTTCAATGTTTTTCTTGAAAGGTTATTGTCCTCAGCGGCTACAACCCAACAGTTTACCTGTTTAAAATTAAAACACGAAACAGGCTCTGATTGGACAGTGGGTGTCTTCCTGCACTAGTCTGAATGTTGATTGGTTAATAGGTGTCAGTTTGTGAGAGTGTTGTCCATTTAGCCAGTGAGTAAAGATCAGAGAAGTTAGAAATCCTACTACTGATCCCATCAGCAAATGACAGGAATCAGGTTCCGGATGCTGTCAAAGTACAAACATCTGGAACATCTGGAGTTTATTTAAAACACACAGTATATGTTTGATTACTTCAGTTGTTCATAAATGTTCAGATCAGAATGCTTTGGATTGTGTTTGCTTCTCATACATACTTGGAGACGTCTGATCCGAATCATTGTCCTGTTGAAGGACTCTGAGAAAGACTGAAAATCCTCTGATTTCAAACTGCTCAGATACTCTGACAGTCCGGGATGTTTCTCAGCTGTTTTCTCAGTCTGCTGTTATACTCATATTTCCATTTAGATGAAATATGGGAGCAAATGTTTTTTTTGCACCCCAAATGTGTGTGACTGATTTATCCAGTTTACTGTTTAAGAAGCTATGTTACATGAATGATTAAAATGCTGACTGTGGTAAAGATGGAGAAGCCCTCCTCGCTGTTCTCTGATGTTTCTTCTGCCTCATTTGGTCAAACGTCAGCCAGCAGATCTCTTGTTGTTTTTAACCTGTTCTCTGTGATCAGGCCGTCGTTTCGCTCAGACGTCTTGGAAATTTCCTGAGTCAAGATGAACTGAGGCCTGACAATGTAGAGAGACTTCCTCACAGCCCAGGTATGATGTCTCACCTGTGTGACAGAGGCAGAAGGTGGAAACTGCTAGCCTAGCTTAGCACAGCGAAGGAGGGCAGGGAGAAACTGTTGCTCCAGACTAAAAGAAAAAAAACTGCATATTCTGCATATGTCTTTAAAGCAAACCTTCAGTTTAATAACAAGTTTTAAAGTTTCTGGGTTTCATGGGTTTAAATGAACTCTGACTTAATCTGACTACATTTACTTTGAATGTTGAAATAAATGTATGTATTTACAAACATAAAGACACAACAGTCTCACAATCCACTGCCAGTTGACTGTTCAGAACAAACATGGAACACATCTTTGCTTTGTTACCTGCTATAATACAGCCACTGGAGTGTTTTCAACTTGTACAATTAAGCACATGTACAGGGAGAAGCTGGTGTTGAACCTGTGATCCTAAGATTTGAGGTCACCTGCTCTACCCGCTAACCCAAACCCTGTTCATTCTGACTCTGTAATGATGCTGACCCATGGAGCTCCGGGTCGAAACGTATGGCAGTGAGAACCTTGTCCTCCATTTCTGGTTCTTGGTGATGTTAGAAGAACCCCAGTGCTGACTGGCCTGTGTTAAAACATACACTGTATTGCCAAAAGTATTGGGACATCTGCCTTTACACGCAGATGACCTTTAATGACGTCCCATTCTTAATCTGTAGGGTTTAATATGGAGTTGTTCCACCCTTAGCAGCTATAACAGCCTCAACTCTTCTGGGAAGGTTTTCCGCAAGGTTTAGGAGTGTGTTCATGGGAATCTTTGACCATTTGTGAGGTCAGACCCTGATGTTGGACCAGAAGGCCTGGCTCTCAGTCTCCACTCTAATCCATCCCAAAGGTGTTCTATCAGGTTCAGCTCAGGACTCTGAGCAGGCCAGTCCAGTTCCTCCACACCAGACTGGATCATCCATGTCTTTATGGACCTTGCTTTTTGCACTGGTGGCAGCCATGTTGGAACAGGAAGGGGCCATCCCCAAACTGTTCCCACAAAGTTGGGAGCATCAAATAGTCCAGAATGTCTTGGTCTGCTGAAGCATTAAGAGTTCCTTTCACTGGAACTAAGGGGCCAAGCCCAACCCCTGAAAAACAATCCTGACACTTGGTGATGTGAGGCTTGGATGCAGCTGCTCAGCCATGGAAACCCATTCCATGAAGCCCTCTACCACTGTTCTGGAGCTGATCTGAAGGCTACACCAAGTCTGGAGGTCTGTAGCTACTGACTCTGCAGAAAGTTGGTGATTTGTGTCCACTGTTCTCCTCAGCATCCTCTGACCCGCTCTGTGATTTTACGTGGTTTAACACTTGGTGGCTGAGTTGCTGTTGTTCCAAGTTGCTTCCTCTTTGTTATAAAACCACTAACGGCTGACTGTGGAACATTTAGTATGGAGGAAATGTCACGAGTGGACTTATTGCACAGGTGGCAACCTATCACAGTACTAGACCTGACTTCACTGAGCTCCTGAGAATGACCCATTCTTTCACTAATGTTTGTAGCAGCAGTCTGAATGCCTAGGGGATTTTATACTCCTGTTGCCATGGAAGTGATTGGAACACCTGGATTCAATTATCTGGAGGGGTGTCCCAATACTTTCGTCAATATAGTGTATTCAGCTTACTTGGATGTGTGTTTGTTCTCATTTGCATCTTTGCATTGACTTTCATAATCGTGCCATACAATAAATGCACTTCATGTTTGGTCTGAACTCACCTTGAGACTAGAACATACTGGTAGAATCAAGTGTCAAAGCCCAACAGAACCATGTGCTAGGGCCCAATAAACCATGTTTTCATATGTGGAGCCATGTTCTGTCCTCAGATGGAGATGCCGTGCTGATTGAGGCCGGGTTCTTCTCCTGGTCCAACAGCGGGCCGTCTTATCTGCAGAGGATCAACATAAAGGTGAAGACGGGTTCATTGGTGGCAGTGGTCGGCCATGTTGGCTCTGGGAAGTCATCTCTGCTGGCGGCCATGTTGGGAGAGATGGAGAGGAGCAGTGGCTTCGTGTCCATCAAGGTGATGGCAAACTATTTTTTTCAATTTTCTTAAATTTTAATCTGAAGTCAATTTTTCAGACTCCACACATTGTTAATGTGTGTGGAGCCACATTTTGGGGGTGGGGCCACCAGTGACATCATCACCATGACAGATGAGAGCTTTTTTGATGTTTGTGACTGAACAACTTTCCTGTAATGAACAGACGCCATCTTGATTTTTTATATCAGTTCCAGCATGAGTTTGCCTTCAATTTAAATGTTTAAATCAATAGAACAAAAGCTGAAACCTTAAAAACCAACATTCTGTGATACCAGACCAAACTTTACCTCTGCCAAGATGCGAGCAGTGCTGGCGACCAGACAATGTTTCTATGAACACACAGCTGTATGAACTCAACATAAACTTTTAGAGGAGATGTAGCTGACTGCTCTCTGGTTTCTGTTCAGACAAAAATAATCAAACTTGGAGTGATTGATCTGGTTCAGCTCCAGTGTTTGACTATTGCTTGTTATGGCTTGTTCAGCCAACGTATTTCTGATGAAAATATTAATATATATTAATAGAGGGCAGGTCAGTCGAATCAGCAGGTGATGGCTCCGTTTACGGCTGCCGAGCTAAAGCAGGGATGATTTTCACTCATTAACCCTTCTATGAGATTATAAATCTGTGAGCAAACAAGTGTCACATTCTTTAGGTTTGGTTATTACATGAGAAAGAATCGGTGTTTTTTATATTTAGTGATATGACACCAAGTTTATATCACAGAATAGAATAAACATCAATGGTTTAGGGAGTATTGCAGTTCGACAACGAGAGTCCTCAGTGTTTTCTTGGTGTGTTGGGGAAGGGGAGTGCACTTAACTACTATGTCCATAATATACATATTACCAATCATTTACAAAATGCACGTTAATGTACATAATGTTCATGGATATATGAACCACAGCAGGAAATAACACATTCTGTAGATGCAGGCTTCAAGCTGAACACAAGGTTGAAGGTGTCTGTACAGCACTGCAGCTCCTGAATGTAAAAATCCAGACTCTCTTTTAATGTGATGAAACTACCGTCTCCAGAAATCATACTAATGAACAGCATTTTGACTTTGGATTGCAGGGCTCCGTGTCATACGTCCCCCAGCAGGCCTGGATCCAGAACGCCTCTCTGAAGGACAACATTTTGTTTGGTGGACAAAGGACGGAGAGCTGGTACCACCGAGTGCTGGACGCCTGCGCTCTGCTGCCGGATCTGGACATCCTGCCTGCCGGAGACAGCACCGAGATCGGAGAGAAGGTACCAGCACTGTCCTCTGGTGTTGGGCTGACCCTGTCCCCCTGCCGGGCTCCGTCCACAGGAAGTTGTTGTTGAATGACTGTTGTTTATTGACTGTTGTTCACTGCCTGTTTTTGACTGACTGTTGTGGACAGGCTGTTTTTAGTCTGTTTTCTGTCTGATTATTGTTTTGTGACTTGTTTTTGTGGCTTTTATTTTTTGGCTTTTATTTTCTGGCTGTTGTTGTCTGGCTGTTGTTGTCTGGCTGTTTTTTCCAGCAGACTGTTGTTTTCTGGCTGTTATTTTCTGACTGTTGTTGACTGGCTGTTTTCTGACTGACTGTTCTTGACTGGCTTTTGACTGACTGCTGTCGACAGGCCATTTTTTTTAGACTGGCTGTTGTTAGACTGCCTGTTGTTTACCGTCCGTTTTCCCGACTGCCTGTTGCTGACCGACTGTTTACTTCAGCTCGTATTCCCCTGCAGGGGCTGAACCTGTCCGGGGGACAGAGGCAGAGGGTGAGTCTGGCTCGAGCCGCCTACAGGAGGTCGGATGTTTACCTGCTCGATGACCCGCTGTCGGCGGTCGACGCTCAGGTGGGGCAGCACATCTTTGACCGAGTCATCGGACCTGGAGGACTCCTCAAAGACAAGGTAAGACTTGTGGCTACGCTGTCCTCAGGTCCTGTACATGCATCTTGCTGTGGGTTTCATTCCTCACATCAGGAGCAACCTGAGATTCAAATGCCTCTCAAGGACAACTGCCAGCCTTGCTTTCAGTCTAGAACCCGCTCCGCCTTTTGTTTTATGCTACTGTCAGAAGTTTTTCACTGTGTGGTCACGTCCGGCTGTTCACCATGGCTGGTAACCGGCTGGTAACCCTAACCCTAACCTTCACTGGTTGGTTTCATGAAGCAGCAGCACACTGCTGCAGTCCAGAACCCTCTGCAGTATCTGGGTCTGTCACTGAAGGCAGCGGTGTTCCTCCACCGTCTCTGGTTCTGTTCACAGTTTACTTATTTGTCATTTGGGACCAAGAACAAAGTTTTGTAAGGAATATTTTTGACTGAACTTTAGAATTTTATTTGTTTTCAGACCCTGTGAATTTTAGTTTTGCCCTTAAAAAACTGGAGAGGCTATTTTATTATTTTATTTAACCTTTATTTAACCAGATAAAGACCCATTGTGATCAAGACCTCTTTCACAAGGGTGACCTGGCCAAGAGAGGCAGCAGCAAACGTCAAAGTAAACAATAACACAGACAACAATAACAACACACATTAAAACATTAAATGCAAGTAATAAGATACGTAAAATACTGGAGTCATATTTACAGTAAAAATTTAAAAACACAGGCACTGTTCAAAGGATTTCCGTTGTCGATTCCTTAAAATAGAGCGGAAGGCCTCCAATGAAACAAATTTTGACAATTTCAGTTCAGATTGGAGGGCATTCCAAGCAGAGGGGGCCGAGTAACTGAAAGCTTTTTTACCCATTTCAATTCGAACACGATGAACCGAGAGATGCAAAATGTCATAGGAACGTAGAGCATAACAGCTTCTAGTTCTCAGAAGAAGAGTGCGCAAATAAGTGGGACCCATGCCAAGAAGTGCTTTGTAAACCAAAGTCATCCAATGTGTATATCGCCTTACACTCAAGGAAGGCATGCCGGCTTTAGCGTACAATTCACAATGGTGAGTGAGGCGGCTACAGCCAGTAATAAACCTCAGAGCACAGTGGTAGACTGGAGTCAAGGACTGTAAGCAGCTGGTAGAAGCACACATATATACAACATCGCCATAATCGAGTATTGGCAGAAAAGCAGCTGACATCAGAAGCTTCCAAGCTCTGAGGGAAAAACATGACCTGTTTCTATAGTAGAAACCAAGCTTTACCTTTAATTTAGAGATTACATTTTTGACATGGACTTTGAGAGAAAGGTCCTCATCAATAGCACTGGTCTACAAATTTTTGGAAAATATTTGCTTCAGAGATAAAATTTAGTCAGTCTTACATACTTTGATAAGATGGACTGGAAAACAAATGATAAAAGTGCTGGTTGGCTGATGATTTCAAGATATTTAATGATAAAGTTTCATTCCCAATGTGTAGGTTTATGTTTATTGATATAATAGATTTGTAAATCTTACATTAGAAAGAACACTTATAATCTAAACAATGGTAAATTTCCAGGTCCTAACATGTCAAGGATTAAACTATAAATGTCTCATGACGTATGGTGAGTAAATGTGTTACAGAATACAAGCTAAAACATCACATAAATCAACAACCCTGATATATTTTCTCCATAGCTGCAATGTCCTGGTGGAGTCGTTCACCATGCTCATCACTCACCGCTCCACAGTTCAATGGTTATTGTTACAACAATAACGTGGGGCCCAACTCTTGTCCTGATCTCCTGTTTTGCATCCAAAATAAAGGTGGTGTGCCTTTTTACCATTGCAGTTGTACTGCGCTTTTGTGATGAAAAGGTTACCTCACCACAAATCTTACAAAAGTTATCAGCACTGCTTACACAGTTTCGGGGCATCTCTGCTTCCTGAGGTCAAAAACATGAGACAGTTCCTTAGAGACATCAGGCACTGACAATTTCAATTTTACAAGATGCTACATGTGACTTGAAATGCATAGATCAGTGTGTGCAACCACTAATGAAATGTCTCTATATGGATGCATTTTTTCTACTAACAGAGTGTGTTCTGTCAAATCTCTGGCCAACATCAATGTTTTCTAATGTGCCGTCAGTGTTTTGAGGTAGGAATGGTAGCTCAGAGACAAACATTTCATTTGGACTTATACCCATTCGCTCATTCATTTGCTTAGAATTTCAAAGTTTGACCCAATACTGTATCTTGAAAACTATAGCCAATTGGTACTTTTGACTTAATTTTTCTTTGTTGGTGACCCAAATCTGGTAAAAAATTATTTCTCTTATTGTGGAAGCATTTTGCTTGCAGACCAGTGTAGTTAATCCCAGATACTTGTAAGTATTGACCAGCTCTAGAGTTTTACCATGTGCAGTTCTAATTGAGGGGATATCCTGCGAGCAAACAGAAGAGTTTGAAAAAAGCATCAGTTTGGATTTTTCTGCATTTAAAACCATTTTCAGTTTTTCCAGACGAAACTGCACGGCATCAAAAGCAGACTGCAAGAATTCAAATGCCTGTGCAATCGAGTGTGAACAGCAGTAAATTACAGAATCATCCGCGTAAAGATGATATGAAGCATTTGGCAAGTTTGCACACAAATTATTAATATAGACTGTAAATAGAATGGGTCCTAAGACTGAGCCTTGGGGTACACCTTTTGTGACCTCAAGAAAGGTAGAATTAACTCCAGCCATTTGAACACACTGTGTCCTATTTCTCAAATACTCAGAAAACCAAGAGGTGGCTTGTTTGGAGATGCCAATCTTGAGGAGAATTTCTAACAGAAGATTGTGATCCACAGTATCAAATGCCTTGGATAGGTCGATGAACAGAGCAACACAAAATATTTTTGAGTCCAAGGCCTCAAACACATCATTTAAAACTTTAAGAGCAGCAGTTGCAGTGCTGTGCTGCTTTCTAAAGCCTGACTGAAGGGGGTCTAGAATGTTGTTGGATTCTAAAAATTCCTTCAGTTGATCACAAACCAATTTTTCAAATACTTTGGCCAGAATACATAATTTCGAAATAGGCCTGTTATTATTCACAACTGAGGATCACCTCCTTTTAGCAGGGGGAGTACAAAGGCAGATTTCCAAACTTTAGGAAGTTTGTTTATCCTGAGGCTTCGATTAAAAATACAAGTTAAAGGCTCAGCAATAAAGTCAGCTGCCAGTATTAGAAAAAATGGATCCAAACCATGAAGGATTTTTAAGGACCATTAAGGATTCAATGTCTCAGAAATAAACCTCCTGAAGTCTTGAAATCAAATAAAGACACTGATAGAATATATGTATAAATATAAATATATGTGTAAATATATATATATATATATTCATGTGTGTGTTTGTGTCTATATACACACTATTTTGCCAAAAGTATTGGGACACCCCTCCAGATAACTGAATCCAGGTGTACCAATCAATTCCATGGCCACAGGTGTATAAATCCAGCCCTAGGCATTCAGACTGCTGCTACAGACATTAGTGAAGGAATGGGTCGCTCTCAGGAGCTCAGTGAATTCAAGTGTGGTACTGTGATAGGTTGACACCTGTACAATAAGTCCAATGGTGAAATTTCCTCCATACTAAATATTCCACGGTCAACTGTTAGTGGTGTTATAACAAAGTGGAAGCAAGTGTTACGCCACGTAAAATCACAGAGTGGGGTTAGCAAAAATAATATATAACTATCAGGAGCAAAACTGTGTAGCCTCACTCGACCGCACCACGTATGTAGAAACTAGACTTGATCATTAGAGCCGACTCGTCTATCAGGGCCACCACCAAATGTATGTTCTGATCTTAACTGATCAATTAATACTTCAGATTGAATATTAATAATTAGGTCTACTTGTATTGATCAGCCTCATTATTGAAGGTCATAACTCTGGGTTCATTGACCTCCAGTTCCCAAATGAAGAACTCCTCGGTAGAACGGCGGTAATCACACACCAACATCATCAACTGTCCTACAAACAAACAGTGGATGGATGCAGATGAACCAGTGAACTGATCGTCACTGGAAGCAGTTGGTAGGAAGGTGATCGGTTTAGAGTCACTGTAGATTTGAAGCCAGGTGTAATGATTAAATTCACCTGTTGAGCAGAAGGAACATGAAGCCTGGAGCCGCTGATGGAGGCAGATGGAGGCTGCAGGAGGAGTAGCTGAAGATCTGCTGGTTCAGGAAGCAGAGACCAGACTCTGGTAGAGCTGGGCTGAAAAACGTCCTGGAGTAAAAACACGAGGAGTCGGAGCTCATAGTTATCAAGAAAATGTTCACTCATGTTGATTCTCCACAAACACTTCAGACTGATGTGTTCTCCTTCCATGCTGGTCCTGATCAACCTGGTACCACAGAGTCCAGGTGTTGGATCTTCACTCCAGTGATGCAGCTGGACTTTTTTAATTTCAGGATTTACAAGTGTTTGATTAATTACTATGAAGAACGTTCTGCATGTTAGGAGTTCTCTGTTACTGTGGAATGTTCTGTTCCTCAGTCCACTACAGTGGAGTCAGTGGATGCTGAGGAGCACAGTACGTAGAAATCTGTAAGTTTCTGGTGAGTCAACAGCTACAGACGTCCAGACTTGGTGTGGCCTTCAGATTAGCTCCAGCACAGTGGTGGAGAGCTTCATGGAATGGGCATACTGCATGCTGTTCTTCTCACATACTCTCTCCAAATTTGAAATGTTTGTGTTGTGTTTGTTCAGACTCGGGTTCTGGTGACTCACGGCCTCAGCTTCCTCTCTAGAGCAGACCTGGTCGTCGTGATGGAGGATGGCCACATCTTGGAGATGGGTTCCTACATGGAGCTGATGGACAGAAAGGGAGCCTTTGCTAAACTCATCCACAGCTTCAGTGGAACCCAGCGCAGAGAAAGTTCCACCGTCAAAGACAAGAGTAAGAACCTGAATTTAAACTGATGGGCAACACGGGCAATGAAATCGCCAATAACGACAAAGACAACAGAGAATACAAACACAGCGAGCAGGGCTCAGAGGAGTGAACCACCACTTCAGAAGTGCTGCTACTTTTGAAGTGGTGAAACGCCAAGAAGTGGTTCATGGACATGATCACATTCAGTCACTGACAGTCCACCAACCAAAGCCCAAAGCACTGGCTGAATGTCAGGAACTGTATGTTGCTGCTGCTGTAGGACAGAAGCTGGCTGAAATGTCAGAGTGAGAGTTCTGTAGTTAGTCTAACCCTTACTGTTAATGCTAAAACTCAGCTGACGTGCTCAGACTGATACAGTTAATGAGTTCTGTATCTGGAAGTACAGTCATGGGAACCTGCTTCCAGTCGACAGCAGAGTTTCAGTGAAGAAAGGTCCAACAGGTGTCTAATCAGATTCCAGGACAGTCTGGGTCAGGTCTAGCTCTACAAACATTTAGACGGTTAATTCAGACCCAGACTCATCATAGTCTGACTCAAACTGCTCAGTGGAAAGTACACATGTTGTTCATGTCTGTGTGTTTGTGTGTCTGTGTTTGTGTGTTTGTGTTTGTCTGCAGGCAGCAGGAAGTCGGTGTCTCGCCTCAGTGTGACAGACTTTTCCATCGATCTGTCTCAGGAGCAGCTGATCAGGTACGAACACCAACACGATGTCATGAAAATGACAACCTTTAATTAAAAGAGGAACAGTTCAGACTTTCATGTTTTCCTGAACGTTGCTCTGTTCATTTGAATACAGAGGTTTAACTTGTGACAAATCTAATAACTATGCTCTGAGCAGCAAGTTTTACTGCTGATTTATTCATTCATGATCAGCAGGCCGACTCTGACCACATGCAGTAGCATCATTTATTGATTACCTGATGTGTGTTTCTGTCTGTGTCTGTTTACTGGACTTGTCAAGACACCTGGACTTGCCAACCCTAACCCTGCATGCTTATGTTTGTGTGTTGCAGCTGTGATCTGAGCAGTGCCAGTGTTAAAGTGATGGAGCTTGTGGATCAGGATTCAGGCACTGAGGATGCTGGGAAACTTACAGAAGCTGACAAGGCTCACACAGGCAGAGCAAGTCCTTCTGTTCATCATAACATTTGCAACAATATCAGAAACCGTGACTGAGTAATCAGTGCTGAATATCCTTTAAAAGACACATGTAGTGAAAAGGCAACACCCATGTGGGTCAGAGACTCAAATTTTAACTGTTTCCTGAACAGAAAATCGATCACATTAACAATCAATAACTGATTAATCTTTGAATGAATGAAATACAGTGGATGTTTCTGCTTGTGGTAATGAACCTGTTTGATAACCACTAAAGTCAGGCTCAACATCAGGAATGTGAAGATCAGATTAAACAGCTTCTCTAATTTTCTCTGCAATACATTTTCTGACATTCATGTCCTTCATCTTCTGAATCAGTTAAACTATTTACAGCAGAGACTCATTACCACCTCCAGTGTGGATTTAAAGTTCAAACACAAAAGAGAAGATGAAGGTTTTCATTTTTCTGCCTGTAGTTACCAGAACATCTGCAGTGGTTGTTGTTAACCCAGCTGTTCTCCTGCTGTCAGGTGAAGCTGCAGATGTACAGAGAGTACTTCAGGACGGTTGGCCTGACCTTCATCATGACCATCATCTTCCTCTGTGCCTTCCAGCAGGCCGCCTCGTTGGCCTACAACTATTGGCTGAGCCTGTGGGCCGACGAGCCGCCTGTCAACGGCACGCAGAGCGACCACGAGCTGAAACTGAGCGTGTTTGCGGCGCTCGGCTTCACTCAGGGTGAGTGTACAGGAGAGGCAACGGAGACATTAAACTGGCAGAACAACCACTCGACAGTCCTCTGTTCTCAGCACACACTGGTATCTGAAGTCATCAGTCAGATAACTTCTCTGTGAAAAGACAGTTGTTCTCAGTTGTAAAGCCTGAAGTCACTGGTTGTTTTTAAAGCTTCCAGGTTAAAGTTCTCTGTACTCTTGGTTTTTGGGTTGAAGACGTCATTACTGGTTCGACACGTGTGACGTTACTCGTATGACACGAGAGCCTCCACCTCTGATGAGTAAATGATTTACAGCCTTCATGCTGCCATATAAAGTCAGAACTGTCAGAATTCCTTTCTCTGTTTCAGGGTTGGCCATGTTTGGTACCACCCTCGCCATTGCTCTGGGTGGGATCGTAGCATCGCGTCACCTTCACACCGATCTTCTGCACAGTGTCCTGCACTCACCCATGTCCTTCTTTGAAGTGACGCCCAGTGGAAACCTCCTGAACCGTTTCTCTAAAGAGATTGATGCCATCGACTGTATGATTCCTGAAGGGCTGAAGATGATGTTGGGCTACTTGTTCAAGTTGCTTGAGGTCTGCATCATCGTGTTGTTGGCCACACCCTTCGCAGGACTGGTGCTCCTCCCCCTCACCTGTGTCTACATCTTCATACAGGTAGAAGTTCCTCCTGAGCATTGTGTAACTTTAAAGTCTCTAAAAGTTTACCTGTTTTTTTTTTTGGTCTCCAGAGTTTCTATGTTGCGTCGTCGTGTCAGCTGCGACGTCTGGAGGCGGTGAGTCGCTCACCAATCTACAGTCACTTCAATGAGACGGTGCAGGGCGCCAGCATCATCCGAGCCTTTGGCGAACAGCGACGTTTCATCCTGCAGGCTGACCGTTGCATTGACAACAACCAAGAAGCTTATTTCCCTCGCTTTGTTGCTACCAGGTTTATTCCATCTACTTTACCAAAGCTGTTCTATTTGTTCCAATATTACAACATCACGATGTGATCTGGCAGTAGTTTTAAAATGTGCTGTGGGATTTTTGTATTGAAAGATTCTTTTCTGGTGGTTTCACCTGAATAACATCATAAATTGAGCCTTCCTCTCTTGACCATATTTTACTAATATTTGTATACTGGTTTTGGTAATGTTACATTCTTATTGTTGTGTCAGGTGGCTGGCTGTGAATCTGGAGTTTTTGGGGAATCTGCTGGTTTTGGCTGCAGCCATCTTGTCGGTCCGAGGTCGGGGTGAACTCAGCCCGGGCATTGTGGGACTAGCAGTGACACACTCTCTCCAGGTTGAAATGAGTTTGTGTGTCAGTTATCTCAAATGTTTTTAAGCCATGAAACAATAATCTGGTCCTAAGGGAGTTTTTGGAATTGTTTCCCATTTATAAACTGCAAGGACACTCTGAGAGTGGGTTTAGATTACAGAAGGAGATCCAGATTTTTACCAAATATTTTACAGGTTCTTCATTTGCCCACTTAGTTTTATCTCCAACAAGTTTCATGAAAATGATTTCGGTAGAGTAAAGGAGAGTAAAGAAAATTGACTCAAAACCAATATTTTCAGTTTAAAAGAGGCATTTATTGGTTTGTAGTTCAGAAAGTTAACAAAGGAGGCAAAGCTATCAGGCCTTTCTGGTAGTGGAAGGAGCTGCCAAGTCAAAGAAAAAATGAAATCAAAGGAAGGTCAACAGAGCTCCAGGGTTAACCCTAACACCAAGAACCAAGCTCCCTCCGCTGAACACACTGGCTCTCTGTGTGTCTAAATACAGTGAATGTGCCTCAATACAACAGGTCAGCAAAGCTCAGAACTACGGCAACCGCCGAGACTCACACAGAACACACGAAAACAACACACGATCAAAGATACAGAAATGCTGTGTGAAGCTGCTATCAGCTGATTCCAGAAACATGACACCACAAGGTCACATAGAAGCACCAAACTAATAAGTTAAGCCCAACCACCGTGACTGACATAAGAGCTGAACTTTCAAACTGCTGCAGCCTGACTAGAGCATGGGACTAGGCAGTGGTCCAATCAGAATGGAGGACAGAAGCCTGTATATAGCAGTGGTTGACAGTGGTATCTGCTAACCACTAATATCCAGATCTCATTACAGCTGTTTAAATCCTGCAACAAGGTACAAACTCACAAAAGAAAGAGAGCTTTAGATTGGGGCAATTGTGATTTCAGGTGACAGGAATCCTGAGCTGGATTGTTCGTTCCTGGACTGACGTGGAGAACAACATCGTATCAGTGGAGAGAGTTAAAGAATATGAGAACACAACTAAAGAGGTGGGTGTGAAGAGGGGCCTGGAAGAGCATGTTCACTGAGCTAAAAGTGAAGAGATGTATTTCATCTTTATTCTGCAGCTGCTGCTTTGTCTTCATAGTGTTTGATGCTCTAACAGAACCCCATTATGGAGTTGTGGTAGCTGATCATTGAGCCCTCCTGACCTGAAATGTGTCTCCAGGCTGCATGGACCCTCGAGGGCTGTTTGCTACCGGCAGCCTGGCCGAGCACAGGCACCATCCAGTTTGAGGACTATGGACTGCAGTACCGTAAAGGTTTGGACTGGGCTTTAAAGGACATCTCCCTCAACATCCAGGACAGAGAAAAGGTGGGTGCTGTGGGGTAAAATACCCTGCATGTGGTATGGTGTTATGCCGTGTGTGTGTGTGTGTGTGTATGTGTGTCTGTTTGTGTGTGTGTGTGTGTGTGTGTGTGTCTGTATGGTGTTAAGGTCAGTGTTCAAGCCAGCAGTGCGATTATAAAAATAATATATCTCAACAGGAAAAACAGGAAGAATTTGTACATAGAAGTAAAACAAAGTACAGAACAAAAGTTGGCACTGTGGTCATATGTTACGTTTAGAGCTTTACATGATGTCTGAGAAATGTCCTGATTTGTCAGGTGGGGATTGTTGGAAGAACGGGAGCTGGAAAGTCATCTCTTGCTTTGGGAATCTTCAGGATTCTGGAGGCAGCGAGTGGACGGATCTTAATTGATGGGATCAACATCGCTCAAATCGGCCTTCACGATCTCAGATCCAGAATCACCATCATTCCTCAGGTCAGTATTCTGAGTGCTGCATGTAGTTACTGTAATTAGTTAGTACTTTATGCAGTCATACCAACAGATTCATCAGTGTGTGAATTGGGAAAGCCATAAAGAGTAAAGATCTGAATGGATAAACATGATGTTGTTGGTGCAGCACAGCTTTGGTTTTATATGAATAATGCGATGACATCATTCAAAGACTCCTTAATGCTGAAACACAGAATAGTTCAGACAGTCTCAAGGACAGGTGAATCCTGGAGCTAGATGTCCGGGTAAGTGGTGGCTGTTGCTCATGTCAAAGTGAAGCTGACCCTGACCTTTCATCTCCAGGACCCGGTGCTGTTTTCAGGCTCTGTGAGGATGAATTTGGACCCTTTTGAAACTTGTTCAGATGAAGACCTGTGGAAAGCTCTGGAGCTGGCTCACCTGAGCAGCTTTGTGTCAGCGCTGCCACATAAACTGAATCATCAGTGCTGTGAAGGAGGAGAGAACTTTAGGTACATCCACTTTCAACACACCTGGACTGGTTGGTTCACCCAACCAGCACCGGGGTAGACGTAAAGCACCAAAACGAATACACCTGGGGTCTGTGATGCTGGTAGAAGCTGAAGCAGCCTGCAGCGGCTGCCGAGGTCTTTCTCCACACTAACAATGTTTTTGCTTTCCACACTTGAGCCCTGCGGTCCTGACTCAGTTTATATGTCCGAGGACATTTCTCTGTTTGATAGTCTACTCTCGCTTTGATAATCTTCAAGATTCTGGAGGCAGCAGAGGAATGAATCTTATCTGATGGGATCAACATCACTCAGACTCCAACACTGCTGCTGCCACTGCAGTTTATCAGACTCATTTAACTAACCCTGTAGCTAACTGTACTCCTGTAAAACAGCAGCAGCAGCTTTACTGTAACTGAGTAAAATTATCTGGAATAGTGATGATACACAGTTAACCCTACACAGTGAATATGATTAATTTATGATGGGGTGCAGTCTGGTACAGCTAGAAGGTCCTGGGTTCTCTGGGTCACTGAGGCCTTTCTGAAGTTCTCCAGGTTCCTCCCACAGCCCCTTTTTGTGTGTCACATGGTAGTCTGTCCCCATGTGATGATCCTGTAATGGGCTGGTTACCTGTCCAGGTGAACCCTGACTTAACCCCTGGTCACCTGGGATAAACTCTGCCCTCCAAGACCCTCCACAGGATAAAGTGATGTATAGATGATGGATGGATTAAATGACGCTGTAACCACAGACATTGTTTTTCTGTGCAGTGATAAAACTTTAAATGAAACAACAGACAGAATAACTGTTGACTGCTTTAGTGTGTTCATATGTTCATGTGGTTTGAAAAGTTTCAACTGATTGTACAAAGCAGCACATGGTGAGTTCAGATAGTGGCAACACTGATAATAGATGAGCAGTGGAGAGCAAGCAGGAGATGGAATGACCACTGCAGATCAACTATAGAAGCTATTAAACACTGGAGAAGATGTTTCAGGAGGCACTTTAAAAGTCAGAGTTTGGATGGAGGCCAGACATGACGGAGCTCTAATGTTGTCTTTATAGTCTCGGTCAGCGGCAGCTGTTGTGTTTGGCCAGAGCTCTGCTGAGGAAGACCAGGATCCTGGTTCTTGATGAAGCCACAGCAGCTGTAGACCTAAGAACAGACCAGCTGATCCAGTCCACCATTCGCACACAGTTTAATAACTGTACGGTCCTCACCATCGCTCACCGCCTCAACACCATCATGGACTACACCAGGTACCATCTGACCACTCAGTTTTACTGTTGGCACCAGCACAGCTGCAGCTGTTGGGGTTTCAGATCATCCCCAAACTAACCCCCATCCCCAAACTTGGGAAAGTTCTTTAAGTTTCAGATGTGCAAATGGATTTTCACCTTTCATTTTTAACATCTTCTGTAAAGAAGAGGGTTCAACAATGATTTGTGCATGTATCAGAGTGTAATCTAGCATTGTAAAGAACCACCAATTGGTAATAACATGTCTTAAATTAATGGCTATAGCAGCACAGTTATTACAAGTTATCTTTTTAGATATCAACCAATGCTCATGCAGCAGCTCACTTTAGGAGTGCCGAAATATCTGGTGGTTTAATGGATAAACCATTTTTGAGCTTCTGATTTTTTCCCCATGTTCAACTTGACAGAGTGTAAACAGCAGAATCCTGCTGTGTGCTGAGCTACAGAGATAGATGGATACAGCATTGGCTCATTCTTCCCTGAACAAGTTTTCTTCCTGTCATATTTAAATGCCTGACTTGTCTGTTTTCTGATTTTCTTGCTCATGTCCCTTCAGTCATTGTGAGTATTACAACATCTTTTGTTGTCTCTTTGTGTTCAGGGTCATTGTGATGGACAGAGGCTCGATTGTGGAGATGGATTCTCCTTCTCAACTCCTTCACCTACAAGGACATTTCTATCAGATGTGTCTGGAGGCTGGTTTGGTCTGACAGCTGGCTTAAAAAACAAACTGTAATGACAGTAGACTGATGTAAAAATCATCTTTGGGTAATAACCTTTAATTATCTTGTGTTATAGGGTTAGATGTTAATATGTAATCAATGCATGTTTGTGAAAACCCATTTTGTTTTATTTGACTGAGATGAAACCAACCAGTAGGTGTGACAGGCATCTCTCTTCATATCCAAATGTCCAGACCAAGCAGCAGTTCAACAGTGGATAAAACCAGAGGATGTCAGGAGCTGCTGCTGTTTTCTTCAACATCCACCTTGTCATGACCTTCTTCAGTTCATCCCCCAGACTGTCGACACAAGTGTTACTGTGTTTTCATGTTTCCATCTGTTAGCTTCTCTCCTGCTCTCTGTGCTCATTAAACTACATTTTAACAACTGAATTATAATACAGTTGTTCTCATTTACAGATGTTTCTGTTGTCAGACAGCAGAACGAGGACGAACCAGTGAAAGCTGGTAGCTTTATGTCATGGATGTGTAGTGTAGCTTTTACCATTGGTCATTGGTTTGGCCCTTTTATGCAGGTAAATATTATGCCAGCATCAACACACAAATGAATCATATTTATGAATTTGACAGAGTGGACAGAAGTAGTTACCAGTTGTTCACCTGCTACTGTTAGCATTAGCAGAGTATGTCTTTGGATATTCATGTACAACATGTAGGTGTACTTTGACGTGTCCTCTGTCATTTGTCCTTGAACATTTTTTTCCATGCTGAGAGAAACTGGTCCATGATTCAACTACTAGCTCAGTCATAGTCCTTAGCAGCTGTATTATTTCTTTTAGCTCTTAACTTCTGGTGTGGCCTTCCTTACCTGAAATTATTAAAAGATCATCTGTCATGATCCCCACTCTGGCCCTGCCTGTCTCCCTCTTTCTTTCTTCCTCTTCTGTCTCTCTCTTCCTCTCAGCTCTGCTTTCCCTCACCGTCATTCCAGCTCTGCCTGCACCCTGATTACCTGGATTCAGGACAGGTGTCAACAGCAGCTCACCTGCCACTAATCATCCTCCCTCAATTAAAGTCATGGTTCATTCAGTCAATCTCCACCAGACCATAGACAAATCAACTCTGTTTTTCTGCCGGTCCTCGCTATGTCTCCTGCCTGCCTTTCCCCAGCCACCTTTACCAGAACTCTGCTCCTGCAACACATTCCTTGGCTGGATCCTGCCCCCAGCCAGCCTTTACCTGTCTCCTGCCTGCCTTCCCTCAGCCTGTCTGCCCCTCTAGTTTAGTTTCTATCTTGTGAGTATCCCAGTTTGGTTTGTCTTGCTTTAGTTATTTGTACCTGCTTTCCTTTGTTTTTTATCTCATGTGCAGTTTGAATTATTCCTTAGTTTTTGTAGCTTTGTACATATTTTGAATTGAGTGGTTTATCCCATTCTTTTCTTTCCCTCAGTTTGGCTTATCTTTCTGTATAGATTTCAGTGTGCTATCTATGCCCCTGTTCAGTTAGTGTAGTTGAGTTAAATCTTCTGTGGTCTTTTTAGCTTTTCCTTCATTTGTTATAGTAGCATTGGTTGTAGGTTTTTGTAGTTTTCTCCTCTTTTGGTTAGTAGTCTGGTTACTCATTCTGTTCTCCCTTTTAGTTACTTTCCTCTTTGTGAATCTACTTTTGTTTCAATCCTTATTAAAGAAACTTTCTGCAAACTTCACCTGCTTGTCTGCCTGCTTCTGTGTCTGCACCTGGGTTCCCCGACACCCCTTGTAACAGTCTAGTTCTCATTTACTTTGATTTGTGAAATCAAATGGACCTATTTTGTAAGTTAAATAAATTCATCTTTAATGAAGCCTTTTACCAAGTTCATGACTGGGGGTTAGGTTTGTATATACTATCTCGATGGCTCCCCCTACCTCATCCGTCGACTGGGTAGTTGGACGTGGGTTAGGGTTAGGTTTGGGTTTGGGTTGGGGTTTGTGGTTAATGGTTATGACTTAGTTTGTGCAGGCCTACTGACTTGGTTTTGAGGTTTTGTCGACTGGTGCAGGTGAGTTGAGGGTCCATGGTGCTGTTGAAGAGGTCCGGTGCCTTGTTCAGCGTCTTCTATGGTGAGAATGGTGTGTTGGAGTGGGTTGAGGTTGATGAGCTGAGGAGTGAAAACGGTGTGTAATGGAGGAGAGGTCAGAGTTGGGGATAGTGTAGGGGGGGATAGTCGTGGTCGTCAGGTCGTGGTTTCTGCCCAGGTTCGGGTCAGAAATAGTCTTGGTCAGGTGGGGTCTCCTACCCTGGTTAGGGTTAGGGACTGGGTTAAGTTTAGGGTTAGGGTGAGGGGACTGTCCCCTCCCGAAGGAGAAGGACCGGGCACGGTCCATCCACCCGTCGTCCTCCCCTGGACCCCAGTCCCATCTGGGTTGGCGGGCGCGGTGGCGGCCTCTGCCCCGCCGTACCACCGTCCACCCGTCCTCCATAATTTCCCTCAAGGGGAATGTGTTTAATTTTTAAAGAAATTCAAACAACTAAAGACGCTTTCAATTTGAAAGGATTATCCTAAAAATAAAAATCAATGAATTGTTTTTACATTTTCAAATATGAAATAAAAATAAAAAATTCAAATGAAATAATAAACAACAAACAAAAGAAGGTGTGCCACAAACAACGTTTCGGCCTGTCCTAGGCCTTCTTCAGGTCGGCACACTGAAAAACTGCAGCTGGTTGGTGGAGGAGATGTTGCTCCGTCGAAGGTCAGCTGCAGAATGGAGTTGTTCAACAGGCGTTTGCCTTTTATAGTGTCTTTTTAACCAATCGTCTTTTTTAATGTTTTACCGAATGAATTGAATTTCTATATTTTAAAGGTGACAATGGTTTTTAATGGCTTGTAATGAATTTCAATGGGTTTCGATGAGTTTTAATGGTTTTTTAATGGTATTTTAATGGTTTTTTAATATTTTCCAATGGTTTTAAATAGTTTTAAATGGATTTCAATAGTTTTTAATGGTTTTTTATGGTCCCTTTTAATGTATATCCCTGTAAATTCTCCTTTATCCTGTTTTAACCCTATATATATACTAATAAATATTTGAAATAAATTAATTATGAAATTGAGTTTATGGATTTGTTATTTATATGAATTTTTGTCCTATCCTGTTTTGACCCTTAAATGAATTTATAATAATGTTTTTAATAATAACTTTATGAATGTATTTACTTTTACAAAAAAAATTAAAGTCAAGAGGTGGTTAGGGTTAGGTATTACCTTTAGGGTTAGATATAGTTTAAGATTAGGGGTTAGGGTTAGGTGAAGGAGCAGTGTCACATGGTTAGGGTTAGGTTGGGTTAGGGTTAGGGTTAGGGTTAGGGGGTTAGGGTTAGGGTTAGGGTTAGGGGGTTAGGAAAAGGGTAAGGACCCCGGGTCCCCCATTGCTGGGGGCCAGGGAATGCTCTGTCCATCCCCCTGTCCCGTCTCCCCCTCCCCCAAAAAACCCCTTGTTGTGGGTTGGGTAATGGGTCGCCACGGTCGCCGCGACGACGGCGCCCGTAGCGAACCGTTGTCCAATCGGACATAATTTATATGTATTTATTATTTTTTATTTTTTTATGAAAAACAAAAAAAGCAGCTGTAATGCTGTATGAAATTCAATAAAAATAAAAATCACAAACAACTAAGGGAGCAGCAATTAGCTGTATGTGTCACCAAAATCGGTGTTTTAAAATATAAAATCAATTATTTTTTTATGAAATCAATGTAAAATAAAATATTTTGTATGAAATCAATCAAAAAAAATTCTTAAACAACTAAAGGAGCAGCAAGTTTGCTGTATTTTTCACCAAATCGGCGTTTTCAATGTGAAATAAAAAAGTTTGTTATGAAATCAATCAAAATATTTTTTTAAACAATCAAATCAAATGAATTTTCCAAAAACAAATGAATTTTCCAAAAACAAAAAGCCTCCAATCGCAACGTTTCGATAAGCGTTAATCTTCTTCAGGCTGGAGGCAAAAAGCAATGAAAACTAACTGGAGGGAGCTGTGGAGATGCTTCTCCTTCAAAATCCAAACTTAAAGTGAGAGGCTTCTGGCTTTCACCTCTATTTATACCCTCCAGTTTTCTATTGAAAAACTTTTAAATGAAAAACGTCAAAATTAAAAGCATTGCAATTTAAGCTCTATCTAGGCTTTGTATGATATTGAATGGTTTTAATGGTAAGTATTATGAATTATAAAATATATCATTAAATGAAATATACTATAATATTATTTTTAATGTAATTTATTATTTTTAATGTGAATGAAATATTTTTAAAAAAAATCTGATTAAGTTTCAATATAAATTATTTTTTAATGCTTTTAACAATAATAAAAATATCTAAATTGATGTTTAAATTATTTAAAATGAATGAAATTATAAATCTTTATATAATTTTTACTGTATATGTATAAAATGAAATTTCTAATGATTTTAACTGTAAGGGTGTACTTTTAATGTTTTTGTAACAATAAACCAAATTATCAATAATTGTGATTTTTACTGTAAATGTATGTAATGACCTTTTTAATGATTTTAACAGTAACAAAAATTGACATTGATGTCCAAATCCCTGTATATGAATTCTACATTAGTTTTTAATTATTTATTACTGAAATTGTAAATTAATTAAGTTTTTTTAGAGCAGAAAAAGGGAAGAAGACCCAGGTCTAGGGAAAGGGTTAGGGTTAGGGGAGAGGATAGGGCTGGGGATAGGAAGGGAGATGGTTAGGGTTAGGAAAGGGGGAGGGATAAGACTAGGGGAGGGAGTGGTTAGGGTTAGGGAAAGGAAAGGGTTAGGGTTAGAGAAGAGGGTGGGGTTTGACAAGGGGAGGGAGTGGTTAGGGTTAGGGAAAGGGAAGGGGTTAGGGTTAGGGAAGGGGAGGAGCTGGGAATAGGATGGGGGACAGGGTTAGGGTTAGGGTTAGGGTTAGGGTTAGGGTTAGGGTTAGGTTGGGTTGGACTATCTCGATGGCTCCCCC
Organism: Dascyllus trimaculatus; assembly: GCA_024666655.1. Lineage (NCBI taxonomy): Eukaryota > Metazoa > Chordata > Actinopteri > Pomacentridae > Dascyllus > Dascyllus trimaculatus. The sequence continues at coordinate 30,383,557 of CM045460.1, forward strand.
CACCTCGTCCGTCGACTCGGCAGTTGAAATGGGGAGCCAAAGGCAAGGCACGGGCCGGCGCACGTCATCATAGCTCTCTGTGTCATCTTATCCTTATGTCAATTGTCTCACAATCTGTGTTTTGGTTGTTGTGTTTTGAACTGATTCAATCTACAGGCAAATTGTGATGATCCACAATGAATTGTTGAGGGCTTAGCCTCCAACGTCAATCATCTCTCGTGGAGGAACTGTAGGGAGGAGAGAGGAGGAGGAGATGATGTGTGTATGATGATGAGGAGGAAAGAGGCAGAGCTTGGGGGAGCGGAGTCTGTCCGGACTCACATTCCCCCTTGTGCCGGACCGGGCTGTGCGCTCTGCCTCCCCCAGCTCCCCCACTTTCGTGGGGGAATGGTAGGGAGGAGAGAGGATGAGGTGTTGTGTGTGTATATAATAATGAGGAGGAAAGAGGCAGAGCTTGGGGGAGCGGAGTCTGTCCGGACTCACATTCCCCCTTGTGCCGGACCGGGCTGTGCGCTCTGCCTCCCCCAGCTCCCCCACCTTCGTGGGGGAATGGTAGGGAGGAGAGTGGGTGAGAGAGGAGAGGAGAAGGTGGTTAGGGTTAGGATCAGGTTGATGGTTGAGGTTAGGGTTAGTAATTGGTTTAAGGGTTAGGTCTAATACTTAAGATTAGCATTAATGGTTAGGGTTAGGCATAGGATCTGAAATTAAGGTTAGGGTTAGGCGTTTGGGTTAAGTTAGCTGTAGGAGGAGTGGTTAGGGTTAGGATTAGGATGAGGGTTAGGTTAGGATTAGTAATTGAGAGTAGTGATTAGGTTTAGGCGTAGGCCTCGAGTTTAGGGTTAGGCGTGGTTAGGTTTAGGCGTAGGCCCCGAGTTTAAGGTTAGGCGAGATTAGGTTTAGGCGTAGAATCCGAGTCTAAGGTTAGGCGTGGCTAAATTTGTGATGTTTTGGTTAATTTAGGGAAGCTAAACTAATTTTGAGAAGTTAAGTCTATTTTAGGAAGTTTAATTCTAGTAGTGGTCTCTATTTCGGCCAGCCTAGATCTTAGAAGCCAATTATTTGCCCCTAAGGCTAAGTTTTAAGAAGCTAAATGGTGGGACACATCATCAGTAGTGCACCTTAGGATCACAGAGTGTTTCGGCCATTACCACTAGACACTCTCACCCAAGGACGGCCCCCCTGAGGTTGATCAAATCTCAGGGTGTGTCCCATAGCCAATTGGATTTAAGGTTCCTATATTTTAGCTAAGGTTTTGTTAATATTTTGGAGTTACAGTTCTGGTTCAGCTAAAAGTTGAGTTTTTGTATTCAATTCTAATTTTTTGAGACGCGCAAGGTAGAATTTTGTTAAAGAAGGAGGCTATTATTAGTTCAGTGAGCTCACTTTTTCAGTCACGTTTGCAGGTTCCAGAGGAGTCGCTCCATTGTTCGGTGGTTTGGAGGAGGTGAGTGTGAGTGCAAGTGAATCAAGGTAATACTTACCGCCTGATCGGGTTTGATCGGTTGTTAACACCGTTAGGTTACCACGATCTGCCCAGTCAGGCTTGAAGGGTCGGGTGTTCCCTGTGGTTGTCAGGGATTCTCTCTGATCGCTGGGAGTTTCTGTGGTTGTCAGGATTCCTCTGTGGTTGTCAGGCAACGGCGGAGCTAATATAATAGCTTTTTAATAATCTAATTTTTGGTTATTAAAGTTTGACATTTTAAATATTAAGGTTTAAAACTTATAGGTTTAAGATTCTACATGTTATCATTCAAAGTATTAATGTTAGGATTTTAATATTAAAACTTAAACATTAAATATTAAAATATTAAATATTAATTACTGGAGTTCTAATTAGTACCTGTGCCTCAGTACACCGCGTGACCCCAGGTATTATAAGTTTATAGTTCACAGGTCTGGAAAGTTTGCACAGGTGAAATCCTGTGTGTTATATTGAGAATCATCATCTATTTGGGGTCACGGTTTTGTGTAGAATAATGTTCTTAATTATATTTAAAGGGAAGCTGTATGATTAAACTTTATGTTTTTAAACCTTAAGCTGTATAAAGTACGCGGTAAGTTGTGTATACGACTGTAAAGTTGTAAATTTTGTCCTCCCAGAATGCATCTGGTCAGGAAGTGTGTCTCCAATAAGTGTAATTTCCAACCGCTGTCAGCAGGGGGCTGCAGACTGTGGTTTTGTATGTGAGGTCGTGTGGGACTCAATTTCCCATCATCCCTCGCGCCACACCATGAGTTACACGGTGGGATGGCTCCCTCTGCTGGCGATCCTGTTTTATGCATTCATTTTCTCTCAAACAGGTATCAGTGAGCTGTCATTGTTTCTCCTTGTTATTAATCTTCCGATTTAGTTCTAATTCTATCGCTTCTTATTATTGTACATTCTGTCAACTGTCCGGTTATTATTGAACTATTTATTCTGTGATTTTCTTCATTCTTACTGTCCTGAGTGTTATCCTTGATGTTATTAATAAAGGAAAGATTTCCATTATTGCTCTAATATTTTCTGTGTGTCAGCCTGAATGGCTTTTAGTCTTCTTTAGCTGCTCTCAGCATTTACTTCTTATTGTACATTCCTGTTAACTGTCCAGTTATTATTAAGGTATTCATTCAATTATTTTCCTCATTGTTAACTGTCCTGAGTGTTGTTCTTCTAATCTCTGATGTTATTAATAAAGGAAAGATTTCCATTATTGTTCTGATATTTTCTGTGTGTCAGCCTGAATGGCTTTTAGTCTTCTTAGCTGCTCTCAGCATTTACTTCTTATTGTACATTCCTGTTAACTGTCCAGTTATTATTTAGGTATTCATCCTGTTATTCTTCTCATTGTTAACTGTCCCGAGTGTTGTTCTTCTAATCTCTGGTGTTATTAATGAAGGAAAGATTTCCATTATTGTTCTGATATTTTCTGTGTGTCGGCCTGAGTGGCTTTTAGTCTTCTTGGCTGTTCTCGGCCTTTACCTCTTATTGTATATTCTTGTTAACTGTCTAGTTATTAGTTAGTCGTTTATCCTGTTATTTTGCTCGTTATTACTTTATTCAGGTTTAGGTTGAGCCATTAGGTATGAGTGAGCTTTATCATGTTGTTGTTCTTCTTCCTCTTCTCCTGGATTGGATCTTGTAGTCCTCGTGAATCTGGCATGTGAGGCTATATTGGACTCTTCTGCTCACGTTCAGAAGCACCAGGAGGAGCCGATCGCTGAGCCCCAGGTAGCTGCAATGACCACCGTTGTAACTCCACTGGCAATCCAGCCCCATACAAGAGAATATTATCCAAACTGGGTATAAATAATTCTAACACATCATTTGTTGTCCTATTTGTTAATCTTCTGTTCCAATTCTGGTTTTATTGGTTGAGAGTCTATTATGAATTATTGAGGTCAAAGGTCACAGACTTGTTGCAGCCGATTGTTACAGGTGTGAATCCACATTCAGAAATGTGAATGTATTTATCTTACCTCGTCTGTTTAGCCTGGAGAGAATCAGTTAGGTTGATGTTAACCGGGACTTATGCAGAGAGTATGCAGTCCGAAGGCTCTGGCAGGGTTAGGTTGGGTTGGACTATCTCGATGGCTCCCCCCACCTCGTCCGTCGACTCGGCAGTTGAAATGGGGAGCCAAAGGCAAGGCACGGGCCGGCGCACGTCATCATAGCTCTCTGTGTCATCTTATCCTTATGTCAATTGTCTCACAATCTGTGTTTTGGTTGTTGTGTTTTGAACTGATTCAATCTACAGGCAAATTGTGATGATCCACAATGAATTGTTGAGGGCTTAGCCTCCAACGTCAATCATCTCTCGTGGAGGAACTGTAGGGAGGAGAGAGGAGGAGGAGATGATGTGTGTATGATGATGAGGAGGAAAGAGGCAGAGCTTGGGGGAGCGGAGTCTGTCCGGACTCACATTCCCCCTTGTGCCGGACCGGGCTTTGCGCTCTGCCTCCCCCAGCTCCCCCACTTTCGTGGGGGAATGGTAGGGAGGAGAGAGGATGAGGTGTTGTGTGTGTATATAATAATGAGGAGGAAAGAGGCAGAGCTTGGGGGAGCGGAGTCTGTCCGGACTCACATTCCCCCTTGTGCCGGACCGGGCTGTGCGCTCTGCCTCCCCCAGCTCCCCCACCTTCGTGGGGGAATGGTAGGGAGGAGAGTGGGTGAGAGAGGAGAGGAGAAGGTGGTTAGGGTTAGGATCAGGTTGATGGTTGAGGTTAGGGTTAGTAATTGGTTTAAGGGTTAGGTCTAATACTTAAGATTAGCATTAATGGTTAGGGTTAGGCATAGGATCTGAAATTAAGGTTAGGGTTAGGCGTTTGGGTTAAGT